>CM052799.1:7249489-7306793 GCA_028533885.1 Nasua narica | reverse complement strand
AAACTAAGGGTTGCTGGGAGGTGGGGGGGTAGGGTTATGGACATCGGGGAGGGTATGTGCTATGGCAAATGCTGTGAAATGTGTAAGCCTGATGATTCACAGACCTGTACCCTGGGGTAAATAATACATTATATGTTAATAAAGAATTTTAAAAGAAATAAAATCAAATCAACTGACAAAAAAAAATCTGAAGCGATCTAGTCAAAGTGTTACTATCTGCTAACTCTGGGTGATGACATATGTGACTGTATTCATCTGTCCTTGTGAAATAATTCGTTAACTCTGTAAATGACAGTGTCTAAAGCAATGTTCTAGGATACATAAAAAACTAACACAAGTCAGAGGAGCAGCTCAGGTGGGGGCGGGGGGTATAGGAGACAAGTGGGAGTATGACTGCTCGCTATAATCCTTTTTGTTGCTTGTATTTTTATTATTTTCACTTACAAAGTATAATATATCTACAGAAAAGTGTGCAGCCTACATATACACAGCTTACAGGATAATTATAACCCAGTAGCCCCTGTAGCCCAGATCGAGAAATAACATTAGGGACACCTGGGTGGTTCAGTCGGTTAAGTGTCTGCCTTCGGCTCAGGTCATGATCCCAGGATCCTGGGATCAAGTCCCACATCGGGCTATTTGCTCAGTGCAGAGCCTGCTTCTCCCCTTGCCCCTCCCCCTGTTCCCGCTCGCTCGTGCTCTCTCTCTCAAAATCTTAAAAAAAAAACCAAAAAAACAAAACAAAAAAACCCCATTAAGTAGTCCACTTAGAGAAAAGCAAACAGAACAGGAATGTCCTAATAGCTCAATGACCTATTACCAAGTGACCCTCTTCCCCTCGCCACATGACCACTACCCAGACACCCCCTCACCCCCACCATCTTGATTTCCAGAGTGATCGATGCCTTGCCTTTACCCCTAAAGGTGTGCATCCACAACTGACATCAGGATTTTTCCATGACATAAAAAGGATAATTTGTGTAAACTTTAGGCAGTGAAAAACATTCCCTTCTGAAAAGGAATCCCCTGGGCCCTGCCTCCTTTGTTGTAAATCCTGTCCCTGAGGATTACCCACCCAGCTGTAATTTCTGGTCTTGCATTCCTGTGTAGTATTCTGTTGGCTGAAACATCAAAATTTGGGTCTCCATTCTGCTGTGAATGGACTCGAGGGCCGGCTGTTTCCAGCCTGGGATTGACAAAAATGATATATATGCTGAGGTTATAAATTATGAACATTCTTCTCCAGGCTTGCTAGTTCACCCAGCACACCGCAATTCATGTGCGTGTGAGATAAAATACATATAACATAAAACATACCATTTTAATCATTTTCAAGAGTACCGTTCAGTGCTATTAAGCACGTTCACATTGTTGTGCAACTATTATCACCATGCATTTCCAGAACTTTTTCATCTTCTCAGACAGGAACTCTGTCTCCACTAAACGCTGACTCCCATTCTTTGTTTCCTCTGTCCCTGCCAAGCACCATTCTACTTTCTGTCTCTATGATTTTGGCTACTCCAAAGACCTCATATAAGTGGAATCACATGATGTATGTTCTTTTGTGACTGGCTTATTTCACTCAGCATAATGTCTTCCAGGTTCATCCATGTTGCAGCATGAGACAGAATGTCCTTCCTTTTTAAGGCTGAAATCCTGTTTTTAAAAAATACTGTTTAATTGCTGCACCTTGATCAAACATTTTAAATATTTTTAAATATGAGAAATTAAATTAAAAGGCATAAAGTAACAAACTGTTTACAATAAAATTTCTACATATCTTAAATAATCGTACAACTTTAAATATTTTAAGTAGAAATTTAAATATTTAAAATTGTCTAGGTAAGGTTTTAAATAATTCTCTAAAATAAAAATCTTGAGATATTAAAAATCAATTTTAAATGCATAAAATAAAGCATAAAAAATAAGCTCAATGTTACAAAAATATTCAAGTAACTATTTAAAATGAAATTTAAATATTTTAACGAACATCTTAAAAAGATTCTAAATATTTAAAATATAAATACGTAAAAATAAAATTAAATATAAAGTATGAATATAAAATATAAAATAAATTAATATGTAGATTACACTTCAAATTGAATATTTAAATTATTAAATACTTAGTTAAAATTCAGACATTTAAATTTTGAAATAAAAAATTAAAGGCTACTTTAAATGTATAAAATTAAAACTTAATGAGATTTTAATAAATAACTGCTAAAGTAAAATTTTAAATCATACTTAAAGATGTATAAAACGTTTATTACCCCCTCCTCTCCCCAGCCTGGAGTTAGGCAGCAGGGACGCCCCTCGCCCTGCCCAGGCTGCCATCGGACCTGGCGCGCAGGCAGTGCTGTGGCCAGCCCGGCCGGCCTGCGAGGACCCCGCAAGCCAAGATGGCGGCGCCCGTGTGGCGGACGCGCAGCCTGCTAGAGCTGCCGGCGATCCTGGGCCGGGTCTCCCGTGACTACCGGGCGCCGCCGCCCCCGCGCCGCTCGCCAGGACCCTGGTGGCCGGACCCGGACGACCCGCTGACCCCGCGCTGGCAGCTGGGGCCGCGCTACGCGGCCAAGCAGTTTGCGCGACATGGCGCCGCCTCCGGGGTGGCCGCCGGTTCGCTGTGGCCGTCGCGGGAGCAGCTGCGCGAACTGGAGGCTGAGGAGCGCGAATGGTGCCCGAGCTTGGCGGCCATGCAGGAGTCGCTGCGGGTGCAGCAGCTGGCGGAGGAGCAGAAGCGTCAGGCCAGGTGTGTGCGGCCCGGCAGGCGCGGGGCTGTGGGCTGAGGACCTTCTGGGTGGAAGGCCTTGTCCCAGGTGCTGAGCAGAAAACAAGATAATTTCAGATGGCGACAGTGAACCTTTAGGAAGATAAAATTTGGCGGAAAATGTGTGTGCCAGAGAACGACTTTGGTTTGAGACCGCGAAACTAAGAACTTGATTCTTAGAGACCTGAATGACCAGACGTAGCCATGGGGAGATCTTAGTGAGTGTTCCTGGTAGAAGGTGCAAAGACCCTGAGGTAGGAATATGCTTTAAGGAACTGCCAGGAGATCAGTGTGGCTGGGGAAGAGTGGGAGGTGATGGGGCCTGGAGTCAAGGGCAGAGGTCAGACTTGGAGACAGGTCTGAAGGATTAGACTTGAAGGAAAAATTCAAGACCAGGAAGGTCAGGATGGTGCCACTTGTTGGAGGGCAGGCAAATTGGTGGAGCAGGCCAAGCGTGTTCCTGCTTTTCACTGTTCTTGTCCTCACAATAACTCTTTAATAGGAAAAGTTGAAAAAAAAGAGTTGAAAAGCCTGGGAGTTTGTGGAGTCACTTGTCCCGTCACCCAGGCAGTAAAAGGTGAACCCAGAATGTGAACCCCAGTCTCCACCCCATCCCAGCTGGATAACCCTGCCATGGGGGCTTTATTTAGGTCTTTCGGCTTCATGTTTCTAATCCTTAAAATGGGGCTGTGACTGGCACCTACAAAAGTCGTAGGATTGGAGAGAAAGGTCCAATCCGTTTCTTGCCTTTACAAGTGGACCTGGTGCTCAGTGATGTCTGCAGGATGAAAGAGTGTGCTGTGGGAATGGCCATATAGTGGGCAGCTCTCGGATGGCTCAGTAGGCAGCTCAGTAAAATGCTGAGTTGACTTGGGGTCTCCTGAGGGGCTTGGCTCTCTTGTGCTCAAGGTCACACACAAGTTAATTCATCTTTCCTGTCTTGTTACTTCACTTGTCTGAGACTTTTCCTGACAGTTTTAATGACCACCATAAGTCTTCCCGGCTTTTCATCTCCGCTGGGGGAGTCCTAAAGTGGGCAGACTAGGGGGCGGGCTGTGGGTGGATGGGCGCTCCTTGCTGGGTGTCGCCGTCTTCATCACTGTACCCTCCCCTGCAGGGAGCAGCTCATTGCAGAGAGAATGGCCAAGATGCCACAGATGATTGAGAACTGGCGGCGGCAGCAGCAGGAGCGCAGGGAAAAGGAGCAGGCAGACAAGGAGCGGCGGGCCCAACTGCAGGCTGAGGCCCAGGAACGCCTGGGCTACCATGTGGACCCGAGGAGTGCCCGCTTCCAGGAGCTGCTGCAGGACCTGGAGAAGCAGCAGCGCAAACGCCTCAAGGAGGAGAAACAAAGACAGAAGAAGGAGGCACGAGCTGCTGCACTGGCTGCTGCTGAGGCCCAAGACTCTGCGGCCTCTGTGGCACCCAGTTCCTGAGCTAGCCTCTCCCAATAAAATCTGCTGCCGGACAGCCCCAGGCCTGGAGAGCTCTGTGTCCTCTCTCATCATGCCCCTTCCTGCGCCCCCCACCCCAACACCTGGGGCCAGGGAATCCCCCACCCTTCCTGGCTCTGCTCACTCAGGGACTCTGGGCCATGCCCACTAACTGGGGCTTCAGGGGGAGAGAGGGGGATGCAGTGGGGGAAATAATGGAGGAGCAGATGGCAGAGGAGAAGAAGGCTTCTGTTTACCAACATTAATCTCCAGTAATTAGCCAATTACTAGGGGGAGAAGTGTAGCCAAAACAGACTGTGGTGGTGATGGTGGGGGTAGGGAGAAGCAGCCCTTCCAAGGCTAAGTTGGGGCTGGGGCCCGCTGCCTGGGAATGAGATAGCCTCAAGGGGGTGGGAGACACTGGGAGCCCCAATCTGCAGAGGCTGACTGTGCCCCTTCTCAGCACGGGCATATCACCTGTGCCCAGCTAGCCCCCAGACCCAGATGAGCTGGCGTAGGAAGCCCCAGTAGGCACACACCACAGGACTGGCTTTTAAAACTTTATTCAATTCAAAACCTTTATCAGAGACACGGATCTGTCCTGGGGTCGGGGGGTGGCCTTGACCTCCAGAGCAGCTCTGATGTTACCTCCTTCCCAGGCAGGACAAACCAGGCCTCCATCTCCAGCAAAGGGATGCAGGCCAGAGACCAAGGCCAGACTGGGTAGAGGGTCCTTGGGCCTCTTGAGTGTTTACCCCAGATGGAAAGGTTGGGGCACTCCAATGGAGGATCAAAGTTTGGGGCTCCAGCTTCCCCTCACCCTGGAAGAAGGCGGGGGGAGGTCTCAGGGGCTCTTCAGGGGAAGAGGGAAGCAAGCAGCCGCCTCTCCATCTGGCTGCAGGGAGCTGGGACAGAGGCCAAGAGGGGCCCATCTGTCGCCTCCAGTCCTGCCAGTTTCTTAGAGCAGGCAGGGCTGGGGCGGGGGGATGGGAGACAGCTGTCTGGCCTGGGTCTTCTCAGGCCAAGATGGGAATGGGGGCCACTTGAGGAGGGTGGGAAATTTTTTTTTTAAGGTTTTTGATTTTTTTTTCCACTTCTTAAATAAACATGAATATATATATATTTTTTTCTTTTATAAAACTTTTGTGGAGTTGGGGGGTAGGGAGGTTGGGGGGGGGGCGGCCTGGCCTCCCTGCATCACTCGTCATCAAAGTTCTGACTCAGGAGGAAGTTGGCAGCCAAGTTCTCGTTTTTTTCACAAGCGAAGTAGGCCTGGATCACCAGGCTCTCCGGGAAGCCCAGGGCTTTCAACTGCAGGAAGATGGGTGGGTATGAGCAGGGGCTGGGGGCCCTGCCCACCAGGGAGGCCACCCCCCAGCCAGGCCTCTTACCCTCTCTATAGCTTCTTTCTCCTGCGGTGTCACCTGTATGTAGTTCATCTGCGGGGCCTCCTCACCTATGGCGCCCACCTCGCCCTCCACATCGGAGATGTCTGCCAGCTCCCCGGGGGGCTCATTCAGCATCTGGATGAACTGCTCCTGGTGCCGGCTAATTTGCTGTGGGAGACAGAGAGTAAGGGACTGTGACCCACAGCCCCTGATGCCCACCCGCCAGGTCCCTATCACAGCCCTGCTTTTTCATTCCCTCAGCACACATTTAAAGGGGGCCTGTTCCGGACCAAGAGCAATGCAATGGTGGGCACAGGCCTTGTCCTGATGGAGATGATGCTGCGGGGGTAAGGAGACGGGCCATAAACCAATAAATGGGTCATTATTTACGATGGAAACAGTGGGCCCGGCATACGGTAGGGCCAACACTGGACTAGAAAAAATCCTGCAGGTCACGAAAGAAAGGCCTGTGATCCGCAAGATAGGAAGGGAAGTTTCCTCCAGATAGAACAGTAAGTACAAAGGCCGGGAGATAGAAATGCACTTAACAAATCCCAGAAACAGAAGACCCATGTGGCAGGAACAAAGTAAACAAGCAACAGAAAGAGAACAAAACAGAGAGATGAAAGCAAAGACCAGACCTGCTTTCTTCTAGGGCCTTCTAGTATGAAAGGGCACCCCGGTAAATAGAGAAAGATGCGACCTGTGTACATTTTAAAAAGACCTAACTCATCTGGGTGTTGTATATCCGGGGGTTCTTCAACTAAGTTGTTTTTATGTATGTCTGACTTTAACTTCACCTCAAAAAGTGCCTTTTCAGGAATCTGGCTCCCAATGGAGAATGGACCGTGGGTGCGGTGTGGGGGCCAAGGCCTGGGGGGCTGCCGCCAGGGAACTGGCTGGGAGGGGAGGTGGCAGCCACAGGGGCTGAGTGCAGCGCTGGGCGGAATGACATATTCTGGCAAGACAGGTGATAGGCAACCCCAGCAGGTACGCAGGGCCTGAGGCTCAAGCCACCCCAGGCTGGTCCTTGCAGGGATGGGGAGGGCCGGAACGAGGCCCTGCTCTGAAGTCTTAGGTGTCTACCAAGCCTCTTCATGCTTGCGTCAAGTCAGCCATGGGTAAGCACGGCATTTGGAGGTTCTGGTTGGTTACATCAATCTGGGGGGAACATCATCCCTCAAGAGAATAATATAGGGAACGCTAAACAGAAACGAGCAATAAAGGGGTGCAGCCCGTGCCCTGTAACACCTGGAGAAGGTAAGCAGGAGGAGCCAGCACAAGGGATTGAGAAGTGGAGGAGAAGCAGCAGCAGACGACAGGCCCTAAATCAGGCCCTTACAGAGAACCCAGAAAACCGTGTCACATTCAGGGGCCACTGCCCCTTTGCTGAGGAACCTTCAAGGGCAGGGTGGAGCCTTGCTGAGCACCATGGTCCCAGAGCCAACTGGGACACACCGGTCCTGGGTAGTGCCACGCAACCCTGTGGACACTTAGGGCGCACTAACTGTGAGGCCAAGCCAGAGCCGAAGGATCCAGAAGGTAGAGCAAAGGACCCCGAGGCCGGACGCAGACACACCACACCAGCTGCCAAACTGCTCCAGACCTCTGGCATCTTCCTCTGTATGACGATGACGCCACCCCCCCACACAAGGTGTTCGAGAAAATCACACGAAACCAGGAAGATTAGATCTCACGGAGGAGCAAGGGGCTGTCATTAGTCAGGCTTTCCGGACGCAGACGGGGTCCTCTATACCACACTAGGCCAGGCTAGCTTTCTGGGGCCGCGATACCCACAGGGGAGTGCTCGGGGCACCCGCCCTGGCTCTCTCTGCCCCTAGGGCCGCACCTGCAAAAGCTGCGGATTCTCTTGGCCCAGCTGCTGGAGCAAGGCAGGCAGCAGTGCCGGGTTCTGCTGAATCACCTGCCGCATGTTCTGGAACTGGGGCTGGTCCCGCAGGAACTCCAGGGGGTTCTCTCCTGCTAGCAGGAGAAAGGTGTATAGTCAGCATGCTGGACTCCAGAACCTTGGGGGGCGGGGGGGGGGGGGGCGGAGTCCGACACCCGACATGCACGTCTCCCAGTCCACTCACCTCCTTCTGTGGCTGGCTGCTCCGACACCTGGCCCTCCTGGACAGAACCATGTTCTGGCTCGGGGCTCCCAGGAATTCCCTGTCAGGGGTCCTATTTAGTTCTAATGCACGTTAGAACTGCCTCCCTTCTGCATGCTCAGCCCTGGCAGAAGACGGGTGAGGCCTCGGCCCTGCCCTCCACAGACCCACCCCATCACTCATGTCCAGGTTCCTGCAGGAAGCCTTTCCTGGCTGGAACCACAACCCAAAGGCTTCGGAGGGCAGGTTTTGCCTCCCTGACCACCCGTCAGGGCACGTAAGTCCATGTACTCCCTTGAGGCCTCCCCAGGAGGGAGCGGCCCCACCTCACCGTGAGTAGATACTCCACGGCTCGGTGGGGGTTGTTGTAGCTGGCTCTCAGGGCGGCCACGACCCGCTCCCGCTCATAGCCCATGGACATGATCTCTGTCAGCATCGTCTCATACTCAGAACCAGTCACTGTGGAGGGAGCAGCAAGGCCTGGGTCACCAAGGAGGGAGAAGCGTAGCTCCCAGGCCCTCCCACACCCACACAAGGCCCAGTTGCTGGCTGGGGCACCCAACTGCTTCTGCCCTGGGGACCACCCACCCACCTAGCGTGGATGCCGCGTCTTCCTCTCGCCCGCTGCTACCTGAAGAGGGAACAGAGCTGCAAATTCAAGAGAGAGAAATCGGACCCTGGCTTCTGGCGGCTTGCCCTCCCCCAGGTTAAGCAGGAACACGCATGTGTTGGAATGTGCTGGGAGGACAGGGCCCAAGCTGGGGCTTCTACTCCCCGGCCTTACCCTGACACAGACTCCGGGGATGTCGTGGGGACTGATTCCTCCGATGGGCTCTTGTCCTCTCTGGCAGTAGGTGGGGGGTGGGACATGCCTGAGGCAGGGGCCGGAGGGAAGGATGTGGAGGACTCCGGGGCAGCAGTGGGTGAGGCCTCTGGGGGTACTGAGGTGCCTGGGCTAGTTTTGGCCTGTGACACCCAGAAAAAGGAGCAGGCATCAACATCCCTATCTAGTCCCAACATCCCATCCCGTCTCAGCCCCGCCCTATTCACAGCTAATCTCTCCCGGGCACACTGGCTCTTTGTCAGCTCCCCAGCTAATTCACCCACCCTCCCAAACAGCACGTTTCACCCACCTTGGTCACCATCACAACCACAAAGTTCTTCTCATCAATGCGATAGTCCCTGATGGGAACGTCATCACTCAGAATCTTGCCAGCATAAATGAGTTTCTGTCCAGCCACAGGGAAGGCATCACGACCCTTCTCGGCTTCTATTTTTTCCTTTAGCACCTTCACCTGAAAGGAGAGGACACTCATTGCAAACCTCAAGATTCTTTCTTGAGTGGGGCAGAGGGAGGACAGGAAGAGACTACAAGTCTCGATGGCAGAGAAGCTAAGCTTCATAGTCAACCATGCCAAATTCGTATTTGTTTGCCTATTCCACCATTCTACGCAGTGTTCACCGAACACTACACACCAGGTGCTATTCTAGGTACTAAGTACATAATATAGCAAGGAACAAAACTCAACGTAAGTCCCCGCTTCCGTGGAGGTAACACTAACGTGAGGAAAAGAAAAAACAAATATAAATTCGGGTAACGTCAAGTATGATGAAAAATAAAACAGAATAAAAGGGAGGTAAGATTCTTCATTCCACACTCCTAACAGTGCTCAGTTTTTGCCAAAGGCATCTTATATGAACAATACTAATCTAAGTGTATACATATCACTTTTAAAGCTCCCCCCACTGCATGAAGTAGTTATCATTAGCCCCATTTTATATTTGAGAAAACAGAGGTACAGAGAAATTGAGTAGCTTGCCCAAAGTCAAACAGTTGGACTGATCGAAAAATATAAGTGCTTCCTTTACTACAACACGTAGAGTTCAATGTCTCCTTCATGAGGTTGTTGTGCAAAAAGTGCCAACCACATAGTCAGACGTTCAGTATGTCTGTTAGATCCCAAGCCTCTTTTCAGCTAAAAATGTAGCACAATGTTTAGACTGCGGGCTCTCACATGAAGCAAAACCAAATATGAATCCCCGTTCTGCCATCACTTGCTTTATGTGACTGTAGCAAAGTTTCCTAATTCCTAAACTTCCACATCAGTAAAATGGAGTGAAATTGTCAAGAGAACTCAAGTAAGTCCGTTTTACATCTTTAGTAAGAGAACACTAAATCGCTCAGCAGCTGGTAAAGAACAAACCGCCAACAAACACAGACCACTGACACTCAGGCCGTTTATTATCATATTCATCGCCACTGCCGTCACCACTCGGGATCTCCTGATCACTACTCCCAAATTCAGCCACCAACGTCCCGAGGAGATGCCGGCAAAGCTGGGAACTCGGAGCCCCGGTCCTGGTGAGCGTGGCCCGGCTGGGAATCTGAGCCTGCGGCTCCCGCGATCCGCGAGGGCGCTGACATTGGAGCTAGGGCCTGATGGGTGCCCCGGGGGTGGGGCTTCGTCCGGAGACCGGCCCATAAGCGCCATCAGCACAACTCGCCAAGGGCTGGGCCGAGAACCAAAAGGAGGTTCGGGAAAGTCAGGCAGGCTGGGAGGGGGTGGGCCGTCCTTCCCCCCCCCCCCCCCCGTCCTGTCGGGATCCCGTCCTCCCCGCCCCCACCTCACCCGCCCCCACCCTCCCCCCCCCCCCCGGGCACCCGTCGTTCCCACCCCGGGGCTCCGGTCCAGCTCCCACCGTCTCGTCAGGCTCCATGCGGATTTTGAAGGTCTGCTGCTGCAGCGTTTTGAGCGTGATGGTGACGGCCATGGCGGGGCCGGAGCGACGCGGCGGCCCCGGGATCCTCACACAACATGCAACTCACGCCGCCGCCATCTTAGCGCCCAGCCGCGCCGCGAGCCGACCGCTTCCGGGGCAGGCGGTGCGCGCGCCGACCACCAGAGCACGTGACCTGCGCGCGTTCCCCCCCCCCTTAGCCTTGGTGGGCATGCGCAAGTCTGAGGCCCTTAGCCAGGCATGCGCAGACTAAACTCGGCGCCCGGAGGCGGCTTCTCATTCAGCACGCATGCACATCACGTGGCTTCCTGAGTGACGCCATGCCCGTTAGCGGTGACGTCATACGGCCACAAAATGGCTCCGACAAGCTCCCCTTTCAAGCCCTTATGAGTTTCTGTTGATTACATTGAACAAACGTTTCATGTACTTGTAGTTATTTGTATTTCTTCCATAAAGGTTTCATTTTTTTTTCTGTTTCCTAAATGAGTTTTGTTCTGGTGTGGCCGTCATGGGAACCCTTACTCAGGACTGGAGAAGATACTCAAAAGGTCACCAACAATTAAAAAAATGAAAATTCTAAAACCCACATTTATCCGTGGAAGCAGGGAGAGGGGGCTAATTTGGGGTCTCCTTCATTACTGAGGGAGAACTGGATTTTGGAGTGAACCTGTAATACTAGCTTCTGGGTGTCCCACCTCTCTGCCGCTCCTTCCCCAACCACTTTGTTCACCCCACTATCCCCCAGCCTAAGTATTTAAGGAAACTCACCTTTCCAGGTCTCGTTATATTGAATACAGAATTCTCTCCAGAAACTTTCCCTGGATGCACCAATTCTGGAGGATTCCCAAAGGGGTGGAGCTGGGGCACAGGACACAGGTGGGCAGCATAGAGGCCCATCCATCAAGCAAGGAATTGAAGGATTAGTTGGCCAACGCTGTAGACGGTGCTTTGGGTGACTGGGTGGAGGTAAAGCTGAAAGCATCTCCCAGTTACTGGGTGGAGGTCCTCCCATCCTAAACTCACCATTAGGTGACTCCAAACCTGCTCTTTAGTTTCCATTCAAGCACTCAATTCAAGCCCAGAACAAGGCAGTTACCTGACACCTCACCCATTGCCCAACTGTAACCAGCTCCTGTTGCTTTTCCCTTCACCGCAGAGCCTAGACGTTTCCACCACAGTAGGGCAGGCTGTTGAGGGCATCTTGCCTCTTTCTTACAAGGGACATGAGCTCCAGACCACTCTACTTAACTTCACAGGCAGTCTCATGGACCTTAAGAGATGGGCTAAGGCTCAGGGGGCCTAGACCCTGTCTAGGTCTGTCATCTCTGCACTCTCCTTGGGGTCGTTATCTCTTTCCCTCTCAGAATTCAAAGACCACCGAAAGTGCTATTTACCATCTCTGTGCCTATGTTATTATAGCTACTTAGTATTAAGAAAATGTTTAAAATGGTCCAATCGTTGTAGTCATGCTCATTAACAGTTAAGAGGTACATATGGTTGAGTGTAAAACGGATGGCATGAAATGGTACCACAGTGTGGGTTCATAGCCCTGCCCTACTCAAATTCTGGCGCTCAACTTCCTCATCAAACTGAACTGGTACTAGAAATGACTCACCAGTTTGGTGCAAAGACTCAGAGTTAGTATGTAGAGTATTTGTAATGGCACTTCTATTACTCTTTTCCCACTGGTTTGAGGTTGTGGGGATAAACAACAGCCCCTTTAACCTTATGAGACATTCAACCAACACTTGAGCCACTGGAAAATGAGCCTTACTCAAGAGTCACCTCTCCCAGAAGGAGACACAGGAGGAAGACACAAAACTTAATTTAATAGAAATTTTGTTTGTAGTTCTTACATTCTCAGTGTGAGCCAAGCTGGAACCCACTGCCCCACCCAGAAGTGGCCCAGTCCTGGGAGCAGGGGAAAAAGGGAGCTGATGGGTGGGGGTCAGAGCTCAGGCCCTAGGAGCCCTGTTCTTCCTCAGTGCTGGGGGCTGGGGATGCCACCCTCTTCTCCTGCCCCCACTCTGGGATCAGGAAGGAAAACAGATGGAATCTTGGGCCCGGGGCTTCACTTCCACGCTCCCCTACCCCCTCAGGTTGAAGGGGAACTAAGAGAACTGGGGAGAGAAGGGGACAGAAGAAGGCAAAGATGTCAAGCAAGAAAGATGAGGATCAGGAATAAGGACTAAAGGAGAATCAAAGACAAAACACCAGTTTAAAAAAAAAAAAAAAAAAAAAGGAGGGGAGGAAACAAAACCAAAATCCACCCCAAATCAGAACCCGCCTGGAAAAAAATGAAAGTTCTCCAGTCTCATAGAGACATTATTTGGCGCAGCCGGCTCTGCGGAGGGAGCGCTCAGGCCTCAGTCCAGCCCTAGAGGCAGCGCCGTGGCCCCTACAGCTCATCCTTGGCCTGGCCAGCGGCAGCATCTTCCTCTTCCTCTTCCTCCTTGTCATCCTCGTCCTCCTCATCTTCATCCTTGTCTTCCTCATCTTCCTTGTCTGCCTCCTCCTCTTCCTTGCGCTTTTTGTCCTCCTCTTCCTCCTTTAGCCTCTGCTCCTCATCCTGCTTGTCCTTCATCTGCTTTTCTGCCGCCTGCACACAGACCACACAACTCAGGGCCTCACCCTCACCCACCAGACCTACCTACCCACCAAGGCCAGGACCAGACCCTGGGCCCACCTTTGTGACACCCCAGGTCTCGTTTCCAAATTCCTCTGCATATGCCTCGTCGTTGGTGATGAGGAAGTTGTCAAAGATGGTGCCAGACTTGACCTGTGGGCAGAGGTGGTCAGAGGGGACATCGGACATCCCTGACCTCGGAAAAGACCCCCCACCCCGCCGCCCTGCCCCATGTTCCCATGACAACTACACAATGCCCTTCGATTTCTTCATCTATAAAATGGCATCTCTCAGTCTCTTCAAATATTTTTCTAGTACCTACTACATGCCAGCACCATTCTGGACACAAAATATTTATTAGTGAAGAAAACGGACAAAAATTTGGTCCCTCGAAAATGTAGTTTTTCGAAAAATTTTTTCGGTAGTCACATTTTTTTTTTCCTCCCAGGAGGCTCTACGCCCAATGTGGGGCTTGAACTCATGCCTGCGACATCAAAAGTTGCATGCTCTACCAACTGAGTCGGACAAGTACTCCTGAAAATAATTTTCTAACGAGGTTATCTAACCAACTTCTAGTTGTTAAGAGCAGTTAAACAAGTTTGTTTGCATAAGGGAACTTAGAAAAGTATCTGGCACATAAAAAGCAGAACCTCAAAGTGGCTGCTGTGAGAATTCCGTTAAGGAAAAGACCAGGAAATTCTTCAGGAAAAGCACCACTCTGGGTGCTTCTCAGATCTTCCCGGAGGTTGAATGCTACCATCCCTTTCCTCCTGGACGACCCTGAACATTTGAAATACTCCAGGAATCCCCCCCCAGGTCTCACCTGCCAGAGATCTAAGCCCAGAACAGCAAAGTTTTCATAGGCATAGATGTTGCTATCAGGGGAGTACTCAGGGTTGTCAATCTCCGGGTGGATCCAAGTGCCCTTGTAATCTGGGTTGTCGATCTGCCGGGGCTTCCACTCGCCCTGCGGAAGGGGAAGGGAACCAGTGGTTGAGTGGAAGTCTGTGTGCTCCCCACTGTGAAGCCCCACCCTGCTCAGAGCCCCAGGCTCACCTTGTACTCAGGATTCTGAATCACAGGTGGTTCCCACTCTCCATCCATCTCTTCATCCCAGTCCTCTGGCTTTTTAGCATCGGGGTCAGGGATGTGCTCAGGCTTGTCCCAGTCCTGAGGGTACACAAAAAAGTCAGTCAACCCAGCTGTCCTCTGCACCCTCCATGGGGGGCGGGGGGGCTCTGGACAAGCACCAACCTCAGGCTTGGAGTCTGTGGGATCATCAATCTTGGCCCGTTCATCCCAGTCTTCAGGCTTTGAAGCATCAGGATCCTTTATCTTTTTGGGAGGGAGGAAGTCCCAATCATCCTCCAAGGAGCCTGATTCCACCTGGCTGTTGTCAATCTTCACCTCATAGGTATTATCCGGCCGCACAATCAGGGTATACAGGTGTGTGAATTCATCATCCTGAAGAGGGTGGGAGATGAGTGGCCCCGCCCACCAGGCTGGCCTCTGAGACTCCCCTATCAGCCATTTGTCACCACCCCCAGTCACACCTTGCAACGAATGTCCTTGTTGATCAGCACGTTCTTGCCCTTGTAGTTGAAGATGACGTGAACCTTCTTGGTGCCGGGGCCACAGATATCGGGGCCTAGGTGAAAAGCGGGTTCAGTTAGAGCAAGAAGCTGCCCACCATTGCAAAGCTCCCCTTTACATAGGAAGACTCGGTTCTTAAATTCGGGTCTGTAAAGGGTCACTGGACAGGAATCAGACTCTAACTGGTACTAAGCAGTTAAGGTGGAGCCTTCTATAAAGGAAAAGAAAACCAAAAACAAAGCAAAACAAACAAACAAACAAACAAAAAAGGCTCTAAAATTTAATGCCCTTACTAGTAACATCAGGAAATAGCTACAGAAAATCCCATAAACTAACAGTTTCAGACCAACAACAATGCAACGTTCTCAGACTCCCCTCCAAAGACAAGCCTTAACTACATAAGTACTTTTCATGGTCTCAAAACTACCTGTCCAGGGCTTTAAGGAACCCCTAAGATTTCAGTCTCCCTCTAACGAATCAAAGGTCAGCACCAGGGTGGGGCCCCTCACCAAACATGATGTTGTATTCAGAGTCTCCGTGCATGTCCGTCTGGTCCAGACCATCTGGAAAAAGCTTCACGTAACCGCCCCCACAGTCGATGTTCTGCTCATGTTTCACGGTGAACTGCACCACGAGTGTCTGGCCCTTGTTGCTGAAGGGCTCAAATCTGGCCGACAAAGCGTAAAAGCGGGCATCCTGGCTCGTCTGCAGCCCTAGCAGGAGACCATAGTGAGGTCATGGCTCAGCCCCAACCTCACGGGACCCTAAGCATTGGAGACACAGAGGACTGCCCCTTCCTCCCCCCTGCCCTGCTCATGGGGATACCCAGGCTGTGTGTGTGCAGGGCTTCCTCCAGGAAGTCCTCCTGAATCCAAAACCCCACCTGCCTCAGGCTCTTACCTTTATCCTTCTCCTGGTCACCGTAGAACTTGCCGGAACTGAGGACAAATTTACCAAAATCTGACTTGTGTTTGGATTCGATCCAGCGGTCAGTCCACCCGTCTAGAGGATCAAAGGGGCAGGTCAGTGCAACCCTACTGATCTCTTCCCACTGAATATCTGCCAGTGGCCTCAACGACTGAGAAACAGATACCCCTTGATTGACCCCACCCCAACCTCTAGTTTGACACCTCCAACGGCTTAAGGGCTCCTCCAGCAAATCCTAACTCCCGCCGCGGGAGTCTGCTGCACCCTCGACACTCCCCAGGGACATGGAAGAGAAGCTCGCCGGCGGCTTTCGTCCCCGGAGGCCACCGTATTGGTCCTCTAAGCGGTAATTACAGGGGGACAACGCAAATCTAGGCTGAGGGGCCGCCCTCGTCGTCGGGACGGCCTCCGGACAGGTCCAGGCCTTACCTCCGTCCAGAAACTGCTCCTTGAAGTAGATGGCGGGTTCGGCAGCGGCCAGGCCGAGGAGGCCGAGCAGCAGCGGCACGGGTAGCAGCATGGCGGGCCGAGGGGGCGGCGGCGCGCGGGCCCTTTAAATCTCTCCTCCGGCGGCGGCTCTGCAGTAGGGACAGACGCTGCCGCCGGCCGCGCGCTTTTATACCCCACCTCCCCTCAAACCAACCTGGCCCGGCCTCTTGTCCCGCCCTCCGCACCTTATCATTGGTGTTCAGCTACGGCCCTGACTTTCCATTGGGCCCTTGTCGTCTGAGCAAGTTAGGCTGTGCCTCGGAACGCAGGGTTCCCAGATGGCCGATTTCTATTGGCCACACAACTGGCCAATGAAGGTCGACCACGCGTTGTGGGGGCCGCCCACCGGGGTGGTGGGGGCCTCGAGCCCCTCTGCCCAGGTCATGTGACCAGACCTCGACCCAACCCCGCCCTACCCCGCGCGCTTAGCTCCTGGTCTGGGCGTTTAAAGAACGCGCGCGAGTGCCCGTGTCACCGCGCAGGACCTGGACCCTGTCCAAGCTCGTCCTCTTTCATCCCTCTGCGGGGAGGTGTGGGCAAGGTTTTCGTAACCATTTTGTACTCTGCAGTTGGGGAGCCCCCACTCCCACGTGCTCGCTCTCGCTCTCCCCCGCCCCAGGCTAGGATGGGGCAAAGAACACCAGAGTTTAGGGGCTGGGGCCCTAGGTCCTCACTTAACCGCAGTGCCATAGCCTTAACCCCAGTGCCATAGCAGGCTACCGAGTACAGTGCCAGCTCTCTCCTCTCTTGGCCCCTAGTGGTCCCTAGTGCCCTGACAGCCTGTCAGACTGCTGCTGTGTGACTGGGGCAAGTCACAGCCTTTGAAGTCACAGGAGCCCCCTAAGAGGCTGGGAGGAGCAACCTCGGCTAGCTGCTGCCCTACAGAACCGCTTTGAAAGTTGTTAGGATTGTCCTGGGACAGAGAAGGAATCCTAGAAGGCTAGAAGATGTGACTATTGGCTGTGGCTCCTAGAGTTTGGTAGAGTTGTTCCTCTAATTGCAGCCTCTCCTTTAAACCCTCCCTCAGCCAGTAAAGGGGTCGCTGCCTGTGGTCTCCCACAAACGGCCTGTCTTTTGCAACTAAACGGCTAAAGAGAAGAGGAGGGGGGTTCCGTTGGAGAAGAAAAAAAAATGAGACAGATGGTGGGGAAGATAAGTCCAAGGGAGATCGGCAGGACCCCTAAGTCTAGAGTGTTCTGAAGCCAGAGGCACATGACTGACAGTGACTGACACGGCCTCCCTGCCCCCAAGCTGCAGGAAGCAGGAAGGAGGTCTGGGGGTTTCCCAAACTCTAAGCAAACAGGCCCTGGACCCCGAAACATGGAAGTGGACCGGGGAAGGGGGCAATCCTGACAAAAGAGTGAGGAAGGGGTGGTTCCTTGATACTGGTGGGGACTCAGAAAAAGGAGGAATGGAGAGTCTTGGAGAAGTTGGGGTTCTGCCCCAGGCATATCCAGTATCACCCACCATGCACCCACTCATGAGGAGCCGCAATTTGGGGTGATCACTCCTGCCAGTGACCCTCTCACCTTCCCTCCCTTCCACCATATGTCATGCACACAAGAGTTTAGTGCTTCCTGTTTGAGGGTAAACCCTGTGATTGTCTTATTCACTTCACCATCCCCAGTGTCTCTTGCAGCACCTGGCACAAAAGAGGCTTAAAACCTACTTGCCGTGTGACAGAAAGAATGAAGACCTTTGGAAGAATTAAATGAACAAAAACAAGGGAAGTGCTTTGAAGCTAAGGAGGGACTTGGAGACCTAAGTACTGAATTTTTATCAGGACCTCACTGTAGGGTCAGGATCGGGTGATCTTAGTAACCCCACTTTTCAGGCTTACATAGTAATTGTGATGGTTAAACCAGTAAAGGTGTTCTGCTTTCGATAGTGCTTGTTACATGGTCCACACTCAATTTAGTATTAGCAAGTATGCATACATGTGTGAGCAGTAGTTCACTTAAATCTCACCATAACCTGGGCTTATAGCATCTCTATCCAGGCAAGGAAACAGACACAAAAAGACTAGGGAACTTGGCTGAGTGGCATAAATGGGATTAGAATCTACTCGCACTGTCTAATCTCCAGTGGCCACGTGTGACTATTGACCATTTGAAATGTAGGCACCTTAAGGCACCTCTCCCAATTGAGAGGTGACTTAATTGTAAAATACACATCAGATTTTGGAGACTTAACTATGAAAAAGAACGTAAAATATTCCATTAGTAATTTTATAGCATTGAAATGATAAATTGGACATATGAGATTTGGTAGATTCTTCCAATTAATTTCATCCATTTTGTTTGTAACCCTGCCACTAGAAAATTTAAAATTAGATTTGTGTCTTGCATTATATTTCTAGAAGCCAGTACTGATTAAGGTATCCATTATTGCCCTGACATTGATCCCAGAGAATGCCGGGATTGGAGTGGGATCTGAAGTGTTTATAGTTTCTGACACCATCTCTACCAACTGCTTGTAGAACCGTAGGGAAGTCATCATATCACCCTCTGAGCCTCCATTTTCACAACTGTGAAAGGGAGATTATATTAATATCTACATCAAAGTTTTGGGGAAAATGAAATAACACATTCAAAGCACTTAGTACTGGGCAGAGGACACAAGATGTCCACACAGGTTAACTGCTATCTCGACTATAACTATTATTAGGTGAGTCTCTCTCTCCTTTATAAACAGGGATGGTCCTAGCCTCCTTTTAAAAACTTAAAAAGTCATTGATATCAGCGGTATGACTATCTCTGGAGCCTTCCACCTACAGCCTTCCTGCAAGCCAAGAGCGAATCCCACAAGGGCAGAGGGCTCCTAGGGTCAGAGAGAGGGAAGTCCAAGGTCACACAGCCTGCTGGAAGTGGGGGTGTATGAAACTTAAAACAACGCTGCGATTCTGTCCTTAAAGTCTTCAATTTGGCCCCTCTGGTCAGCCGGACACTACTAGTCTAGCTAGGGCGGAGGCGGGCTCTGAGTCTCTCCCATCCTCTAAGATTCAATTGCCACACTAAAGATGGCGGCATCCTCAGCCTGGCCACAGGTCCGCCAGACTCAAGATGGCGACACACTCCCGGCGCCGGTTCCGGTTCCGGTTGTTCAGGCCCCCGCGGGACACACCGCACGCTGGCAGCATCCATGGCGGACGGCCCCGTGGCAGAGGTGCTGCTCCGGCAGCTAGAGGCGGCCGATGGCGGCCTGGACAGCGCGGAGCTGGCAGCTAAGCTGGGCGTGGACCACCAGGCGGTGGTGGGCGCCGTTAAGAGCCTGCAAGCCCTGGGCGAGGTGAGTCTGCAGTTGATGCCGGGCCTCCTCGCTTTTGCACCTGAAGTTCCCTTGCCCGAAGGCCCTGCCTGCTGAAGAATCTCCTTCGGGAGTCCTGCCTGCGCACCCCAGGCAACAAGTTAGAGCCTAGAAGCACTGACGTTCTGCACTCAGTAAATGTCTACTAAGACATACATGGTGGGCGTTAGGGAGGGCACGATGGTGGACAAGGGAGACGCGGTCGCTGCCCTTATGGATGTTGCAGTCTAATGAGGGAGATACTCAGGTGACTCTCAGAGCGATGAAGGAAGTACAGGGAACCCAGAGGTCACAGCTGGTGCAGGCTTGGGAGTCCAGGAGAATGTCCTGGAGGAGGTGACCCTTGAGTCAAGCCTCTGCTCTGAGGAGGAAAGCTCCAGGGATCAATGGCAGGAACGGGAAACAGATGTAGAAAGGCCTTAGTAGAGCCAACATTTGCAAGGCCTTGTAGGTCTTTATCTCATGGGAGTACTGGAGAACCATGGCAGGACTGGAGCCCAGTCAGATATGTGTCCTGTCTGCATCACTTTGGGAAAGAATTGACAGGGGCAGGACCGGTATAGTAAGGGGAGGAAGGCAAAGGCTGGCAAATTCCCGAGCTAGAGGGCATGGTGTCTGGTTGTAGGGAGGCAGGTGGAATGGAGAGAGGACTCAGGAGAGGGCATGAAAGGAGATCCATGGCAAGGCAAGGAGAGCATGGATGAACCCCAGCCTTTTTGACTTGGACAAGTAAAAGGTGATAGAGTCATAGGAGGAAGATTCGGAGAGGCTGTGGACCACCCAAGAGTCTGGATCCTCGGGGCTACAAATCAGAAAACATAACTGGGCTGCATATTCACCAAGCTCATGTTCTGTGCCCCACTTTGGGCTCAGCTTTGTTTATCATCTAGTCGTTGTCATTACCCCAGGATAGTAACATTGATATCTCCATTTTGCAGACTGGACACCTGAGCACTGGTCAGTAACTTGATCAGTGTCACTAGAAGGAACAGGCAAACCTGGATTTGAAATTAAGCATTCAGGCGGCAGAGCCTGAGGTCCTCAGTGCAGAGAGGGCACGTGTGTGGGGCGTCAGTACCTTGACTGATGTGAAATTGACTTACGTTGGTCATAGAAGGTTCAATAGTGGCTATTTATTGGGGCTCCATCTAACATAGTGATGGCATCTAACACAGTGATGGTAACAAAACATTCTAGGTCCTTTCCATATGTTAATTCAGTAGTTACACAGCAAAACTTCCTGGGGTAGAGCCCATCCATCACACCTTTCGCTTGCTGATAAGAAAACTAGCTCAGGGAAGTTAAGCAACTTTCCCAGGGTCACACAGGAAGTAAGGAGCAGAGCTGGGAATTAGAGTGGAGAGGGAGTTAAATCCTGTGGGGCCCACCTAGCCTTGCCCCTCTGTGCACAATCTGAACCTATCCTCATCACGGACCCTTAGATTCCTGTGTGTAATGTAGACCTGGGGGCCCTTTTCTGACATTCAGGGCACTAAGATGGCAAATACGTTAAATGTGGAAATGAATCCGTTCACCTGGGGCCTTAAAAATCCTTCTCAGATTCAAAAGTAATAGAAAGAACTTGTTTTCTGCTAGATACCATTCTTTGTATTTTACTTCACCCTGGGAGATGTGAGCAGTCTCTGTCATTATCCTGGTGTCACAGAAGGGAAATGGGGGCTTGGCAAGGGGTGCTCACTCTGCTGGGAAGTGGTCCCGCTCAGATGTGAAGCTGGCTTCAGGCACCGTGCAACCCAGGTGCTGTGGTGAGGGCATGCCTGGTTCTGAACCCTGTCTCTGCGGGTTTTTCCTCCGCCATTTCCCTGCAGGTCATTGAGGCTGAGCTGCGCTCCACCAAGCGCTGGGAGCTTACTGCCGAGGGTGAGGAGATCGCCCGGGAGGGCAGCCATGAGGCTCGGGTGTTTCGCAGCATCCCCCCAGAGGGCCTGGCCCAGAGTGAACTCATGGTAAGGTCCTAGGGGTGAGGCCTAGGGAGATGATGGGGTGAGGTGGCCCTCATGCTCTGCTCACTGTGGCCTCGCTTCCCCAGCGGCTGCCCAGTGGCAAGGTGGGCTTCAGCAAGGCCATGTCCAACAAGTGGATCCGCGTGGACAAGAGTGCAGCCGATGGGCCCCGGGTGTTCCGAGTGGTGAGTGCCTGCGTGCAGGGGTGCAGGCGGGCAGGTGGGCCCCTGGCCCTCTCAGCCTCTCACACCTGTCATCACGGCAGGTGGACAGCGTGGAGGACGAGGTGCAGCGGCGGCTCCAGCTGGTCCAGGGCGGGCAGGCTGAGAAGCTGGGTGAGAAGGAAAGGAGTGAGCTCAGGAAGAGGAAGCTGCTGACTGAAGTGTGAGTGGGTGTCCCCTCCCTTTCATCCCGTGCCACCCACTTGGTCCTGGAGATTGGGGCGGACAGAGTCACCATGCCCAGACTGAGCCACAGTGTCATTGTCCTCCCAGCTCTGCTTTACCACATGGTTGTCAAGCACTCGTGCCAGGCTCGTGCCACCTCAGGGCCTTTGCTCATGCCATGACTTCTGCCGAGAATGGTCTTCTCTTAAGCCAGGCTTGGGCATCAAACCTCTGCCTGTGTGTCGCCTCAGAGAGGCCGTCCTGACACCCCTCTTGCCCTTGGAGTTCCATAAAAGCTGCTCACTTTTACTTTCCATACCTGTGCCTTGTTTATTTCCTTTACAGCTCTGATTTCAGTGTCTGGAATTTATCGACTGCTGGGACCTGGACAGGCCTAGGGCTCTGCTCTCACAGAGCTGACATACCCTTGGAGCAGATACCAAGGGGCAGAGCAGTAATGAGGACACAGGCTGGAGGAGAGCTGCCTGGTCCAGGTCCTGGCTCTGGCACTTATTAGTTGTGTGACCTTGGCCAAGTCACCTGATCTTTCTGGGCCTCAGTTTCCTCTTCTGTAAAATGGCCTTTTTTTCACAAGGTAGTGGGATGATTTCAGTGGAGTAGAGCCCGCCGGCACGGAATAAACCCTCAGGAGTTTATCTGTTACTCTCGCTCGGCTGTATGCTCAGCACCTTGAGTAGACCTGGCACGTAGTAGATTCTCATAAAGTATTTGTTGAATGAGTAAGTGAGTAACAGAGGGATGTAGGTGTGGGGTGCATCAGAGGATCTCAGGTGATGATGAATGTCAGGAGGAAAATAAAGCAGAGTGACTTGGTGGCTGGTGATCCCCCCAGCATCAGCTGGGGGATCAAGGGAAGCCTCCTGAAGGAGGTGACAGTGGCGTCCCCTCCTCCTCTCTGGCCGCAGGACCCTGAAGACCTACTGGGTGAGCAAAGGCAGTGCCTTCAGCACCAGCATCTCCAAGCAGGAGACAGAGCTGAGCCCAGAGATGATCTCCAGGTAAGGGGTGACCCCAGGAGCTAGGGCAGATCGGGGAGGGAGGACAGCCCTCACCAGGCCCGTGTACCTTGCATCTCCCAACAGCGGCTCCTGGCGGGACCGGCCCTTCAAGCCATACAACTTCCTGGCCCATGGCGTCCTCCCAGACAGCGGCCACCTGCATCCTCTGCTCAAGGTCCGCACACAGTTCCGGCAGATCTTCCTGGAGATGGGGTGAGCACGGGACTGGGGGTGGGGCCGGCCCAGCCACCGGGCACAGGCAGGGCAGTCAGGCCGCATCTCCCTCCAGGTTCACAGAGATGCCAACTGACAACTTCATTGAGAGCTCCTTCTGGAACTTTGATGCCCTCTTCCAGCCCCAGCAGCACCCGGCGCGTGACCAACACGATACCTTCTTCCTCCGAGGTGGGTGGAACCGGCCGTGCCATCAGAGGCACCAGGCCCAGGGCAAAACTTTCTGGAGCGGCGTACTCATTTTACAGAATAAACTCCATCCTCGGTGTGGCCAGCCGGGCTGGTGTGCGAGCTGGTCCCAGCGAGCTCTGTGGCCTCCTCCCGTGTCCCTTCCTACCCGCTTCACGGCCCCTGCCTGCACTGCTAGGCAATTCTCCACCACCAGGTCACCTCAAGAGGCCACCTTGACATGCTGGTTGCCTGGCCAGGAGCAGCAACAGTGTTATTGTCATCGTCGTCATGGCACCCAAAACTTACTAAGTTCTCACCGTACACCAGTCCCTGCTCTGATTCTCCTGCCAGCCGTAGGAAGTAGCGCCCTTCGCTCCCTTTGAAAAGGAGGAAACTAGGGCTCAGGGAAGGGACATCACTTGCCCAGGGTCACACAGGTTAAACGTGGTGGAGCTGGGATTTGATGTCAAGCTTTTTGGGTGCACCAGCATTAACGTTTTTGGAAAGACATCTTCACAATTCGCACATTCAGGCAACAAATGGTTGCTAAGCCCTTCCTGTGTGCCAAGGTCTTTGTTAAACATCTAGGTTATAGCCATGAAAGAAACATGAAGTCCTTGCCCTGGTGAGACCTGTGTCCTGGTGGGATGGACATTTATTTATTAAATCCTGAGTTGGATGCAAATCCAGTAATGCAAGGTGGCAGTAAACACAGTGGAAACTGGCGTGAAGGGGGAAGGGGCCGTCAGCTTAGAATCAAGTCTTTGTTTATGTAGAGGCCAAAGGAGGTAAGGAAGAGAACCGTATATGGGAAGGCAAGTCCAGGAGGGAAGGCTTGTACAAAGGCCCTGGGGCTGGAATGTGCCTGGTATGCTCACAGATCGGCGGGGAGGCCCTGTGACTGGAGGGAGTGAACAACTAGGAATGGGCAGAGATGGGACAGGGTGGCCAAAAAGAGAGCTTTGTCCCCACCTCCTGCCCCCACACCCAGGGAGATGAGGGCTGCACCTGTTGCAGTCTGCCCTCTGCTCCTTGACTGACCAGACGGTGCTCTGCCCTGCCCAGATCCAGCTGAGGCCCTGCAGCTCCCAACGGACTATGTCCATCGGGTCAAGCGGACGCACTCTCAGGGTGGCTACGGCTCACAGGGGTGAGGCAGGACCAGGACTTTGGGGAACCGGGGGCGGGGAAGAAGGTGGGTGGGGGGTCTGAAGGCTACAACACGGAGTTCCCATTTGTCCTCCCAAAGGTACAAATACACATGGAAACTGGAGGAGGCCCGGAAAAATGTGCTGCGCACACACACCACATCGGCCAGCGCCCGTGCCCTCTACCGCTTGGCCCAGAAGGTGCAGCTCAGCCCGGGCCGTGGGGGAGGCAGGGGGCTGTCCTACTGACCTTCTGACCTCCTCCCGGGCCTGGCCTGCCTGTCCCCCCTAGAAGCCCTTCACGCCGGCCAGGTACTTCTCCATCGATCGAGTGTTCCGAAATGAGACCCTAGATGCCACACATCTAGCCGAGTTCCACCAGATCGAGGGCGTGGTGGCTGACCACGGCCTCACCCTAGGCCACCTCATGGGCGTCCTGCGGGAGTTCTTCACCAAGCTGGGTAGGCAGGCAGGCCGCGGTGGGTGCGGGTGGTGAGCCGTGGGAGGCTCCCATGCCGCCAAGCTTATCCCCCACCCCCCTGCTCACCCGCCTCCCCTGCCCAGGTATCAGCCAGCTGCGCTTCAAGCCGGCCTACAACCCCTACACGGAGCCCAGCATGGAGGTGTTCAGCTACCACCAAGGTCAGGGTGCAGCCTGGTACAGGGATGGGGAGGGATGTCTCGGGCTGCACGTAGCCCAGCCTGGGTCCCTGTCCCTGCCAAGCCCACTCCCAAGATCACTGCCAGACCCGGTGTCATCCACGCAATCTGACCTGTCCTTCTTCCACCTCCTATAGGCCTGAAGAAGTGGGTGGAAGTTGGGAATTCTGGGCTCTTCCGCCCTGAGATGCTGCTGCCCATGGGGCTCCCCGAAAACGTGTCAGTCATTGCTTGGGGCCTCTCCCTGGAACGGTGAGTGCCTGAACCACTTAGGGTGTCCGGCTGCCACACGGGTGCCTTGCTGGGCATGGGGACCTGCAGACCTTCTGCCCCATCCATCTGTCCTTCATTCGACAAGCCTTTAGTGAGCATCTGCTGTGTGCTTGGCCCCGTACCAGGAGCAGGACAGCGCACATCCCTGCCTCGGCAAAGCTGGGCTCGGAGTGCAGTGAGAAAGGTGGCAATTAGCAAGACAAAGAAATAAATGGAACAGATGAAGTTCAGAGTGTGTCGGAAGCCAGCAAGTGCTACAGAGAGAGCACAGTAGGGGAAGGCTAAGTAGATAGGGTTGGCAGAGAAGGCTTCAAAGAGGAGGTGGTATCTGAGCAAAAACCAGAGGCGGTGAAAGGGTAAGCTGGGGGCACATCCCGGGAAGGGTGTTGCAGGCAGCGGGAACAGCCAGTGCAAAGACCCAGAGGCAGGAATGTGTGTGCTGTATTTGGAGACCGTTGAGGAGGCCGGTGTGGCTGGAAGGAGGGAGTAGATGGGAGTGGGAGGAGATGAGGGTGGGGAAGTGACAGGACAGGGGACTCAGGGCCTTGTGAGCCCTGGGAACAACTTGGGCTTGTAAGGAGGTGAACCATCAGAGAGGGCCTGATGAGAGGAGAGTGTGGCCTGACAGAGCGTTAAAACTGTTTTCCTTCTTTCCTCCCTGCCCCAAGCCCGACAATGATCAAATACGGCATCAACAACATCCGGGAGCTGGTGGGCCACAAAGTGAACCTGCAGATGGTGTACGACAGCCCCCTGTGCCGCCTGGACGCTGAACCAGGGCCGCCACGGACGCAGGGCGCTGCGTGACATGGGCCACCCTGGATAGCCTGCTTCTCCCTGAGCCCCAGCTATCCAGCCCCCTAGCATCCCTGCCAATGACCCCCTTGTATTTAGAAGGCCTCCGTGAGGCCATCCCCACCCCCACCCCTGGTATCTCCTCTTCCCCACCTGCCCCAGGGTCCCAGGGGCAGGGGAGCAGGTAGCAGGTTCAACCTATGAAGATGGGCCCTAGGGAGCCCTGCAGGCCAGCCGCTGGCTAATAAAGTGGGCAGTTGTCCTCATATGGTGCCTTTCCTTAGGGATGGAGGAGTGCTAGAGCCCAGGGCGTGAGGAGCGGTGGCTTAGGGGTCCTGGGTCCTTGGGAGCCCTGGGTTGCCCGAGCCAGATCCCCTGGGGGAAGGCCAGCTCCAGCATGCATTTACCGATCACCTGGTGGTGCCAGGCTCTCTTCTAGGTGAACAGAAGTCCCCCTACCCCTGGGAAGGGGCATCTGGGAGGGGAAGGCCAAGGCAGGTGCCTCGATTCCTCCTGGGAGCCAGGCATGGTGGGATGACAGCGGGGCCAGGGGGCAGGGGGTGCAGCTTTAAAGAAAAAGTGTTTTGTTTTTTGTTTTTTTTTTTTTTAATTTTTTTTTTTTAAAGATTTTATTTATTTGACACAGAGAGAGAGAGATCACAAGTAGGCAAAGAGGCAGGCAGAGAGAGGGGGAAGGAGACTCCCTGCTGAGCAGAGAGCCCGATGTGGGGCTCGATCCCAGGACTCTGAGATCATGACCTGAGCCGAAGGCAGAGGCTTTAACCCACTGAGCCACCCAGGCGCCCCGTTTTTTTTTTTTTTTAAAGCATTTCTTTAAAGATGCCCCTTTTTTAAAAAGAGCAGTTTCTGGTTCACAGCAAAATTGAGTGGAAAGTATAGAAATTTCTCATCTATTCTTTGCCTCCACACGGGCACAGCTTCCCCACTGTCAACATCCCCACCAGAGGGGCGCATCTCATGACCACAAATAAACTAGAGACACATCCTGATCACCCCCTCTTCACGGTTTACATTGAGGTTCACGCTCCGGGTTGTACATTTTCTGGGTTTCAACAGGCGCGATCCTGTGTGTCCATTGTTACGGTATCACAGAGTATTTTCAATGCCCTAAAACCCCTTTGTGTTCCACCCATTCATCCCTCCGTCTTCCCCCAAAAAAGCTACTCTTCAAAAAAAAAAAAAAAAGGGTCTCCTAAGAATTTCAGAGGAACTCCAAGGAGGAAGATGAGTAGGATAGAGCTTCATGAATCCACACTGAATTGGGCTGAGTGGGTGGACGCTCTATTTCCGTGGAAATATTTTAAAGCAAATCTCATCTCCATGTTGCTCATCCCCCCCCCTCCCCCCCGGTCTTCAGGGTCAGCGCACTTTTGGAAACGTGAACAGTTCTAGAACCTCGAGGCCGCTGTTAGAGCCAGCACAGTCGGCAGCTGAGGCTGGGGGCTTCTCTGGTCCCCGGGTGTGTAAACACCAATCTCGCAGGGGCTACTCGGTCGATTTTTTTTTCTTTATTTCAAATTAAATAGTTCAGTCATACAGAAGGATACTCATTCATGTGACAAATGTGCATCTCCCGACTGCCAGCAGTATCTTGAGCTGAAGACTCAGCAATGGGCAAAGCTGACTCAGGTCCCTGCCCTTGGGAGCTGGCCTGGGGCAAAGGGGGTACCCTGGAGACATAGATAGGTATAGAAATGGAGGGAGGGGTAAAGCCACAGAAAAGTGAAAGTGGGCAGGAAGGTGAAAGTGTACAGAGCATAAACCATAAAGCCTAACCACAACAAGCACTTCGGAATCCGCCCCCACTTGGATCAAATCTGAACATGGACTATATTTGTTTTGGATCTTTTGCATTTTAGATCTGTGACTAACGGCTTGAAGACCCTGTGGGCTTGTCCTAGTTCCTTTTGCCAGCACCTCACTGAGATTGCTCCCTTCTGAATTTGGTGTTTCTCTTTCCCATGTGTTTTTTAAACTTTTGCTACTATATATGTTACTTTAACAAGACAGGTTTGATTTTGCTTATTTTCAGAAGCTACACAGACCCTGCACCATAAAAAAAATTGTCCTGCATATTGCGTGTTGCTTTTGTTTCTTCTCAGTGTGTGCGTGCGCGCATGTTTACCAGTGAATCTTTTGAGATTTTTCTCATAGATAATCTGCAAATCTTCAAATCTGGTGGTGCTGCAGGAATGTCCTTTTTTTTTTTTTAGTATTTTTTTTTAAGATTTTATTTATTTATTTGACAGAGAGGAGAGAGATCACAAGTAGGCAGAGAGACAGAGAGAGGGGGAAGCAGGCTCCCTGTTGAGCAGAAAGCCCGATGCGGGGCTCGATCCCAGGACCCCAAGATTATGACCCGAGCCAAAGGCAGAGGCTTCAACCCTCTGAGCCACCCAGGCACCCCAGGAATGTACATTTTGTTTACATTGTGGCATTGCCACAAGATACTAATGTTAGCTGCTGTTTCTTAAACTTTTTTTAAATCAAACATTTTATTTATTTGACAGAGATCACAAGTAGGCAGAGAGGAACGCAGAGAGAGAGGGGTAAGCAGCCTCCCCACGCAGCAGAGAACCTGATGTGGGGCAGATGGGAGGACCCCAGGATCACGACCCAATCCTAAGGCAGAGGCCCTAACCCACTGAGCCACCAGGCGCCTCTGTTTCTTAAGCTCTTACTAGGTTCCAGAAGTTTATCTCTGGAACCCTTAAAATCGTCTGTTTTAGATCTTATTGCCTCAGTTACAGGCAAAAATGGATTTTGAGAATGAGTGGCAGTTTTATGCCCCGCCCCCAGCCCCTCTCACTGGTAAGAGACCAGATTCAAACCACATTCTCCAAAATGTAGGTGTCAGCATGAGTGCCCTTGTCATTGCCTGAGGGGCGACAGAGCCCCGCACGGGATTCCTGCTGCCTCTCCCACGTGGACACTGACGGGTGTCCTGGAGAGCAGTCCCACCTCCTTACCAGTGAATTGGAGCAAAACTCCAACCCCTTGCTTTGGCCCCCAGCCCAGCCCAGCCTGGCCCCTGCCCAACTTTGATCCTTCACCCCCAGCCTCCCCCATTCTCTCTTCTCCCTCCCTGCCAGGCCTAGCTGCTCATCAGACACGGATTCTGCTCCCACCACAGGACTTTTGCACATGCCTATTCAAATCTTTTCCCCATTTTTAAGTTGGTTTGTCTTATTACTGAGCTGTAAGAGTTCTTTATAAATGCTGGCTGTAAATTCTCGTACACGTGTTTAGCAATATTTTCTCCCAGTCTGTGGCTCCTCAGGTGCCAATTATTATTGTTGTTACTATTAAGGCATTATCGTTATTACTACTACTATTACTACTATTAATACTATTATTAGTAAGGGATAGAGGCCTCTGAAGGCCAGACCCGCCATGCTTTTAAGGAGTTTACAGTTTTAGAGCGCACAGGTAACTGATTCAAGGGGATACTGCGTAAAGACAACAGGTCATAATCAAGAACAGCAACCGTCAGGATTTCTTATTGCAGACTTCTTGGGGCTCAGCACAGATGAACTGAAATCTAAGAATTAGCGAAGAGACTGTTCCATTCCCTCGGCCCACGTAGAGCCCGGGATCCTCCCACATAGGCACACAGACCACCCTCTCCTCTGGGCGGCGCCGGCTGCGCGCGCAGCCTCTGGCACAGCCCAACCGCCGGTTAACGGCCGACTCCGCCCCACTGCGCAGGCAAGTTCTTAAAAAGAGGCAGAACCAGGAGCACGTGACACAGCACGTGCGTGGGGCCGAGCGAGACGGGGGGCGGAGCCAGCGCGTGCGCAGAGGGCTCGAAGGAGAAGGCGGGAAAAGACAGGATGGAGCGACAGGGAGTAAGCGGCTCTTGTTTTCCTTCGCGCGGAGGGCTGGCGGGCGGACGGGCGGACGGGCAGGGAACGGCCAGGATCTTGGGCTTCCCTAGCTGACCCGAACCCAGCCACTTGTGTCCTGGCATCGGGGCAATCCCTCTCCTGGCTGGGTCCCGATTTCCTGACTGACTGACCAGACCTTGACTGACGGACGGGACTGTGTGACTGACACGCTGACAGCCAGGGCCTGAAGGACAGACTCCTACGCATGGCGCGTGTCAGGAGCAGGGTAGAGAAAGGCCCAGATATCCATGCGTCGCACCCTTTTCTTATCTTCTTTTTCTCCTACCTCTTCTCCTTCCTCGGAGGACTTGAGCCGACGCACACACCAGTTAGGAGCCCAGCTCCCCTCCCGGCGCCCCTGCCCTCACCCCAGCCCCTCGCGGTCTCCCCACCACCGCCCAATGGCGTTCCCGAGGCGGGGCCCTCCCGCCACCTGCCCCCCCCCCCGCCCCCGGCCTCGTGGTGCCCGTCCCCGCCCCGCGTGCCCCTCCTGGGGGTCCCCGGGCTTCCGCAGCGCACACGGAGGTGCCCAGGGTCCAAAGGGCGGTAGGAGGAAATCTGACCCCTTCTCGCCCTTCCCCCTCTGGCCTCTCAAGCGCTGGCTGTGCTCACAGGTGGACATGCCCCACGTAGAATGCAAGGACCAGGATCCACTGCCGCTGCGGGAGAGCAAGGAGCGGCAGCAGGGCGAGGAGAGCCGCGAAGACGAAGCTGGTCGGGGGTCAGCTAGGTGAGGAAGCACCCTGCCCGACGGGTCCCCATAGACCCCTGGGTCCTTCTCGTTCACCCAGTTCTTCCACGAGACCCTGCCAGTGTCTGCTGTGGGTGCATTTGCTCTGCGTACTGGTCAGGCTTCTGCCGTGTGCGTGGCATGTTTCCAAGTGCCGGGACACAGCAGTGAACTGACCCTCTGAAGGAGGAGACAAACTGTAAACTCGGGCATATATAGTAGTCAGGAGATGCTAATGCAGTGTGGGGGGGGGTGGGGGGGAGCAGGGGAGAATAGGAGAGAGTGCCAGTTTAGATCAGAGGGTTAGGGAAGACTTCCTGGAGGAGGTGACAAGTGAACCATGAGGGTAGGCAGAACTATGCTCTGGACAAAGGAACAGCACATGCAAAGTCTGGGAGGAGGACTGTGCTGATGGAGCCAAAGAGGGTGATAGTAAGAGATAGAGTCAGACAGGTAATGGGACTTTGGGTGTTAATGACCCATGGAAAGGTTTGGAATAGAGTGACATGGCGAGGACTATTGTTAATAAAGTATTATTGGAATTTAGCCACACTTGTCTATGGCTGCTTCTGCAGAGTCAGGTTCTTGTGATTGAGACTACAGAACCCACAAAGCTGAAAAGATTTACTATCTGGCCCTTTGTAGAAGTTTGAAGTCCTCTGGACTAAGGTATTAAAAGCCTCCTTCTGGTTTCCATGTAGAGAATAGGTTGTTGAGGGCAGGAGTAGAAGCCAAGAGACCAATGAGGAGGCAATTGGAATCATCTAGGGGCAAGGTGACTCCAATTTGGCCCATGGTGGATCTATCGAGGTGATGAGAAGTTAGATTCTAGATATATTTAAGAAGGTAGAACTGACAAAAATTGCTAATGGATTAGTTGTTAGAGTTGAAAGAGCAGCATCAAGGATGACAAAAAAAGTTTTTGTCTTGTACATTTACTTATTCACTAAATATTTCTTGAGGGTCTGCTTTGGCCAGACACTGATGCTGAACATGCAGCAGTGAACAAATCACAATTTCTGCTCTCTTGGAGCTTTCTTTCACTTAGCAATATGCACTTAAGTTTCCTCTATATCTTTTTATGGCTTGATAGCTCATTTATTTTTATTTATTTATATTTTTAAAATATTATTTATTTATTTATTTGGCAGAGAGAGAGAGAGAGAGAGAGATCACAAGTAGGCAGAGAGGCAGGCAGAGAGAGAGAAGCAGGCTCCCTGCTGAACAGAGAGCCGGATGCGGGACTCGATCCCAGGACACTGGGATCATGACCTGAGCTGAAGGCAGAGGCTTTAACCCACTGAGCCACCCAGGTGCCCAGGTCATTTCTTTTTAGTGCTGAATAATATTTCATTGTCTGGATGTCCCACAGTTTGTTTATCCATTCAGCTATTGAAGGTCATCTTGGTTGCTTTCAGGTTTCGGCAATTCTAAATAAAGCTGCTATAAATATTCATGTGGACTTAAGTTTTCAATTCCTTTGGGTAAATACCAAGGAGCACCATGGCTTGATCATATAAGAATATATTTAGTTTGGGCGCCTGGGTGGCTCAGTTGGTTGAGCACCTGCCTTCGGCTCAGGTCATGATCCTTGACTTCCTGGATTGAGTCCCACATCGGGCTCCCAGCTCCGCCGGGAGTCTGCTTCTTCCTCTGACCTTCTCTCCTCTCGTGCTCTCTCTCACTTTCTCTGTCTCTCATATAAATAAATAAAATCTTAAAAAAAAAAAAAGAATATATTTAGTTTTGTAAGAAACTGCCAAAGTGTCCTCCAAAGTGGCTGTGCCATTTTACATCTCTGTCATCAATGAAAGAGAGTTCCTGTTGCTCCACGTCCTCCTCAGCACTTGATGTTGTCGGTGTGGATTTTCACCATTTTATATGGTGTGGATTTTATATTATATGGATTTTCACCATTTTAATAAGTGTGTAGTAGTGTCTTATTGTTGTGTTGATCTGCAGTTTCCTGAAGAGATAAGAAATTACACATCTTTTCATATGCTTATTTGTCATCCATATGTCTTTTTTTGGGAAGTGTCCAGGTTTTTTGCCCTTTTTAAAAATCAGGTTGTTTCCTTATTGTTTTTAAGAGTTCTTTGTATATTTTGATACTTGTCTTTTATCAGGCATATGTTTCACAAAGATTTCCTCCCAGTTTGTGGCTTATCTTTTCATTCTGTTAACAGCATCTTTTGCAGGGCAGAGGCTTTTGATTTTAATGAAGTCCAATTTACCGATTTCTTTCTGTTGATAGTATATCTTAAGATGGTCCTCTAGGTTTTTCTTATGATATCTTCCAGGAGTTTGATAGCTTTGTGTTTGACATTTAGATCTGTGCTACATTTTGAGTTAGTTTGTGTGGAAATATGAGGTCCGTGTCTCATTTTTTTTTGCCCGCAGCTGTCCAGTTATTTCAGCACCGTTTGTTGAAAAGACTCCTTTCTCCATTGAATTTTCTGTGCTCTTTTGTCAAAGATCAGTTGACTATATATGTGTGGGTCTATTTCTGGGTTCTCTATTCTGTTCCATTGATCTATTATCTATTCCTATGCCAGTACCACACTATTTGGATCACTGCAGATTTGTAGTAAGGCTTGAGGTCAAGGAGCATCAGTCCTCCAACTTTGTTCTTCTATTTCAATATTGTGTTGGCTATTCTGGGTCTATTGCCAAGCTGATTTTCTTAAAAAAGAGAGAGAGAGAGAGAGAGAGAGCGAGAGCAATAAGACAATAATAATAACAATAAAACAATGTGATTTCAACTGGTGGCAAGTGCTGTGAAGAAACAAAACAGAGTAAGGTGCAACTACAGTGATAGGGAGTTTAGAGTAGTTAGAGAAGAGCTCTGAGGAGGTTACATGACAAGGAGCAGCCAGGAGGCCTGGGGGGCCTATATGTGCCAGACAGAGTAGAAGTTTCTGAGGTATGAATAAGCTTGGTGTGCTCAGAAAGTCGCAAGGTAGGCACATCAGCATTGTGACTGGCAGCTGGGGGTACCCTGAGTCCACCGGATGGACGCACTCATACCCTCCCGGTGCTTCCGTCTGACTGAGAGGCAGGTACCGAACAAGTACTGACACAGGAGAGATTAGGGTGCGGGGAAAACGTTTCTCCTGGGGGCGGCCAGCCCTGAACGGGGAGCCAGAGACCACACCCTTGAAGAAGCAATGCTGAATCTAAAGGTAAGGGAGAATGGATGCTGAGTGGCCACGGAGGCGGGAGGAGGGGCTGAGAAGAGTTTGTGCAAGGGCCCTGTGGTGTTTGGGGAGGTGAGGGCAGGCTGGTGTGGCTGGGTATGGTTGTGAGTGCAAGAGGAGCGCTGGACGGCTTGGCAGAGGCCGGGTCATGCGTTCTGTCAGCTATGGACTTTATTCAGAGGACTTTTTTGGTAATAGCTTGAGATATAATTCACATGCTGTACGATTCCCCAACCTAAATGTACAATTCAAATGTTTTTAGTACACAGAGCTGTGCAACCATCACCACAGTCAACTTTATAACATTTTCATTGCCCCAAAAAGAAACTTTGCACCCCTAACCGTCATCCCCCAGTCTCTGTATCTTTTTCATCCCCCGGTCTCTGTATCTTCCCCAACCACTACTTTCTGCCTCAACGGATTTGCTTCTGCTGGACATTTCATATAAGCAGACTCATACACTTATGTGGTCCTTTGTGACTGGCTTCTTTCACTGAGCATAATGTCAGGGGTTTATCCACGTTGTAACATGTATCAGAACTCCATTTCTGGATATGGATATTACTCAGCATATGGCTGAATAATATTCTGTATTATGGACTCACCATGTTTTACTTATCCATTCATTGGTTGATGGACATTTGAGTTGTTTCTGGTTTTCGGTTCTTGTGAGTAATGCTGCTGTGAATATCCATGCACAAATTTTGGCATGGATATACATTTTCATCTCTCTTGGGTGGCTACCTAGGAGGGGAATCACTGTGTCAGAGAAGTCCCATGTTCTGCTTCCTGTTTTTAAAAGACACTGGCTGCTTCGTGGAGAATGGGTGGGAGGGGGCAGGAGTGGACATGGTGAGATCTGGTGGGAGGCTCCTGTGGGGACAGCATCTAGCAGGGCAGATGGGGAGAAACTCTTACGGGGGTGGGGACTCATTTAGTGAGGCATGAGGAGGGGGGTGAACCGAGGCTCTCTCCCGGCTTGTATGCCACCAGACAGTGAAAAGGCAGGTGTGTCAGCCATTGTGACTGGCAGCAGGGATACCCCTTCGATGTTGCGCTGCAGCGGGCTCCTCCCAGCTCACACGAGCCAGTTCCACACATCTCTTCCCAATATAGCATTTAGCCCTTTTATGTTGGTAGCTTGAAATTGGCTATAGTGGGAGTCCGCACCATGGAAATTGGCAAACACTACAAATCAGGCCTTTTTTCTCCCCCACGGAGAGCCACTTGCTGAATGTTTACTAGCACACCGCTTTCTCCCAACTTTGGACTGTTTTCCAACCGGTAATGGTTTCTGTGGCAGAGGCAGGAACATGAGTTCCATTTTGCCCTTTTTTTTTTTTATAATTTTTTTTAAGATTTTATTTATTTAAGAGAGAGAAGGAGAGAGAGAGATCACAAGCAGGCAGAGAGACAGGCAGAGAAATGGGGAAGCAGGGTCCCTGCTGAGCAGAGAGCCCGATGCAGGGCTCGATCCCAGGACCCTGAGACCATGACCTGAGCTGAAAGGCAGAGGCTTTAACCCACTGAGCCACCCAGGCGCCCCCCATTTTGCCCTTTTTGAGCTTGAGGCGACTCAGGACATGCACATGAACCTGTCCAGCATACAGCTGGCTTTGCTGACCTGAAACTCAGGGTGGACAAGGGGATGGAGATGGCGCGGTGGGAGTCACTGTTTCGGTGGCAGCTGTGGGGTGAATGAGCTCACCTGGGGAAGGAGTGAGACAAGGCCAGGCTCGGGACAGGGCCCTAGGACTCTCGGTATAAAGCCCGGTTCCCCCTACCTCCAGATGGCTCAGTTGTAAAGCAGGCTACAAGCGGGAGTGGTTTCTAGGTGTGTATTATCAACGGGAGACCAGAAAAAAGAAGGAAATGACTGCGGTCATTTGTTTGATAACATCTTCCTGCAAATAGGTGTTTAGACCTGGATATAAGTGGCAAAGAGACATAGACAATTGCATTTCAGAGACTTCAAGGAGTTCCACTAGAGCTTTGGGCCGAAAAAAACAGATGGATTAGAACCAGTGCAAGGGCCAATTAATAGATCCAGCACGAGACACTCAGCAACATGATTAAAATGTGAACACATTTCGGGAAAGAAAAGCAGAGGGTGAGGAATGGGCTCAGTAGCTTTGATTCAAACCTTCCCCCTTCCTGGCTGCACTTCAGCAAAACCTCATTTTGCCCAAGCACCAGAGATTCTGTGGTGTTCCTCCTTGAATGTTTGATTAGCTTTTCTCCCCTCCTGGGACTGCTGCCTGCGGTGGTCATAAGTGGCTGGCGGATTGTTGACTTGTATATCTGTTAGAGGCCACGGAGGGAGGGCCCCACCAGCGGGCGGCTCTGGCTCATACGCCTGCCAATCAGAGCTTTACCTGGAGCGAACAGATGGTCTCTTCACTTAGACCCATTTCCTCACGGTTCCTGGGCCCCCTGCCAGCATGGGCCCTGCTCACAAACTAAGTCCTAATCCTTGCAGCCGAATTAGGGACTCCTTAGAAGGACAGACCATAACAGATGAGCGTGGTGAAGTGTTCACAGCCCCCATCCCAAGTCCCCCCTGCCCTACCCCTCCGTGGAGCCACGCATACCCAGCCTGCTTTGTTAGGTCTACTTCCATTCTCTGGCCTCCATCCAGGGTTGGGCAACAGAAGCAGGCCTGGGAATGAGGGAAACCAGTGAAGAGGACAGCGTGCATTTTGTTTATTAAAGTTAATTGGTGAATGCAGGCCCAGGGAAGCCTATGATTCATTAGCATCCTGATGAATATGCAGCTGCTGAGTATTAAGAAAAATGAAATGGAAAGAAATAAATCCCCAAAGGAGAAGTTGGAAAAAATCAAGAAGCTCTCTGCAGACATCTGATGCAGGCCTTTGTCCCACAACAAAATTTGAATGAGGTGAATTCAAGTGATTTTTCACCATTTGCACAGCTGCCATGAAAACCATTCCATCCTCATCCCTGGAGCCTGAGAAAGGAGTGACTTTGAACTGCTAGCAGTGCAAGTAGGTTGTGAGCAACTGCATAAAAAAGAAGCACCTGTTTTTGTAATTGATTATAATTTCAGATCCTTACACTGTCAGGACAAGGCACTGCGGGTACAAGGAGGTTTGTGAGCAGGACTGTTACACATGGCTCTGCAAGAAGTTCATTCCTTTACATATTCAGTGACTATTTGTGCCGCCTTTGGGATGTATAGAACACTGTCCCCACCCTGAGAGTGCACAGCGTCCTGGAAGGAACCAATGTGTCCAAACCATGGCAGTGTTGTGATTAAGTAAGCGGAGGTGCTGTGGGGGTGCACCAGCAGAAACTCTGAATGGTGAAGTTGCAGGAAAGGAAAGTCATTTCAGGAAAAGGCTGATGGATTTGGTGGAGTTGTGGAACGTTCCAGTTGCTCAGAGTGGAGGGTGGACAGGGAAGGTGGCAGCCAGGGCCCTGGAAGGCCTTGTGTGCTGGGCGAGGGAATTTACTTGATCCTGTGGCAGGTGGGGGCTCTCAGGCTGTCAAGCAGAAGTAGGACATCAGATTGCAGTTTCGAGGGTCCCTAAAGACCAGGTGAGAAATGATAAGTGTGGAGTTCCAAATGATTAGGTAGAGACGAGATGATAGGTTTGGGAGAGATTAAGGGGGTGGAAGGGAGGTTTTCTGGCAGGATGTGGAGGACAGAGAGAAGCTGGACTCTAGGCTGACTTTTAAGTTTCTGGCGTGGGAACCAGGCGGCTCTGGGTGTCATTCATAGAAGGCGAAGGAGGATGGCGATGCTGGTGCGCAAATTTGGGGGTCTGAGGTGCCTTTGAGAAGCCAAGTGGAGAGGGTCTGGAGGTAGTCAGATACATTGTTGGGAGCTCAGGAGACAGGTGTGGGCAGAGGAGGAACTTGGGGGTTGCGGAAGGTGGATGGTAGTGAAAGCCCTCGCTAGTCATTTCCTTCATTTATTCCACGCCCTTTTATTATTCCTGTCATGAGGCATAGGTATTATGGACGTGAAGATGAGTGACACTGGGCCCAGTCCTCCAAGAGACTTCGGGGGGAGTCGAGGGGCAGGGCCTGACACTGTAGGTGCTGTGTGCACCTAACTCAGCCAGGGAAGACTTTCTAGAAGAGGCAGGATGTAGGCAGGAAAAAGGACTGGCTACAAGGGTGCCTTTGGGGAATGACAGGTTGTACATTGTGAGGTAGTGGGTGGGGATTAGCAGGAAAGGCCAGAGGGAGGAGGTTTGGGGGTCCTGGCTTCAGAGCAAGGGTGTGAACAATGGCGCAAACAATGGTGTGAAGAGAGCAAGGCAAGCAACAGAGTGTGGGGACGAGTGTGGGGAATGGCAGGGAGGGTGGTCAGTAGCACCAGCTGCAACCAGTAGGGCAAGGGAATTATGATCTGAGGTATCTGCCAGCTGTGACAGGGGACCTTGGCAGGAGATGCTTCATTTGAGAACTGGGGCAGGAACCAGTGGGCTGAGAAGAGAGAGATGAGAAAATGTGCTCAGAAAGTGCCGGCAGCTCTTTCTAGATGAGCTACATGGCTGTGAAGGGAAGGAGGAGGAGGTGGCTGGCTGAGGAGGGGAGGGGTGTGTATATGTGTGCTGTTTTAACACGTAAAACAGGATGACACGTCCCGGAATAGGTCAGCCCAAGGGAGAGGTCAAAGGTACAAGAAGAGGGTCAGGTACAGAGAGGAATGGGATTGGGAGGCCTGCAGAGGCGTGGAACCCTTCTCCTACCTGCCAAATGGGGAGTTTGGAAAGAGGAAGGGTGGCTGTGAATCCATTTATTGGCGGGGGGGGCAGTGGAGGAAGTTATTGGCCTGCACTGTTTATGTATCTGCTCAGGGTGAGGGGAAGCAAGTTCGGCCAGGGACAGGAAAATTATGAAGTTTTGGAATGGCTGGTAAGAATGAGAGAGGAAGGTGACAAGAGCAGATAGGGTGCCCAGTGACCTTGAGGAAACCCCCAGAAGCTGGAGAGCTAGACTCTGCAGTGACCCTGTTCACAGGATCATTATTTCTTCCAGTGTCATTCAAGTTCCTAAGTCTGAGAAGAGATGCAACGCTTGGTTGTGCAGAGCCAGGGTGGAGTTTTGGTGTGGGTGTGACATGGGTGAAGGGAAGAGGGACTGAGGCCCTCAGCTGAAGACGGTAGTGATAGAGCCCCTGCTTTAGGCTGAACTGGAGGGCAGTCAGTGCTTGAGGTCTCAAGGAAGTCAAATACCAGGCTTTCTAGAATCCATGTCCACAACTCCACTATCATCATGCAAAGCGTGGCTGTCTTTTTAAGAGCCATTCACTTTTTTTTCACAAGCATACAACTGTTATAAAAGTCTGAATGTTAAACTGTCAGTGTCTGGGGTGGGAGCGTCTGGCTGGCTCAGTCAGTAGAGCACGACGGGACTCTTGGTCTTGGTTTGTGAGTTTGAGCCCCACGTCAGGTGTAAAGATTACTTAAAAATAAAATCATAAAAAAAAGGAAAAAAATAAAATGTGTGTCCCAGGTCTGAATTAACCTCCTTCTGCCTCTTCCCTACAGGAAAGCAGTAATCGCAAGCTAGGAGGCCATAAACTTCTTAGTGAACCTTTGTCCTACAGTACAATGTCTTTTTACAAGAATGCTCAGGAAGGCTTTAGTTCGTCTATTGTTTTCTAGCTGACGTAAGTCTCTGCTATAGATTATCTGCCTCAGAGACACACTTTCCCATCTTGATAAATGCACCGACCATACACACGTGTCTTGCCTCAGAGGCTGATGAACTTGCATGCTTTGTATGAGGCCAGAGGAGGGCGGAATAGATCAGACAGACACAAGGCATCTTCATTCATTCAACAAACAATGGAAGATTTACTAAGCGGTGAGTGCTGGGAATTAGGCGATAAATAGGACACAGCCTTCTGGGGAGACAGGTATGGAAGCTGTGACAAGGACATGCAGTGATAGAGACAGGCACAGGGTCATGGACAGCTTTTCAGAGGAGGCATTGGTGAGGGCGAGGTCTCACAGGTCAAGTGAGAGAACAAGCACAAAGCCACAGAGGCAAGAAGCCATCTGGCAAGGAGTACTCGAGGACTAGGACACAGCTGAAGTCTAGGGCCTGAGAACTTCCATGCAGGCGAGAACTCTGGCCACCCAGGCTCTTGTGCTCAGGGGTTTTACTGTGCTTCTATCCTGAGCCAAAAGGAAGAGCTTAGGCAGTCAAGAAACCACCAAGAAAAGTAGTTTTATGGAGAAAGCGTCCAAAAATCAAGATATAATCTTCTAAGTAATCAGTGTTTGGCTTGTGGTCTTGGCCAACTTTATGGCTCCTTGTGAACTGGTGTATTCAGGAACTACTCTGTTGGCACCTCTGAGTCTCAACCATTAAGAGCTGGAAGGACCTCAGAGGGCAAAGAAACTGAGGACCCTGGGGCAGCAGGACATGGGCTGGGGAGTCAGGCCAGCTGGGTGCCACACCCATCTCTACCACACACTGGCCAGTGACCCTGGGAGAGTGACACACCGACTCTGTGTCCTCTGCTACAAGGCAGGTAAAGACAACGGGTAGACCAACCTCAAAGCATGGTCAAGAGGATGCAGCTAGGGCACCTGGGTGGCTCAGTGGGTTAAAGCCTCTGCCTTCGGCTCAGGTCGAGATCTCAGGGTCCTGGGATCGAGCCCCGCATTGGGCTCTCTGCTCAGCAGGGAGCCTGCTTCCCCCTCTCTCTGCCTGCCTCTCTGCCTATTTGTGATCTCTCTCTCTCTCTCTCTGCCAAATAAATAAAATCTTTAAAAAAAAAAAAAAGAGGATGCAGCTAGATAAGGTGTGCAGTTTAGCATGGTGCCTGACAGATGGAAAGTGCTTACAGATTAGATAAAGGAGCGATGCAGAACAAAAAACGGAGAAAGAAGAAAGGAGGGAGGAAAGGAAGGAAGGAGATGTACCTTAAACATTTTATCTTAATTTAAAACGCCAAGGGGTCTGCTAATCAGATTTGCAACATTTTTTGCCTAAACTTCATTCATAATGCATTACCCACAATTTCCACTTCTTTGTTTTTAAATATTTTATTTATTTATTAAATATTTACTTAAAGTAGGCTCTACACCTAACGTGGGGTGAACTCAAGACCCCAAGATCAAGAGTTGCATGTTCTGCTGACAGCCAGGCAGGGACCCCTGCACTTGTTTGTTTTTAAACCAGAATGAAAAGTCGTAGGTGTTGACAAAGCAATCTATGCAGAATCCTTCTAGGTGTTTACAGTCTTTGCCCCAATCTATAGTTGTTGATATACTATAAATAGCATAACTGACACTCATTTCAAGGCAACAGGTTGGTGTAATAACATGATAGGGGGCTCTGGAACTCCCATTCTGGAACTTTAGGTGGGTTTCGTTTGCACCTCTGGGTCTGTTTCCATAAAATGGAAATGCTGTCCCTGCCTCTCAGGACAGTGTGTGAATGAAAAAAGCAAGCGTTACCTGCAGGAGACACACAACACTGGTTCCCCTCCCACCACAGAGCTAATTCAGATCAGCACTCTGGGGAGAGTTTAGTGTTGACCTCAGTTTCCTGTACTTACAGAAGTCAGGTTTCTAGCCCCTCTATCGCCACCTCCAGTGCCAACCGCCAGCTGATGATGCTAGAAGGGAAGTCAGGATCCTACTTTTCTTCTCTGGACTCAAGCATCGACATCCTAAAGAAGAGGGCCCAGGAACTGATTGAAAACATCAACGAGAGCAGACAGAAGGACCACGCGCTCATGACCAACTTCAGGGACAGCCTCAAGATCAAGGTGAGAGGTTTTCCCACAGACTGCAAAGCCCCAGTGGGCAGGGGGAAGGAGTCCTACGTAAAGGGTGAAAGGGGAGGGGTGAGCTGCTGCTGCTGAGTGTCTTTGAGGTTCTAGGCCCAATGCTAAGCAAGCTGCAAATAGTACCTCATTTCCCCCTTACAACAATCCTGCCAAGAGCTCAGACCTGTTTTATAGATGGTAAAGTAAGGTTTGGAAATAATTTGCCCAGATGAAAGAGCGAGGATGAGGAACAGAGGTCCATCTGCACCCGCAGTTCACCCCTCTTATTTCATGCCAGGACTGATGGCCATGGGAGTAGGGGCTGAAGCCTAGCCTGCATCGTCCCACCTATTTGTCTTCCAGAAGTTGAATGGTTTGTGGGGTGCCCAGTTGGCTCAGTCAGTAGAGCATGCAACTCTTGATCTCAGGGTTGTGAGTTTGAGCCTCACGTGGGGCATGGGAATTACTTAAAAAATCTTTCAAAAAAAAAAAAAAGAAAAGAAAGTGGAATGGTTTGTGATGGGAGAGTAAGGCTCCCTTGACATGGTGGGGCCTGAAAGTGTTTAACAAAGCCTGATGTTATGTGCAGGTCCAACACTAATGATTGTCCTGGAAGCTTCTTCAGAATGCAAAATGAATTCTGTGAGTGGGACAGCTTGTTGGTCACATAGGGGACACATGTCATGCATCTCTCAATGACAGGCTGACTTTTTTTCCCTTCTCCCTCCTCCCATCCCTACCAGTACACGCCCTGGTACATCAGAGAAAACTTAGAAAGTGGAGAAGAGTATAACATAGCAGAAAAAATAGAAAACATTCCCATGATCTCACTAACCGGAGGCTACTTTGTCCCATGTTTTCTTCCAGTTTCCACTGTGTATTTTCTTCCTAACCTGTCTGAGCCTGTACTATATACATAATTTTGCATCTTCCTTAAAAAAAAAAAATTCCAGGGCGCCTGGGTGGCTCAGCGGGTTAAAGCCTCTGCCTTTGGCTCAGTGGATCTCAGGGTCCTGGGATGGAGCCCCACATCGGGCTCTCTGCTCAGTGGGGGGCCTGCTTCCCCCCTCTCTCTGCCTGCCTCTCTGCCTACTTGTGATCTCTCACTGTCAAACAACGAAATAAAATCTTAAAAAAAAAAAAAGTCAGAGAAATTGACTTTTCCAAAAAAAAAAAAAAAATTCCAATATATAGGCACCCTCACTTCCAGTCACTGGAATTGTTTTTACCATTTTTATAAGATAAATTGCAGAAATCTGAGTGAGACACTTAAAACAAACATCTTGTGATGCCCTTGATTTTCTAAAAACGTGCTTTATTTTTTTAAAAGGTTTCAGACCTGACAGAGAAGCTAGAGGAGAGGATGTATCAGATTTATAATCACCACAACAAGATCATTCAGGACAAGCTGCAAGAGTTCACCCAGAAAATGGCAAAGATCAGCCATTTGGAAACAGAGCTCAAACAAGTGTGCCACACCGTGGAGACGGTGTACAAAGACCTGTGCGTCCAGCCTGAGGTATGACTGAATGTGTGCCTGTGGGTGCCGCCTGAGGAAGGCTAAGATGAAAGTAACTGTCAACACAAACCAAGGATGTTAGCACCGTGCCCAGCCCTAGACCCCACAGGGGCCACTATCACTGCAAGACCCCTGATGCTCTTGCCACCTCACCCGTGGCCCCAGGCCCTCTGAGGCAGTGTGTCTGAGCTGAGAAGCTCAACAGTTGTCACTTCCCACCACTGTGTGGTCAGCTCTGTGGTGACAGAAAGGACAGCGGCCCCTCTGTCTGCAGCCGTGAGCCCTGGTCAGTGCCTAACCAGGGTTATCACAGCAGAGCCCAAAACTCCGACACAGGCCACACCACTTGAGGGGGAAATCCCTGCCACACGTCCGACACCTCGTAGTCCCCACATTTTCCCCATGACTGAAATGACTTCTTGGGTGGTTACAACTAAATGTGGCCCAGCACCTTGGGGTCAGACGTGCAGACTTCATTATTCTTTCACTCACATTCTGCTCCAACATCCAGCATAAGGCACTTACCCTCAAGCCGGGAGGGTCAGAGGGCACATAGTGAGCTCCTGGTGTGGGGGGATTTGCTCAGTCAGACACCAGAGGTTGCCTCCATGTCACTCGCCTTCCCTCTTCCTGCTCCCCCATCAAGAGAAGCTTCTGTTCCAAGATAAGTGGAATCCATTCCCGTCCATGGTTAAAAGTGGGTTGAGAAACTTGGTACAGAGAGTCCCATCTTCTTTTTAAGGAACACATTTGAATGACTTCAAAGGGAAAATTTTGATAATTAAGAATCAGTGTCTCTCACTTCCCACTATAAAAATTGGCTCCATCTGCCACCTCCCTGAGTAAGCTCAGAGCACAGCACTTCCCTGGGAAGGAGCTTGAGACCATCTGGGCTCCCGGGTGAAGTATGTTCACTTGCTGGCCGTGAACGCCTGGATCCCTGTGATTGCCCTTCCAAGGATCAGAGCATGAATGTCGTGAGTGCCTGGACAAGTAAATACAGAGTTGGCGTGGAGTCTGAACAGTTCATAACCTCCCTTTAACGTCAATCTTCATGTCCCTCCTCCCCCTAGGCTACTACTTCGGAAGAAGAACAGGCCCACAAAGATGGCGAATTCTGAGAGCTACTGGGAGAGAGTCCCCTCTTAGTGACAGCCACCAAGAGAAGGCTCAGAGGCCACCATTCGCGCCATGCTGAGAAAATTGTTTTTCACAGTTCTGTAATGCATCTTGGCAAAAAAAAAAACAACAAAAAAAACCAAACAAACAAACCAAACAACAACAACAACAACAACAAAAATACCCTCTAGAGTCCTTGTGCTAGACCCAGAACTTCAAGTCCAGCCCTGGCCATGGGCCCAGCTTTGGTGCTCCCCACACGTGGCAAATTCATCCCACCCAACCCTGCACAATGGGGTAAATGTTTGATTTTCAACCCATTCATGCTTCTTTCCCACAGAGCCTGAGAAAGCTGATGAGCTCTGTGCAGATATATGTCAGGCCCTTTCTTACCTACAGAAGGGATGGGGAAGCGAAAATCAGATAAATTGTTTGTCCCAGCTGATCTCCCCCATCCTAAGGCCACCATCCCATATCCCACATCCCACACTCTTCAGGCTGGGTAACATTTTAGAGCCCTTAGTGCTCTCCTTTGCTCTTCCTCAGTTTAACCGGGTGGAAGAGATCGCCGCCTCCCTTTTATGGAGCAAAATAATTATGTTTACTTCCCAAAGTGCAAATCTGACCCCATGCCTCCCCTGCATAAAACTCCCTGAAGGCCACCCCTCTGCTTGTCCTCAGGGTCATTCCCACACTGGTGGGAATGGTGGGATCCCCCCAACCCTCCCTCTTGCTGTTTCTGGAATCAGAATCTGGGTGCATCCAGAGTAGCACCCAGAAGCTATGTCACTGTCCCGGGGAGCTACGCTTCCTTTCAGGCCTAACGTGGTCCCACTTTTTCCCCAGGATGAGCACTTGGACCCCTTTACATCTCTCCCTTTCTGCCTGGCTCACACAAGATGGTAATTTTTTTTTTTTTTAATTTTTACTGACCTTTTTCCATGTCAGTTTTCCCACAAGGAAAGGGGTTTGGGGCCCCACGCAAGTTACAGCCAGTCACCAGGTGCAGACACCGCAGCCTAACAATGATTTCTCTTTTTTTCTCTTAACATAAAATGGAGTGCTGATTCCTGGGTGTAGGTGCACTTTTGCTCCCCAGCACCCACCAGCTCACTAGGGGCCCCACTCTGGGGATGCCCGAGGAGGTTGTAAAGCAATCTGGGGAGCACCATCGGGGAGAGGGCCAAAAGCATTTCACTTCCACAGTCCCTGTGTGAGCCACTCCAAATGGAGAACACGGGTGGGACTTGCCCCAGGTCACACTGCTAGTGATGACAGCTGGGAGTAGGACTTAGGCCTGCTGTCCCCACCCTTCTTCTCTAGACAGTGAGGCCACTGTGACACTCGCCACCCCACCCTGAGACCCAGCACCTACCTTCATAGGTGTTCACAGCCTCCAGGTTCATGGCATGGCGGATAACGTGATACTCATCAGAAATCCCATTCCCCCCTAGTATGTCTCGGGCCTGGCGGGCGATATCCAGGGCCTTCCCACAGTTATTCCTCTTCAGCAGGGAGACCATTTCCGGAGTGGCCCTGGGAGGGGCACAGACATGTCCCAAGTATGGAATCACAAAGAACTGATCCCAGAAATCTCTAAGTCCTGGGCCAACCTAGCCAGGGGAGAAGATTCCCCAAGTTCTAGCCACAGCAGCAGACACTGAGCTCCCAGTAAGGGACAGGCAGGCAGTCCTGTCCCATCAAGGTCAAGAGGAAAAGAAGGGACAGGTCCCCAGGGGCCCCCAGGCATGAAAGACCTTTCTCCCCAGGGCCAGCCACCACCACGTCCAGGAGGGGAACAGGGTCCCCACCCTGCTGCCTATCCCCTGCTCCCCCAACACATAGCCCCTACTTGTCTTGATCCTTCAAGCGGCCGAGCTGCAGGCAGGTGTGAAGGCCCAGCGTGATCTCCGTGAGCATGTCCGCCAGCTTCTTCTGAATCAGCTGGTTCCTGGCCAGCGGGGCGCCAAACTGGATCCTAAGCGGGCAAGTGCAGGGTAAGCGTGGGCATGCTCACTGCCCAGTCCAGGGAGCCTTCCCAGGCTGCCTCAGCCCTCACTGAGCTCACCCTGGCCCTATCACTGCTCAGTGTCACCAATGTCACTGAGCAGTCAGCCCCTCACTGCTTAGAAGGACTTCTCAGGCCATTTCCCCCCGTGGGAAACTTAAGTCTGGTAGGCAGGGGGTGAGGAGTTACTGGTAGAGTAAGGGATGTAGCCCGTGCACCCCTCATGCCCCCCAAGAGATCTCATGGCAGCCCCACACACCTGTCCAGGGCGTACTGCCGGGCTGTGTGCAAACAGAACTCAGCGGCTCCGAGCACGCCCCAGGCGATGCCAAACCGGGCATTGTTCAGGCAGCCGAAGGGCCCCTGGAGGGTGAAGAGAGAGGCCTCAGCCCCACCCAGGCCCCAGGCAAAACTAACAGTAGGGGGAAGCTGCCTCCCCAGATGTGCAGTCACTATAAACAGAGGGATTCAAGGGAGCCATTTCAATCATGCTCCGTCCTGGCACCAAAGCCTCCGCACACAGTTCTACCCCACCCAGGACCTGGGTCTCAGATGCTCAGATCTAGGGGATGATGTAAGGAGACAGAAAAACGCACACGTATCAAAGGATTAAACTGGTTCAGGCCCGTATGTGTCCTCAGCAGAGCCAGTAGAAGCGAAATAGTCACCCCAAAGAGGCAATTTCCCAACATCAGTGAGCCAGGCAGAAACTCTCAGAATCACTCGTGTGTGGGCTCGGCAGGCACAGAGACTGTGTCTGGTCCCCAGCTGGGTCCCCAGCATGGGGCCTCCTCAAGGAAGCTGAACCAGCAGATGACCTGATGCCAGTTCCCAAGGTGGCCGCTGCTCACCGCCAGACCGGATACATCAGGCAGCACATTCTCCTCTGGCACCTCCACACCGTCCATGACGATCATGCCCGTGGACGAGGCCCGCAGGGAGAACTTGCCCTCAATCTTGGGGGCTGAGAGGCCCCGCATCCCCTTCTCCAGCAGGAAGCCCCGAATGCAGCTGTCTTCACACCGAGCCCATACTACAAATAGGTCGGCCACAGGTGAATTGGTGATCCTGGGGGAGGGATCGGCCGTGAGGGTCTGGCCGCCTCCCTCCTGCCCCTCCCCATCTGCTTGAGACGCCCAGGCCCCTCACCAGGTCTTGGTCCCATTGAGGGTGTAGCTCCTGTTGGATGGGTTGTGGCGGGCTCTGGTCTCCATGCTGCCAGGGTCACTCCCATGGTTGGGCTCTGTGAGCCCAAAGCAGCCCAGGAGCTCCCCCTTGGCTGCAGGGACAAGACAGGGTCACCAGTCTCCCTGTCCCCCACTTAAGTTCTCAAGTGAAAATTGTCAGCCTCTCCATCAAGCCAGTCCAAAGGCAGACCCAACTCTGCCCCCATGGCACTCTCAGGTGGTGTCAGTGTGTGGGGACAGCCCCCCACCCTCCAGGCCACAGTAACAATGCCATGATCGGGAGGGGCCCCACAGGAGTCAGGAAAGAGAATCTGCCTTGAAGGCAGTGAAAAGGAGTTAAGCAGGAGGAGGAAGGGTGGAGAAGAGTGGTTCCACTGAGGGTACGGATATGCAAAGGCACAGTGGTACATTTGGAGAAGGCCAGCTGAGTCTGGCTGAGGAGGAGCAGTCCAGAGAATGGCCAGAGATGAGGTGGAATGGTCAGCAGAGGCCTGCCTACTCATGAGGGGCCTTGTGGACCAGTCAGGAAATTAAGACTTTAAACTTTGGGCTGGGATGAGGAACACAGCAAATCAGGAGGGAGACGATGGTGGTTAGGAAGTGGGCAGAGTCAAGAGAGACCTAGGAGGGGACATTCAGGATCAGATGCAGGGATGAGGCCCGTGGTCTGGCAGGGGATCTGGGTGGCCATTGGGGCTATCCTTGAGGTAGGGACAGAAGGCAGGCTCTGGGGACAGTTCCATTCCTAAATTCCAGACCACTGAGACGGTCTTCCTTCCACCAGGATCTACAGGCAACTGCTCACCCAGCCGGGGCAGGTACTTCTGCTGCTGCTCCTTGCTGCCATAGGCGTAGATGGGGTGCATGACAAGGGAAGACTGGACACTCATGGCTGACCTGTAGCCACTATCCACGCGCTCCAGCTCTCGCGCTAGGAGCCCATAGGCCACAGATGACACTCCAGCACAGCCATACCCTGGTGAGGGGGAGGGGGAGGGAAGACAGGGCGATGGGAGACAAAAGTCCCCCCCAGCTGGAACCAGTGATTCCTGGGCCCCAAGAGACAGAGCTATATAGGGGCACCCAAGGAGGGGGCACCAAGCTGGTTTGAAGGTTTGAAGGTTTGAAGGTTTATTCATTTTTCCTCACAGCCACTTTCAGATGGAGGGATAACAGCCTCACTTTGCGGACTGGGAAACTCAGGCTCAGGAATAAGAAGGGGCTTTCCAGGGCACAGTGGGGGCTGCAGAGCGCGGAGATAAATCTGTCCCTACCTTTGATGGTGGGGCCCAGCACACCAAGCTCCCCCATTTCTGAGATGATCTCCCGGTGAAAAACTGCAAAAGATGGATGCCCAAACTCAGGCCCAGCCCTAGCCCACTGGAGCCCCCATCCCAGGGACAGAGGGGGACAGAAGGGGCCCAGGGCCCAGCTAAAGCAGGCAGAGCTGGTGTGCACAGGGGAGGGTGCCCACCCGCAGGCCTGAGCACCTTCGTTGCGATTGGCCAGCAGGATTCGGGGCATGAGGCGCTCCTGGCAATAGGTGCGGAAGGTGTCCCTGATGAGGATCTCATCTGCTGTCAGCTGCTCCTCCAGCACCAGCGGGTCCCTCCAGTCAAATAAAGGACGTGAGGCTGGGACAGGGAGCAGAGAGTGGGAGAGGGCTTGACTGGGCCTAGCCCACCCAACCACTGCACCCTCCTCTCCTGGAATCCTCAGCCCCACTCCAACACTCCCAACTGGCTCCTGGTGGAGGCGGGCAGTAAAGAGCACTGGCATTTCTCCCGGAGCATTTCTCCAGGAAACACAGCCTCCGGCCCTGGCCGCGCCCTGCCTCCCCTCCAGGGCAGCCCTCGGATTCTGGGACAGAGCCCACCCTGGGCAGACAGTTGGACAGAGGGGCCGCAGACGCCCGGCGCAAGGAGGGGTCCTTACACTTAGTCGCTCGGTTCTGTGTCTTCCCGCCCTTTTCTGCAAACATAGGACGGAAAAGTCACTCCGGAAAAGTCCCCCCAGCCTCCAGTTCCACCCTCCCCACCCTGCCCCCCACCGGCACTGACCAGTCTGCGCCGCCGAACCCCACCCGCGCAGGAAGCTCAGGCCTGGTCCACGGCTCAGCAGCCACTCGGAGACCCTTCTCAGAGCCATTTGGGCAGCGGGCGGGCAAGCAGAGCAACCACGGCCAACCTGGAGGAGCAGGGGGGTCAGAGCGCTGTGGCGCCCCTCCCCGCACCGGCAGGCGCGGCCCTGGCGTCACTCGCCCCTCTCGCTCCTCTCACCGGAGCTTACCTGGCGCCTACCGCCTCACCGTACAGTCCACAGTATGACAGGCAAAGTCTTCTGACCTCTGGAGGGGGTGGGAGGGGTGGATGCCGAATGGGGCTTCTCATTGGTGTGTGCTAGGACCCGGCTCCTCCGCGGCTCTGCCTTTTAAAAGGGCCACGGCAGCCTTGCTCGCGGATACGTGAGCGCCCAGGCCAAGGCATGTTAGCGGCTTTAAGAAGCAGAACAGAGAGGGGGCGGAGGGTGAGTGCGCCAAGCCAATTGGCCAGCTGAGTTCCTGTTCTGATTGGCCCTAGGAGGGGGCTCGGCCCACTCTTGATTGGTCAGTGGCAGGTGCCGTGTGCCTTAGGATTCTGGAGTTAAATGAGGAAACTGAGGCACAAGAAAAATGAGTACTGGGAGCCAGGAGGGCAGACCTTGATGTCTCCTCTAATGGCTGCTGTGGGGAGCAGGTGGAGAGGCGGGCTCCTGTGGGCGATCTCAGTCTAGCCTATCAGCCAATGCGTCCCAGGAAGCACGTGTAGCCATGAGCGACTGTGTGTGTGTGGGGTGTGTGTGTGTGTGTGTGTGTGTGTGTGTGTGTGTGTGTGTGTGTGTGTGTGTGTATGTGTGTGACTTGCGGTGATTTCCGTACACTGTTGCTTCTTGCACCTCCGTGTGTGATCGTGCCGGACTCACTATGTATCTGTATGACGTTGATTGTGGCCGGTTGTGTGCCACTGTAATGGCTGTGGCTGAATGTCTTTGTGGTTTCTTGTCTGTGTTGTTGTAAGCTCGTGTAACGGTATTCCGTGTGATCGTGTGTCTGTGTGTATGATTCTGTGTCGTGATGGTTTTCTCTCTAGGTGTAACTATTATTTTTGTGACAACGTGACTGGATATTTGTATGTATGTCTGTGTGGTTGTGTGCTTCCACGTGTCAGTGTGATTTGGTCTATGTGCACTTGGACAGGCCTGTGAGTGTGATAAGAGTATATGCCTGAGTGAGCCACCAGGCTCACGTAGGTCACTTTGATGAGCATTTGTGTGATGTCCATTTGAATCTGGGTGCACCGTGCTTGACCATCTCTGTATCTAAAAGGCACATATCTAGCATGACATGGCCTTTTCCCAGGTGGGGAAACTAAGGCCAAGAAAGCAGAATGATCTTTTTTTTTTTTTAAGATTTTATTTATTTATTTATTTATTAGGAAAGAGAAAGAGTGAGAGAGAGCATGAGAAGGGAGAAGGTCAGAGTGAGAAGCGGACTCCCCATGGAGCTGGGAGCCCGATGTGGGACTCGATCTCGGAACTCCGGGATCATGACCTGAGCCGAAGGCAGCCGCTCAACCAGCTGAGCCACCCAGGCGCCCCGAAAGCAGAATGATCTTGATCAAGGTTACAGTAGGCCAAGTGCAGAGCAGGGATGAGTATTGGGATCCAGGGCTGTTTCCCAGGCCGGGCCCCTCCCAGCCCACCAGGAACTCATCTTCCCACATCGACATTCTGGCAAACTGTGTGTATATTGTGTTCCACCTCACATACCGTCTCCAAATGAGTGTGATGGGAGTAACAGTGGGATTGTGTTCTAAATGTGATCACTGGCCTGCATGTCCCCAAGTGCCTGGGGACCCTCCCACTTCCTGGGCTCTTCTTGCCCTTAACATCCATATAAAACAGTTTGAGCCCTCCTCCTCCCACGGTGGGGAGTTCATCAGCACCCTGAAATGCCCTCGATTCTGCATGGCTCTCATTCTTCTGGTCACCTCCCTTTTCCTGCAACCAGTGGCCTCTCTCCCCCACCCCTTTCCTTTCCCCCAAAGCTCCTTACCCTGAAGCTGGTGTGGGTGTCAGAGGGTGATGTCAGTATCCACACCGGGAAACCCAAACTGAGGTTCAGGTCTTGACACCTTGGGACGTCCGTCATGCCTCCTGGCCACGGGCTCCTAGGGGACAGATGGTTCCAGATAATTGCCCCCCTCTCTCTGGACCCTTAGCTTCCTGCTTCCTATTTTAGAGCCACACAGGCCTGTTTAGTGCCTCATCCCTTGGGGTGAGGTCTCTCCCCAAGAGAGACTCTGCTTTCTTCTCCAGGAACCCACTATTTCCAGCCACTTTATTTTATTGAGGTAATATTCACCTAACATAAGCGAACTATTTTAAACTGAACAATTCAGTGGCATTTAGCACATTCACCATGTTGGGCAACCATGGCCCCTATCTAGTTCCAGAACATTTCCCTTACCCCAAAAAGGAGGCCTTGTACCCTTTAGCAGTCACTCCCCATCCCTCCTCCCCCTGCTCCTGGCAACCACTAATCTTTTGGTCTGCGTGAATTTGCCTGGATATTAAATGGACTCATACACGTGATCCTTTGTGACTGGCTTCTTTCACCCATGTGATTATGTATTTAGAACATCATTCCTTTTTTTTAAAAAAAAAAGATTTTATTTATTTGGCAGAGGAGAGAGATCACAAGTAGGCAGAGAGGCAGGTGGGGGTAGGGGGAAGCAGGCTCCCTGCTGAGCAGAAAGCCCAACACGGGGCTCAATCCCAAGACCCTAAGATCATGACCTGAGCCAAAGGCAGAGCCTTTAACCCACTGAACCACCCAGGCGCCCGGAACATCATTGCTTTTTATGGCTGAATAATATTTCACTGTATGGATGGACCGTATTTTGTTTACCCATTCATCTGTTTGCAGACATTTAGGGTGTTTCTACCTCCTAAGTATTGTAACTAATGCTGCTGTGAACATAGGATACAAGTATGCGCTTGAATACTTATTTTCTTTTTAAGATTTTATCTTTTTAGGGGCACCTGGGTGGCGCAATGGGTTAAGCCTCTGCCTTCAGCTCAGATCATGATCTCAGGGTCCTGGGATCAAGCCCCGCATCAGGCTCTCTGCTCAGCAGGGAGCCTGGATCCCCCTCTCCCTCTGCCTGCCTCTCTGCCTACTTGTGGTCTCTCTCCCTGTCAAATATATAAATAAAACCTTTTTTAAAAAAAAGATTTTATCTATTTATCAGGGAGAAACAGCACAAGCAGGAGGAGCGGCAGGCAGAGAAAGAGGGAGAAGCAAGCTCCCCGCTGAACAAGGAGTCCAACGCGGGGCTCAATCTCGGGACCCCAGGATCATGACCTGAACCGAAGGCAGATACTTAACTGAGCCACCCAGGTGCCCCCTGACTTCCTGTTTTCAATTCTTTAGGGTATATACCTAGGAATGGAACTGCTGGGTCACATGGTAACTCTTGTCCAACTTTTTGGTTGTTTAACTTTTAGAAGAATCATCAGACTTTTCCACAGTAGCTGCATTTTCCATTCCCCCCAGTAATTTACAGGCTTCCAATTTCTCTCTCTGTGGTCATGATGGCAGATGCATGAGCTGGCTTCTATATTACTTGCTTCCCCCTCCTCTTGAGGCCCATGATACTATTTTGCCTTTTTGTGCAACGCACAACTTTTGGGATGCACCGATTCTGATTGTGCGTCTGCGGTAACGTGTGTCTGGGCAGGGTTGTGGGAGTGTTTGATTCTCTTTGCCAGAGTTGTCTGTCTTCGGCTCTGCCCCCTACGGTTGGGCATTGGTAACTACTCGTGTATCCTGTGACCAATGACAAATTGTGACAGTGACGGGGCGTGAATCTGTCAGGTTGTAGGTTTCATACAGTGCCATGAATGGTTGTGTCTGATGTGTGGCTGCGTGTTTGTGAGTGGTTGCGTGCTGCTGTGTTTCTGTAGCAGTGTGTGATTGTGTATCCGTGTGATTATGAATTCTGTGCCTGAGATTGTGTGACTAGATCACTGTGTAACCAACGTGGTGTAGAGCTGTGTTTTTGTGCCTGGGAATTGGGTGTCTGTGTCTCCTCTATATGATATGCACACATGCAATTCCGTGTGCAGGGACTATATGGTCTGTGTGACTGGGGGACCCTGAATCTCGGTCCCTATGTAACCACCGATTGTGTGTGGATGTGACCATGAACTAGGTGTCTGTGATGTGTCCAGAGCATCCCCCCAGGCTCCCAGGGCACAAAAGTGGAGGTCCCTGGTGTAGAAGCTTGGATTCCTCCCCCCTGCGGGGGACCAAACAGCACTCAGGCCCAGGGCAGGGGTTGCTGAGGGCCTCCTGCAGATCATCAGGTACTTCCTGTGGCCTGATCCCACCGTCCCATTTCACCCAGGAGAGGGGGGTCCCTTCCCCTGCCCCAGCCCCATCACACCAGAGCAACTGTGGTCACAGCAGCCTCCGCCCCACACGGCCCGACTCGGGAGGGTCCGTGGTCAACAGCGGCGGCTGATTGGGAGGGGGTCCTGGTGCTGGACTCAGACCCTGGGAACTCACAGTCCAGGCAATTTCAGACCAACCCAATGTGAAGCCCCAGCCCCCAGCCCTCCCACTGGTCGGGAACAGAGTTCTGGGCCCCCACCCGATAGCGCAGCCTCCAACATCTGGGGCGTCTGATAAAGCTCGGCTTGCCAGGGACTTCATGCCAAGTCCCGCCATCAGCATGGTCGCTGCTGCCTCCTGGGGAGGGGGAGAGCTACAGGGCTCCAGCCACAGGAAAGGGGGTCTCGAAGTCCCTTCTCAGGACCTCGATTCTGTCTACCACCCCTTCTATAGGAAGGTAACTAAGAGTAGGCCCCCAAGTCTCTCCTTTTGTGGGGACTCTGTGCCTCGCTTTACCCAACACCTGAACCCTCAACTTCTGAGCCCCCGGCCCCTGAACTCCTGACTTGGCTTTTGATCCAAGGTCAGTCCTTAAGGCCCAGCCCCTAAACAGGCTGAGATGAGGTCTCTTCCCCAGAAACAGTGACCCCCGCCTTGCCTGCCTCTTATCAGGGGCTGCAGCCAATCAGCCGAGGGCAGAGAGGAGCCCTCCAAGGGGCCATTGGTGTCTCAGAGCCCACGAGGCCTTGGAGGGAGAGGAGGCCTGAGGCCCAGGGTGGGCACCAGCCAGCCATGGCCGCAGCTGAGACCGCCTTGCCCTCCATCAGCACGCTGACCACCCTGGGCCCCTTCCCGGACACACAGGAGGACTTTCTCAAGGTGGGCCCAGGTGGGGTGTAGGTGGGCTGGCCGGTCGTGGTTAGAGCTTGCGGGGGTCTAGTCTGCATCTCACCTAAGACTGGAGGTCCTCAGTCCAGGTCAGGGGTTCGAACTTGGTCTAAGGACCTATTCTTGTCATATAAAACTGAGGCTTACAGGGGCATCTGGCTGGCTCAGTAGGTAGAACATGCAACTCTTGATCTCAGGGTCATGAGTTCAAGCCCCATGTTAGGCCTAGAGCTTCCTTAGAAAGAAATAAGAAAAATACACGAGGTTTGAAGCTGAACAGTGCAGTAAGTCCACAGTAAGACAACCCCAGATATCAGGGGGAAACAGCATTGCAGGAATTTCATCTTGGGAATTAATTTGGGGGGGGGACAGGGAAGGAGAGGGAGAGTCTGGGGGGAAACTGAGGCAAGGCTGCCCCCACCCAGCCTTCCATGCCTAGCTCTGCCACCCCTTCCCCCATCCCTGAGTGTGGCTCCAGATAATGTCAGTCTTATCTTGGGTCTCCAGCCAGACCCATCGACCTCTGTCCCTGGACTTGGGGGTGGCGGCGGTGGTGGAAGGAGTGTGCAGTGTAAGGGAGGGGGACAGACTGACATGACAAACAAACTAGACCCCTTTCCAGAGCCTCTGGCCAGCCTGCCCCTAACAGGGCACCCAGCCCCCTCCATCTCTGGGCAGGGTACTCCGGTGTCCATCGAAGCCTCACTCTACCGGCTCCCTCCCCAGTGGTGGCGCTCTGATGAGGTGCAGGACTTGGGTCCGGGTCCCCCTGATCCCACCGGGCTGCCCCTCCACGTGAGGCCGGAGTCGCAGGACGCATCCAGGGAGGATGAAGACGACGAGAGAGACTCGGCCACCGCCTGGGATCTGGATCTCCTTCTCACCAATTTCTCGTGCCCAGAGCCCGGCGGCGCGCCCCAAACCTGTGCTTTGGCGCCAGGCGAGTGCTCCGGGGTGCAATTCCCGCCGCCGCTGGCACCCGAGACTCCCAGCCCGTATGTGGGCGCCCCGGGGCTTGCGGCTGGGCTCTTGGGTCCCGAGGAGCACCCGGGCTGGGCACGCCCGGCCCCAAGAGCCCCGGCCCCGGACGCCTTCGTAGGCTCAGTCCTGGGCCCAGCCCCCGAGCCCAAGGCACTGCCGCTGCAGCCGGTGTACCCCGGGCCAGGTGCGGGCACCGCCGGCAGCTACTTCTCGCGGACCGGGCTTTCAGTGCCCACGGCGCCAGGCGCCCCCTACGGGCTACTGTCCGGGTACCCAGCGCTGTACCCGGTGCCGCAGTACCAAGGGCACTTCCAACTCTTCCGCGGGCTCCCAGCGCCCGCTCCCGGCCCATCACCCCCTTCTTTCTTGAGTTGTCTGGGACCCGGGACGGCGGGTGCCGGACTCCGGGGAATCGCAGGAGACCCAGGAGGGGTCGCAGACGCCGCGCCATCCAAACGCAGCCGGCGATCGTGGGCGCGCAAGAGGCAGGCGGCGCACACGTGCACGCACCCGGGCTGTGGGAAGAGCTACACCAAGAGCTCACACCTGAAGGCTCATCTGCGCACGCACACAGGTGAGGGAGCGGGGCACAGGGGCTGGAGGATGGGCCTCAGGAGCAGCGAATGGCCGGGGAGCTGGAAAACCCGAGCAGGTGGCGGAACTAAGGCAGAATTTCGGAGCCACGCGCTGGGCAGAGGGAGCTGGGAGCCGTCTGGGACCTCAGGAGCCGGCGGAGAGGCAGCCTTGCGGGATGCGGGTGGGGGACACAGAGACAGCCTGGGGAACCTGAGGAGCGTTTCAGGGAGCAGACGGGTTAAGACCTGGGCAGGGGAAAGGCTAAAGAGCAGAGAGCCTGGCAAGTGACAAAGGGGGCGGGCTAGAAAAGGAACTGCGAAGAGGGAACAAGCTTGGATGCCAGGGACGGGGTCAAAAACAGAAGGTTCAGGCCCGGGGCAAGCGGAGAGCCGAGTTAGGGGCCAAGCGTATAAAGCCTGGGTTGCTTGCCAGGGAGGCGGAGCCAGACTGTAGGGGGCGTGGCGGCACGCAGAAGGAGAGGCAGGGCCGGAGTCCGTTTCCGGAACTCAGATGTCGAGGCAGCTCCAGAAGGATAGAGGGAATAGCTGGGAAAGGAGGGTGGGCATGGGAGGAGAAGCCGGGTCCCAGGGATCCTAAGACGGAGGGCGGGGCTGTGGAATAGAGGTTGGGGGGAGGAGGAAGGGTTCGGCCTAAATTTAAGAGTCCCCACAGGGGGTAGGGCCATGTATACAGTCCTGTGCAGAGACGTGGGAGGAGAGGCCAGGAGTAGCCTGGGGAGAGAACAATCACCGGGGACAGGGCCTGGGTTTCGAGGCTCAAGGGCTAAGGCCGGGGTGGGGGGCGGGGGAGCAGAATTGGGCAGCAACTGGAGGATACAAGGGAGGGGCTGGGACACAGGGAGCCAAGCCAAAGGACGAAGGTGAGGATGGCTTTAGGGCTCAGGGGCAGGGTAATTGGGAACAGGAAATGAAGCCAGTCGGATAGGGGACAGGACTTGGGTCCAGGA
>CM052799.1:7174004-7249389 GCA_028533885.1 Nasua narica | reverse complement strand
CAACAGGCGGACAGGGGCGCTCAAGGCTTCCTCCTCCCCCCCACCCCCACCCAGGGGAAAAGCCCTACGCCTGCACGTGGGACGGCTGTGGCTGGAGGTTCGCGCGCTCAGATGAACTGACCCGCCACTACCGGAAGCACACTGGACAGCGCCCCTTCCGCTGCCAGCTCTGCCCGCGCGCTTTTTCACGCTCCGATCACCTGGCCCTGCACATGAAGCGTCATCTTTGAGCCCCGCCCCAACACTTGGACCCTTCCTGGGAGTTGGGGATGGAACAAGAGCAGATCCACACAGGGCGGTTTTCCCTCGTTTGGACCCTCTCCTGGATTCTCGGCCCCACAGATCCACCCAAAGATCAAGAACTGGCCCATAGACAGACCTGGGGGAGCCTCCAACCAAAGCTCCCACAGTCACAGGGAGCTACACAGAGACATCCAGTGGTCCCACAGATACAGCGAGACAGAGGCCGACCTCCAAATAAACAGACTTGGTTGGACACTCAGACATTTCGGACAGAGAGACAGACCCTCAGAGAGCTGGACCCTCAGACCAGCTTACAAGAGGCCCTGGGCAGTGGGAGTGGTTGTGGGGTGAAGTTTCCCAGAGAATCTGGGCCTAGAAGGGGGCTTCACACCGTGACTAATGAAGCTCTGCATAGTGGCTGGATCTGCTGCGAATGGTTATGGGTCCTGTACCAATGCCTCTCCCAGATAAAGATTTTCAGCGTTGGCCTGACTTTGTGGGTTTGGGGTGCTGGATGATGGGAGGAAGCTTTACTCTTAGGGGTGAGATTGGGGGCCATACACACCTTCACACCCTCATGTAAACTTCAGCGACCCCTCTTGGCACTGGAGGGGTCGCCCCTCCTCACCACACCCCAAGGTTAGCCTAAACTGTCCTTGTCTCCTGCCTTGAACACCAGGTACATTCACTGGGACTGTCTCCCTCCGTGTGAGAGCCCTCAGCCCGGCCCCAGAACCCCATCACCCTTCACCGTGACCCGATCCAAAATATTGCCTTGAATATATGTGCTGCCGAAGCAAGCACAAAATATTCCCTTGAATAGCTAGCTCTGGCGGGCCCCAGGAAAACATGTGGAATGAAAAGGGGGAGGACCAGAAGCAGAAGCGCCCCTTAAAAGAGCAAAGATCACAAGAGTTAGACCTCAGGTTGTAAGACAGAAAAGGAAAAAAAAAAATCCAAATCCGCTTTGGACCCAGAAGCCGGAGCAGCTGGGTACTAGCGGAAGAGAGCGGTTTGAGACGAACCACAGCAGAAAGAGACGGAGGCGGGGCCTAGCGGAGGGATATGAGCTATCATTGGCTGGGCAAGGAGTCCGAGGCGGGAGAGGGGGAAACCACGTGGTCGCAGGAGGCGTGGCCTGAACCGACCGGCAGGGAGAGTATATCTAGAGTGAGTCCGCCGGAAGCGGGAGGTGGTGCCTGAGGGGAGTGACCGCCAGAAAGGAAGCCCCGCCCCCGGAGGGCCCCGAACTGACTTTCAAATCTCAGCTTCTCTGTCTCGCGGGCAATCTCCATCCTCGTGAGGTTCCGGCTGGGGTTCCCACGCCTGTCTGAGGAACTGAAAGTCGTCAAGGGGCCGGCCCGGCCCAGCTCGTGACCTGGAGCCCCAGGCCCCAACACAAATTCCTCGACCCAAGCACCATGGCCACGCTGAGCGCGCTGCTCCTGGCCGAGCTGCTGTGGGTCCCTGTGAGGACCCTGACCTGCTACGGGGATTCGGGGCAGCCTGTGGACTGGTGAGTGCGCAGGCGCCAACCATCGCCCGGGGTGGGCCTGGGGGCTGCTCCGCAATTGGGTGAAGCCTGGGGTTCCCCATCTTCCCCTCCCTCCATTTCTCCCATTCCTCAACTTCAAGGTTCGTTGTCTACAAGCTGCCAGCCCAGAGCGGGCCTGGGGATGCGGCGCAGAGCGGACTGCGATACAAGTACATGGATAAGGACTCAGGGGGCTGGCGCGACGGCGCGGGGTCCATCAACAGCTCAGCGGGGGCCGTGGGCCGCAGCCTGCTGCCGCTGTACCAGAACGCCAGCCAGGTGAAGGGGCGCCTGGGCTGAACCTGGGATGAAACTCTAGGACCCAGCCTGGGGGGAAATTTCAAGTTGGCCCATCCATCTCCCCCCAGCTCGCCTTCCTGCTATACAATGACCAGCCACCTAAACCCAGTGGGACTCAGGACTTGTCCAGCAGAGGGCACACAAAGGGTGAGTCCCAGGGCTGGGGAAGGGCTCTGGTTTTCCTATGCATTTTCCCCAGCTAACCTCTGCCCTGCCTAAGGATGGGGTGGTGGAGGGGGGGCTCTGTCAGACTCTGAACATCTGCTTCCTCATTATATTAATATGTTTTTTCTTCTTCACTGTGAGAATTGACAGCTGCAGAAACTGAGCTCTGCAGTGGTTTCAACACTGCCCACACCTTCTCCAGGTCCCCTGCAAACAGAGGGTGTTCCTGATGGCACATGTGCTTTTTGGGATGACTTGAGCAGTCCTCCTGATCCCTGTCTTCTGGTTCAGGCGTGCTGCTCCTGGACCAAGAAGGGGGCTTCTGGCTGGTCCACAGTGTTCCACAGTTCCCTCCACGTGCCTGCTCCGCTGCATACAGCTGGCCGTCTAATGCCCAAACCTACGGGCAGACCCTGCTCTGTGTGTCTTTTCCCCTCACTCAGTTCTGGAAGATTGGTGAGTGTGGACAGGGAGGCAAAGTGAATCAGGGGATTCCCAGGCCAGAATGTGGAACGGTCCCTCATTTTCTCCACCTTTGCCCTCCAGGCAGACAGCTGACCTACACCTACCCACTAGTGTATGACCACAAGCTAGACACGGCCTTCGCTCAGAAAGTCCCCTATCTGGAGGATGTGGTCAGAGGCCACCATGTTCTCCACGGCCCCTGGAATAGCAGTGTAATGCTCACATCCAAGGCAGGGGACACATTCCAGAGCTTTGCCAAATTTGGAAATTTTGGAGATGGTGAGTCCTGAGGTTGAGGGTTGCAAAGCTCTTTTTCTGCAGAGGGGGTGCCTGGTGTGTCCATGGCTAAGGGCAGGTCAGGAATAAGGACTAGGACCCTTTAAGAGCCGCAGTCAACTAACAACTAACAGATCTGGGTTCACATATTGGTTTCTGACTATGGGATGTGTGATTTAACCAGAGCCTCAGTTTAACCCATCTGAGAAATGGGGACACTGATAGCTACTCTAAAGGATTGTTATCAATGAAGTGATTCATATAAAGCATTTGATAAGGGCTATTAGTTTTAATGTTGTCATTCCCTGAGTTTCCAGGAATTGACAACTGAGGAAGCTGAGCTCAGAAAGGGATAGTGGTCCTAGCAATGTCCCTGACCGTGCCCTTTTTCCATCCTCCACAGACCTGTACTCTGGCTGGTTGGCAGAAGCCCTTGGCAGTAACTTGCAGGTCCAATTTTGGCAAAACTCTCGTGGCATCCTACCCTCCAACTGCTCCGGGGTCCGGCATGTGCTGGATGTGACCCAGATAGCTTTCCCTGAGCCAGCTGGGCCAACCTTCAGTGCCACTGAAGACCACTCCAAGTGGTGTGTAGCCCCAGAAGGGCCCTGGGCCTGTGTGAGTGACATGAATAGGAACCTCAGAGAGGAGGAGCGGGGTGGGGGCACATTATGTGCCCAGCTGCCAGCCCTCTGGAAGGCCTTCCAGCCTCTGGTGAAGGCCTGGAAGCCATGTGGGGAGAAGAGAACCTTCTCTCCATGAATCCAAGCAGAGCATGTTAAGAGCTAAGTCTCAGAAGCCTGTTGGGACTTCAGCTTGAACCCCAGTTTAATGCCTAATAGTGTGTCCTTAATTATGTGCCTCAACTTGCGACTCAGTTTACTCATCTGCCAAGTGAGAATCATAATACGTGATTTAGGACTGTTAGGACTGTTGAGAAATAAAAGGAAATTGGTGGATGGGGCTGTGGACCTTTTTTCTTCAAGTGGACACTGGGACTCCAGACAACATTTAAGTCCCTCTTTTTTCCCTGAAGGTCTGGGGACGGCTGGCACATAAGTGAAACCCAAAGTGGGACCACAAGGAAGGGTCCACCCAAGACTCACCTCCCTTTTGGATGGTATTCAGGCCTCAAGACGCACACAGGCAAGGGGGCAGAAACACAATGTCTTGCCCCGCCAGGGGAGGTGGGGTGAGCTCCAGGAGGCTCACACAGCACGGACACACTTTATTTATATGTGTACATATGTATACAGATGGCTGTACAGAGCAGGGCCAGCAGCCCCCTCGGCTACGGGCCTGGAGGCGTGGGGCAGGGTGCACCTTTTTTGGTCAGGCCTGCTGGGGGTATAGCTTCAGGAGGGCACCGGGAGGTCAGCCCCACCTCAGGCTTGGGGGCTGGGACCAAGAGGGAGGTGGGTGGGACTGGGGGCCCCGCACTGCTGGGCGCATTCTTTGTGGGGGCTGGGGAGGGGGTTTGGGGTTCTGGAGAGAGTTTGGGGGAGGTGGGCTTGGAGCGAGGCCCGCTCAGCGTGGTCCGCTCCTCCACCACCTCCAGTACCCAGCACTCCCGACCCCGGGGGACCTCAGGGGCCAGAGGCGCCAGGGATGTGGATTCCTGCAACCCTTTGGAGTCTGCACCAGGAGGCTGGGGCGCCCCAGCCTTGGCCCCAGGACGCACAGGCTCTACGACAATTGGCACCGGGGGTGTGCCGGCCTCACCCGAGCTGCTGCGCCTGCCGGTCTCATGTTCCTGCACTGGGCTCAGCGCGGCCTTTGCCACAGCCCTGGCCACCCCTCCCGCTCCATCCTCTGTCTGCACGCTCTGGTGCCGTGTGCCGCTGAGGTCCCGCTCCAGGGTCCGGCCCCCGGAGGTCGTCGCACGGGGTGGGGTGCAGGCCTCGGCACCACCCGGAGACTCCTTCTCCTTAATGGACGCCGGCGGCCTGGGGGCGCCCTCGGGCAGCAGTGGGTCCGTGCCCAAGCTCAGGGGCGACTCTTGGCGACCCAGGCGACGGACGGCGACCTGCCTAGGTGTGCCTGGAACCTCGACGGGGGGCGTCTCGCCGTCAGACTCGGCGAGGCTATGCAGTGCCAGCTCTCCGTGGAAGTCCTTGCGGAAATCCGGGTGGCCCACCTCGAGGCTGTGTTTGCGCAGTGCGCCCTTCTTGTCGGCGCCCAGCGAGGCTCCCAGCTTCTCTGCCGACTGCACGCGTTTGAGGAGCGGCGAGCGCGGGGGCTCGGCACTCTTGGGGCGCGGCCGCACCACGGGCGGTGACGAGTGCAGCTTGGCAGGGAAGCTCTGCGTCGTGTGCGAGCTGCCCACCGTGTGGCCTGGCAGCGGCGGCGGCGACGCCTGTGTCGGGGACGGCGTGTGTGCCAGTGGCGACAGCGGGATGTTGCCGGCCGACTTGCAGCGCGCAGAGCGGTACTGGCGGTGCAATTTCGGCGACAGGCCGTGCAGCGTGCTGGGCCGGATGTGGTGCGACGCCGACGACGCTGGCGAGTTGGGCGTGCTCGAGGCCGGCGAGCTGCTCTGGGAGGAGGCGCCTGCGGGTGGGCGAGAGGGGCTGTTGCGCGCCACCGGCACAGCCAGGACACAGCCCCGCCACCCTGCGCCGCTCGGCCCGCCGCGCGCAGGCGCAGAGCGTACCTAGGTAGGCGGAGTCGGGCGTGGAGCGGTAGCTGTGGGTAGGCGAGCGTGCAGGCAGCCCGTGCGTGGGCGAGCCCGGGAGGCTGTCGCTGGACGACAGCGACCGGTTCAGCGACGACAGCGAGCGGCTAGTGTGCAGCAGGTTTGACTGCTTTGTGATCTTGCGGAAGAGGGAGCTGCGCTTCTTGCTGGGGGACAAAGAGGGGACCACCTACCCTTCACCACGTTCCAGAACTCCTGGCTTCTTCCACTTTAGGGCCGCACGTCCGCCCCTTGGGGCCGCCCACCCCTCCTGGCCCCTCCCTCTCCAGCTACCACCCCCCTATCAAAACCGAAAGAACTTCCCTCAACGCTGGTCCCGTTTGGCTCTTCCCATCTCAGGCCCCCATTCCTTTCTAGCGGTTCCCAGTCCAAGCCAGAAAAACACCCAACCGCATAGGACCAACCTTTTCTGACCCCGCCCACCTCTCTAGAGCCCCTCCCCATCCAGCTGCCACCCACCTAACGAGGGCTGAAAGAAATTCACCTGACTCAAGTTTTGTTTGACTCCTCTCACTCAAATTCCCGTTCAACGACTTTCCAGGCCAAACCCCCAAACCCTCTGACCAAAACACAACAGTCTCCTGGTCCCACCCACCTCTCTGCGCTCCTCCTACGTCTAAGGGAAGAAGTGATTTCAGTTGGCCCGATCTTGCCTAGCGTGCTCGTTTCACATAGAAATCCCTTCTCCTAGCCCTCCCAGCCGACTACATCTCTCCAACAGGTCAGGACCGGCTCCCGGACAGCACCCTCTTTAATTGACAAGTGCTGGCCCTGCCCACCTCCCAAGACACCTCCCACAAGGTTTTGCTCCCAGCCTAGAAACAGCTTCTTTTCCTGGCTTCTCCCATGTTCGTAGCCCTTCTGACTCTGTCCTCTTGTTTTTGCTCGATGGCCCGGCCGGCCACTTATCCTGGGCGCTTCCTTTCTCAGGTTCTCACCACCTCCCACCTTAGCCCCGCCCACTGCTCAAACAACAACAACACAAAAACACAAGTGTTCTCTCAGCCTGCTGATTATAGTCCTGCCAACTGCATTTGGCCCCACTCACCTCTCCTGACCCTCCTTGGCAGAGGGCCGCTTGTTCCTCCTAGCCATTTTGGCTTTGTAGCTGCTGCGCCGTGCGGGGCCAATGCGAATGGAGGTATTTTCGAAGGGCGTTGTAGTTACTGCTACCTTATTACCACTCTAGGGGAAGAAAGGAGAGAAATGCTCTGCTGGAGGCTGCTCAGGCAGTTCCAATTCCCCAGGACGTCTCCAACCCTCCCTGGCCCTCCCCGCAGGGTGCTCCCTCTCCTGCACGCACCTTAAGGATCAGCTCGACGACCTCAGGATGCACCATGCCATGCACAGGCTCCCCGTTCACGTGGGTGATGAGGTCACCGGCACAAAGCCCGGCCTCCTGGGCTGGGCCCCCCTCTTCCACATGCTGGGGACAAGACACCCCACAGGGGTAGGGTCACGGGACTGGTAACGAAGAAAACTCCCCGTGCTTCTGTGCCAGACGCCGAGCTCTGTATGCACAGCAACCCTCATAACACCTTATAAACGAGTAATTATTCTTCCCAATTTACAAATGAGGAAACTGAGGCTCAGAAAAGGGAGAGCACAGGCCACGGAGGACTCTTATCCAGGTCCTGATTCTACAGCTGGAGCTGTCCCTCATCCCTGGGGGACCTTCTTCCCTTCCCACCCACCCACCCTTCACCTCTGGACATGGACTCCAAGCATGTGTGCTCACCCAGACAATGTGATGGACACTGTAGACGTCCGAATCACCCATGTAGACCCGAATGGCACGCAGTGTGAAGCCGTACTTCTTGCCAGAGCGTTGGATGGTGATAGGGGAGCGGAGCCCACTGACAGCCGGTGAGTAGTCCCGGCTGGGTGAGGAGTCCCGTGAGGATGGGTTAGAGGAAAGAGATCGTGGGGACATGGGACTGGCCAGGGGTGAGCTTCCATGGGGGTCCACTGCAGACACAGAATCAGGGTCAGAGACTGGGGCCAACAAGATACAGCTCTCCCTGTAGCTGCTCCTCATTCCTCCCGAGTCAAAGTCCCGGGGTTCTCATTGGTCCATCCCAGAGCCAATCATTGTGCACAGGGAAAATACAGTGTTCTCATTGGCCTATCCTGGCGCAATGGAGACAGCCCCTCCCCTGCTACGTGGAGCCCGGCGTCACCTGCAGGAATCATGACTGACAAAGCGGTGGCGGAAGCTGACTTGATGACTTTGCCCCCGGTTCGAGAAGGTCTCTTCTCCATTGCGGGGTCTCCTGACAGTTGTTGGTGCCGCGCCCGGCGCAGAACCAGGTCATTGGTGGCCCTTGGACTGGACGAGTCCCCATCCTTCGAGGGTGGACAGAGGTCACCTGGGCGTGAGCGGTCAGCTGCAACAGAGTGAGTGGGTTAGGGGTGAGTCCAAGGCCACGGACTTTCTGCATGCTGTTCCCTCTGCCTGGAATGCTCTTCCCGCTTCTCTTTCTTACTTATGAGTTTCCCGAAAGCAAGTAACATATCCATTTAGCACAGCTCCTGATACAGAGGAGTGCTCAAATACATTTGTTGACTGAGCATGGAATATGGGGTGTTCCTCATGTTGATGAGAATCCCCAGGCTGGAGTGTGAAGAGTGGGTGAGCTCTTGCATAAACAGCACCACGCTCATTGAAGTGCTCACTATATGGCCACTGCGGAATTGGGGAAGTAGGCAGTAGGGGGCACTCACTGGCCTCGGGGTCCCCAGCGCTGGGGGTGCCATCCCCTTGAGCTGCCTCTTTCGTGGCCCGCGCATCCAGCGAGCCCGGGGGGTCAGAGCTGGGCCGGGGAGGCCTGCGCAACCGGCCCTCATCCTCGTCCTCTTGCGGGGCGCTGAACCGGCTGGGCTCCAGCAGCGCAGAGAAACGGCGGCGCGCGCCCAGCGGGGGGCTGGCCTCCCCTTCCAGGAAGCTGGCCTCGGAAGCCGAGAAACGCTTGCTGTACGAAGGGATTGTAGTCAGAAGAGACAGGCCCCTTTGGGCCCCGCCCCCAAACCCAGTCCTGAACCTGCTCACATCTCCGGGGAGCCCCCTCTCCAGGTCTTCTCGCGCAGGGTCAGGCCTCCCAGGCCCTCCCGCTTTCCGGCCGCCTTCTCCTCTGGGCCCTTGGCACTCGGCTCCCGCTTGCTGGCCCCTGCTGCCGCCACCGGGGTCTTGGGCTCGTGCTGCGACAGTTGCTCCATGCTGCTATACACCTGAACCGACGGGCGGGTGGTGGTGGGAGGCAAGCCTGGCCCCAGGTCCCGCGCTCCCGAGCCAATCCGCTTCCCACTATGGACCCGCCCAAACTACGCCCCACCCGCAAGGCCGGGCCCCGCCCAATTCTGAGAAGTACCCCAACCACCTACAATTCTTCAACTCAGGGCCCACTCCACAACCGCCCATGCCCTCAAGAATATGGTCTCCTTCGTGCCCCACGTCCCCAGGCTTCACCCAGTTATATCTACTCTCGCCCCGGCTAGGCCCTGAACCCCCTTACACGCTGTTCCTCAAAGCGAGACTTTGCCCAGCCTTGCCAAGCCTTGCCCAGGGCCCCTGCTACTCTTTCTGTTCGACCCCAGTTCCTGACCCCGCCCCGTCCAGAACTAGCCCCGCCCCACCGCGGGCCTCCTTTCCGCATCTATCCAGGTTCCGGTCAGATTCCACTCAATGCCAGCGGCCAGTCCCAAGATCCCCGGGCTGCCTCCCCTGCAGGCCTTATCACCCCCAGATCTCTTACCCCCTCCGTAATTCCCCGGCTTGAGACCTCAGGCCTGGGACCCTGCTCCCCTGTCTCCTCAGCCCAGCCCCATTGCGGACCCACCACTCATCTCCTCAACCGGTAGTAGGGGGGAAGCAAAGACCCGCCTCCGCCCAGACCCCGCCCTCCCCAGGTCGCACTACACCCCTAGCCCAGCCTGGGCCCACCTTGCTGAAGCGCGGGGAGCAAGAGGAGAACTGGCGTATTTCCACAGGCTCCTCTTCGGTCGTGTCATCCTCATCATAGGAGTTCACATGATGATACCTGTCCGATCGGGCTGAGGATTGGGGGGTGGGCCATAACCGCAGGCACGGGTCTACGCCTCAGATCCCACCCCCACCGGAACCGGATCCTGGTTCCTGCAGGGCCAGCAGGCCCCGCGCCGCGCCCCTGCCAGGCCCCTGCCCCGTCTCGGGTCAGATTCAGGCCCCTCCCCCAGGCTGGGTCCCCCCACCCCAACTCTCGGAGGCTCCAGGAAAGCCACACCTCCAGGTCCCACCTAGGGCACTCCCTGCCAGGTCACGCCTCCGAGCAGTCCACGCCCCCACCACAACCTCACCCCTCTTCTCTTGCTGGGGCTCGGGGCTCAGAGGTCCCCTACTCAGCTGGGGTCCCAGCCCAGGCCTAATCGAGGGTCCCTCTCACCGGATCCCTCCCCCCACCCCCCCGCCCTGCTCACTGTCGAAGTAGCTCGTGTCATCCTCGGACTCCAGGTTGGGGATGAACTCGGCCTTCTGCCTCAGCAGTCCTGTCCAGTCCAGGTCTCGAAAGAAACTGTGCTGCTTCACCTCAAAGGCACCCCCTGGGGAGGGAGGAGAGGAGGGAGGAGGGGGGGAGGGGAGGGCGGAAGGGAGGGGATTCCAGAGACCCCCTGAAGACCAGCCCCACCGATACCCCCAGACCTCTTGGACTTGGAGTCCTACTCTCTGGCAATGGCCCCCAGTCCTCGGTTTTTACTGAAAAGCAGACCCCTTACCTGCCCCTAGCCGGACCAGGGGGTTGGTCTGCAGGAGGCTGGATATCAGGAGCTGGGCGTCGGTGGGCAGGGCCTCATCCCCCTCTGGCCACAGGATGTCATCTGCAGAAAAGGCAGGGCTGGGGCTCGCTTTTGAAGTCTAAAAACCTTGGGCTGGCCCATGTCCCCGTGCCCCCGCCTGCCCCCCCAAGATGCACGCACCACTGATGACCTGTCCAAACAGTTCTTCGGGTGTGTCGCCAAAGAAGGGTACGCAGCCCACCAGGAACTCATAGAGAATGATGCCCATGGCCCACCAGTCCACCGGCTTGCCGTATCCCTGGCGCAGGATGACCTCGGGTGCGATGTACTCTGGGGTCCCGCACACCTGGGGGCAGGCCGTCAGCCTGCGCCCTGGCCGCAGGAGGGGCCTTGCGGGAGAGCCGAGCCCCCCACCAGGCCCTGGGCCCCGCAGTTCTGTCGGGTCACTCCACCCACGGTGACCCCCATGCCCGCACACACACCTGTTTGTCCAGGAACTCCCGGGCGTCCTTCTCAATGTGGCCTTCATACAGGTTGGTGGTGAGGCTCATAAGCCCCATCTTGGAGAGGCCAAAATCCGTGAGCTTGATGTGCCCCATAGAGGTGATGAGCAGGCTGCAATGAGTGTGTGTGTTGGGGGTAGATCTCAGAAGTGAGGCCCCGGTCCACTTCCCTCCTGGTCCTTTCAGGCCAGGGCTGTCCAGGGGGCGGGAAAGAGGTGATGGGAAGGGCTCACTTGTCAGGCTTGAGGTCCCGGTGCACGATGCCGTAGTTATGCAAGTACTCCAGGGCCAGCACCGTCTCGGCGAAGTACATGCGGGCCATCTCCACGGGCAGTGCCCCGATGTTCTTCAGCAGGGTGGCGCAGTCCCCCCCTGTGGGGGAAGGAGTTGCCCACGTGAAGAGGGAGGCACCCTCGGCCCAGAGCTGAGCACTCACCATGCACCACATCCTCGCCTCACATGCCTCCCATTTTAGAGCTAAGGAAAACTGAGGCTTCCGAGAGGGGCCTCCCCTCCCAAGGCCCCACAGGGAGTGCCCTCTACCAGGATTCTCTCCTCCTTTTAGCCATTCTCCCAAGTTAATCTAATTGGCCAATATCACACGGGAGGGGATTGAGACCCAGACAGAGGTTGTCGGGTCATGCAGGGACTCCATAGTGGAAGTGAAATCTGGTCAGGATAAAAGCCTGCCTGCTTATCGACTGAGTCTGGGAGCATGGCCCTTGAACTCCTGGAGTCTGAATCTTGAGTGTCTGGGGCCTTAAAATGTAGGTTCCTGGCCCCTACCAGGTTTACTGTAAATGGCATTTGCATTTTGGTCTCCTAAGATCCATTCCTAACTTCTCTTACAAGGGCTGAATTTTCTTGCAGGTGCAGCAGTTGGGTCAGCATGTTACCCAAGTCGCTTCAGTGAATCAGTCCTCAGACTTCCCCTTCTATTTTCACAAAGATGACTGAAAGATATCATATCATTTATATCATAGGGTATAAACTGCCATCTGCTGGATGGCAATTCTGCTATGTCAGGGCCTGTCTAGAGGGAAGTCCACACATGCAAAAGCAGAGTCAAGAGATGAAAAGATTCCTGGTGACATGGTTTGAGCACCCAGATTCAACCATTCCTGAAGCCAACATGATTTTTTTTATCACAAGTCAATCTCTCTCTCTCTCTCTCTTTCTTCCTTTCTTTCCTCATTTCTCTTTCTTTCTCTCTCTTGTCTTTCTTTCTTTCTCTCTCTCTTTTGTCTTTTTCCCCTTCCTTCCTTCCTTCTTCTCTTTCTTTCTTTCTTTCTTTCTTTCTTTCTTTCTTTCTTTCTTCTTTCAGCTTGAGCCAGATTTAGCTCAGTGTCAGAAACCAACAAATCAGACAGACTCCCTGGGGGTGGGGCTCAGAACTCTGCATTTGGCCACAATCCTAGGCAATCCTGACACACACTTATGATGAGAACCAAGCTGGATTGACTTCCAAATGAGACTCTGGGGCTGGGCCACACTCAGGAGGCACATGACCTTAAAGGTGTGCTGTTACCGCCATCTTGGTCTCCTTGCTTCTGCCCTCACTGCAGCGGCTAAATGGACATCCTCAAAACATAAATCAGATCATATCAGCTCTACTTAAAACATGACAGCTGATGTCTGTTGCACTAGGAGTAAAATCCAATGCCATTCGGGGCTCTGCAATGTGCCACCTGCTTGGCTATCCTCACCTCCCCCCCCCCACTCTCCCTCTGGCTTGCTTGCTTGGCTCCGTGGCTTTATTGACCTCCTCACTGCTCCTCCAAATCCAGACACCTTCTCACTTAAGAGACTCTGTACTTGGGATTCCTCTACTTGGTGATGCCATCCTCATATATGAAATCACCTGGTCTCCTTTGGCTTGTTTATTGTCTGGCTACACAGACCAGAATGTACGCTCCACGAGGGAGAGATGTGTCCGTTTGGGTCCCAACTGTGCCATCAGCTCCTAGCGCAGCATGTGGCATGAGGAAAACCATGAGGGGACATCTGTTGAGTGAATGGACGGTTGACTAAAGGCTTGGGGGCAGCATGGTGTGGCTCCATAAGACCACGTGGGGTCCTAATAACCACAGTATGGGTGTTTGGGGCAATAGATGAATTAATATTTTCCTATTTTTCATTAATATGAAAAAATATACATCAGTGGCCTGCTGGTTGGATACGAAATGGATGGATGAGCTGATGGATAAATTGTGGACGAAAGGAAGGAGATGGCCAGATAGGATGACAGGCTGCCAGAATAGAGTTGTGGACAGAGAAATAAAAATATGGATAGTATTATCACATGATCGCTCTGATATAAAGAATTTGAGAGGCAGGGCAGGGGGTTTTGGGGGGTTGGGGAAGAGAAATGAAACAAGATGGGATGGGGAAGGAGACAAACCATAAGAGACTCCTAAGCTCACGAAACAAACTAAGGGTTGCTGGGAGGTGGGGGGGGTAGGGATATGGACATTGGGGAGGGTATGTGCTATGGCAAATGCTGTGAAATGTGTAAGCCTGATGATTCACAGACATGTACCCTGGGGCAAATAATACATTATATGTTAATAAAAAAATTAAAAATATGTGGATAGTAAACAGATGGGAGGAGGATGGATTGATAAAGAGGTACACAGTTATTGATGGATAGATGAGTGGTGAGTAGGTGGGTGAATACACAGATGGGTGACTGAATGGCTAGATATATAAAAAGATGGATAGATAAAAATAGATATGCAAAGCAAAGAGTGAACCCTACTATAGGGGCTTCAGTTAATAATCATGTATCCATATTGGTTCGATTGTAACAAATGTTTGATTATAACAAATACAACATGTCAAGAATAGAGGAAACTGTGAGGAAAGTACAAAACTGTACTTGAGTTCCCAAGTACATTGGGAACTCAATGTACTTTCCAGTCAATTTTTTGGTAAATCTAAAATACTCTAAAAAAAAATAAAGCCTATTAATTTTTAAAAATAAATGTATAATGGATAACAGATAATATGAATGGACAAAAGGATGGATAATCAAATGATTGGATGGATGAATGGATGGATGGATGGATGGGATGGATGGTTGGACAGAGGGATGAATGGGATAGACTGATGGATGGGATGGATTGATGGGTGGGATGGGATGGATGGGTGGATGGATGGGTAGGTGGGTGGATGAATGGATGGGTAGGTGGGTGGATGGATGAAGAGATGGTACATGGATGGATGGATGGAAAAACTGATGAATTAGCAAATGAATAGATGGAGGATGGATGGATGGATGGATATTTGGATGGATGTCTTATATTGAATGAAATGAAAACAGATAGATAAGCCAATAGATGGCTAGGTTATAAACAGATGAGATGGATAATCAATGGCTAAGTAGTTAAATAGGTAGATAAACATACAGGTGGATAGTCAATATGGCGACTAGGGCTCAGACGGGCTGCTGAGCAACTACGACCAGCATGCATCCCCCCATCTTCCCTGCGGTCCTGCAGGCAGCCACACCTTCCACGTATTCCATGACCATGCAGAGGTGGCGCCGGGTCTCGAAGGAGCAGAACATGCCCACCACAAAGGGGTTCTCGGCAAAGGTGAGTATATCACGCTCCACAAATGCCTGCTGGATCTGGTTGCGCAAGATCAGGTTCTGTTTGTTGATCTTCTTCATTGCGAAGCGCTGTCTTGTATCACGGTGCCGCACGAGATAGACAGCGCTGCAGGGGGAGAGAGCGAGGACCGGCCATCACCTCCGAGACACCCGGCCTCCGCCACCCTCCCCCCGCCAGAGCCCCGGGTGGCTCACCCGTAGGCACCATTGCTTATGAGCTTGATGGTCTCGAAGTCATTCTCTCCAGGCGGTTTCTTAGCCTTGGTGGTAGTGCTGCGGCCCTGCAGGGGAAAAATGGAGACAACGACCACCATCATAAGATTGGAACTCTTCAAAAAAAAAAAAAAAAAGAAAGATTGGAATTCTTATTATTCCATTTACATGTGAGGAATTTAGGCACAGGGAGGGGGTGGATGGATCCTTCACCCAAGTGCCACAGTAAGGGAGTAACAAAGTCAGAACTTGAACCCTTACTGCCGGACTCTGAAGCCATATTCCCAATTATTTTCCATTAGGAAAGAAGCCTACAAAATAATCACCTTAATATATAAAGAGCTTCCAGATATCAATAACAAAAAGCCTAACAATTGAAGAGAAAATATAGGCAAGATACATGAACTACAATTAGAGCTCTTAACCATATGAAAAAATGCTGAACCTCATATATAGTTGCAGAAGAGCAAATTAAACTACCCCAAGACACAATTTTTCACCTAACAGATTGGCGAAAAAAATCCAAAAGGCTGACACACTCTGAGTAAAGCTGTGGAGGATCAGGTACACTTATACCTTGCTAATGGGAGTGCAAATTGGTACAACCCCCATGGAAGGTATTTTGGCATATAAAAGAATTCTAAATGCATGTTCCCTTTGATCCAATAATTTCATTTTTGAATTAACGGTACAGATTTGCATGTGAAAAATTACATATGTATTAACTTTCCCATTGCAAGATTGGAAACAACCCATATGTTCATCTATAGGAAATTGGTTAAATAAACATGAGCGACATAAAGGAATATTGTGCCACTATTAAAAAGAATGAGGAATCTCTCAGTACTTTGATTCAGAAGGCCCTCCAAAGTATTTTATTAAGTGGAGGGGTGGGGAGCAAGAAATGGTATGTACTGTATGTTTCTGTGGCAAAATAGAGCTATCATATCATATTTGGGGGTTATTCAGTAGCACATATACTAATAATATTTAGTGGGATATAGGTAAGTGGGGGACAAGGATGGGAATAGGATACTTCACTGTATACCTTTTTTGAAAATTATGTTTATTTTTCTTTAGGATGAAGAGATTCATTCCATAAACATTATGCAAAAAATGTTTGATATAATCATATTAAATGTGTATGCTCCTCAGAACATTGCCTAAAAACATCTGACACCATAAAATTGATAGAATTACAGGAAGAAATTGCTCAAAACCAGGATTTAGCACACATTTCTCAGAAACTATTAGATTAATCAGGCAAAAAAGAAAAAAGAATAGGGAGATGGAAGATTTGAATCACTCAATTAACAAGTTTGATTGAATGGACTAGGTAGAATCCTACAAACAACAATTAAAGATAAATACCTTTTTAGAGTTTTAGAGTTTTGAGTGATGTCATTCCATTACCTATTCAAAAAATTAAACAAATGGCATGGGTAGTGAGATTCTGTTAAATATATATATAAAGGAAAGATGTGTGTGTGTGTGTGTGTGAGAGAATTTATAGATAGAGTTTGAAACAAAGGGTACAAGTTCAAATGCCTTCAAGGGGCCAGGCAGGCCAGGTGGGGGCTGTTGGGTGACTGGGAGGAAGGTACCCCTTATCATAGGTAGCCCCCCCTTAGTGCCAGCTGGCTCCACAACAGCATTATCAGAACCTTTGATTTTTCCAAAGAAGGCCCAAACCCAGATTTTGAGTCAAAATCTTTTCCTTTCTATATTTTGCTCCAAATTAAAAAAAAAAACAAACAAACACTGTACAGTTCAGCAAAAACACGTGTGTAGCCAATACCTGACATGGGGAACATCTGTCAGAGTGTGGATGGCACAGAGGTGGGATTATGGCAATTTTTACTATGCTGAGCCATTAACACTGAGACACATCCAACCTACTCAAAACCCCGTGCGGGGCTCCCACAATTACCAACACGACTGGCAATTCTGCTCCTGGTTAGATACTCAAAAGAGCTGAAACAGTCGTCCAAGCACTTGTACACAAATATTCACAACAGCACTATTCATACAATTCCCAAAAGATAGAAACAACCCAAATGTCCACCCATGGGCAACAGACAAACAAATATGGCGGATTCCAACAGTGGAATATTACTCAGCCATGAAAAGGAATGGAGCACTGATTCACGTTACAGCATGCATGAACCTTGAAAATGTTATGCCAGACCCAAAAGGCCACAGAGTAAAAGTAAATTTATATGAAATACCTGGAAACATATAGGAAATATACAATTAGGTGAAATATGAAATTTATATGAAATATCCAGAATAGACAAATCTATAAACAGAAGGCAGATCAGTAGTTGCCAGGGGCTGGGGGGAGGGGGGAAGGGTGAATGGGGAGTAACTGCTTAATGGGGACATGGTTTTCTTTGGGGGAAATGGAAATGTTCCAGAACTAGATACAGGTGATGGGTGCACAACATTGCAATTGTACTAAAACCTGATTAATTGTTGATTTTAAAATGGTTAAAATGGGGGTGCCTGGGTGGCTCAGTCTGTTAAGCATCCAACTCTTGGTTTCAGCTCAGGTCATGATCTCAGGGTGGTGAGATCGAGCCCCACGTTGGGCTCTGCACTCAGCGCCAAGTCTGCTTGTCCCTTTCCCTCCGATTCTACCGCCACCTCTCCCTCACTCTGTCGAATAAATGAAAAATCTTTTCTTAATTAATTTTTTTAAAGATTTTATTTATTTATTTGAGAGACAGAGAAAGTGAGAGAGAGCATGAGAGGAGAGAAGGTTAGAGGAAGAAGCAGACTCCCCGCGGAGCCGGGAGCCCGATGTGGGACTCGATCCCGGAACTCAAGGATCATGACCCGAGCAGAAGGCAGTTGCTCAACCAACTGACCCACCCAGGCGCCCTTTGATTAATTTTTTTAAAATTTTATTTATTTATTTGACAGAGAAAGAGACAGCGAGAGAGGGAATACAAGAAGGGGGAGCGGGAGAGGGAAAAGCAGGCTTCCGGCTGAGCAGGGAGCCCGATGTGGGGCTCAATCCCAAGACTCTGGGATCATGACCCAAGAGCAAGGCAGACACTTAACAACTGAGCCACCCAGGCACCCCTCGAATAAATAAACAAAAAATTTTAAAAATGTTTTAAAATGGGGGCCCCTGGGTGGATCAGTGAGTTTAAGTCTCTGCCTTCCGCTCAGATCATGATCTCAGGGTCCTGGGATGGAGCTCCATATCAGGCTCTCGGCTCAACGGGGAGCCTGCTTCCCCTCTCTCTCTGCCTGCCTCTGCCTACTTGTGATTTCTCTTTCTCTGTCAAATAAATAAATAAATAAATAAATAAATAAATAAATAAATAAATAATTTTAAAAGAAAACTTAAAAAAATTTTTAAAATGGTTAAAATGGCACATTTTATGTACCATGTGTACATGGGTGTGTATTATGTGTATTTTACCACAAAAAGAAAAAAAACCCATGGAGGAATAGCTATTGTTAGCCCATTTCTCAGATGGGAAAACTGAGGCTTGGAGCGGGGACCAAGAGGTCCCCTTGGGCTGCGGGCAGAGAGCCAGGAGGCGAGCCCTGGCCTCTCCCCCCAGAGCCAGAGCGCCACAGCTGGAGCTGCAGGCCTTACCTCGGACAGGTCGTCCTGCTCAGGGGTGTTGGAGCCGCCGCTGTCCTGTTCCTCCAGGTGCACCACATCTGGAAGGGACTGAGGGTGAGCGGAGGCTGGAGTCCGCGCGGGTCCGCCCACAGCCCCCCTGCGCCCACCAGCCGGCACCTGGAAAGGGGTCCCGGGTGAGGCCCAGCTGGCGGATGATGTAGCGGGGGATGTCTGTCTTGACGAGGTGGCCCTCCTTGGCGTGGCCCTCCGCCGCCTCCAGCAGGTGGTAGAACTCCTCCGGGTTGAATTCCTGAGGCAGGGCAGAGGCGGGCTGGCAGCGGGCTCAAGACCGCCTCCCCTCGCCCCGCCCCCCTGCCCACGCCCATGGCCCTCACCAGGCACTCCAGCAGCCTCGCGGGGCGCGAGATGATGATGAGCAGCTTCTTGACCAGCTGAGTGACGAAGGCTACCTCCATGCTCTCCGAGCGCTCATAGGCCTGGGGTGGCGGGCACAGTGGGGGCGGGGTTCACGGGCGCCCTGCTTCAGCCCCGCCCCTTTCCCAACCCTACAGGGCACACACCGCCGCTGTTGAACCATTTTACCGGTGAGAAAACTGAGGCCCAGGCCAGACGGTAAAAATTATGATGATGGGGGCACCTGGGTGGCCCAGCTGGTTGAGCATCGGACTCTTGGTTTGGGCTCACGTCCTGATCTCAGGGGTCTTGAGATCCTGCCCCATCATGGGCTTCACGCCCAGCATGGAGTCTCCTTGAGGACTGATTCTCTCCCTCTGCCCCTCCCCACTCACATGGACGAGAACGCTCTCTTTCTCTCTCTCTACCTCTCTCAAATATAAATCAATCTTTAAAAAAGGGCGCCTGCGTGGCTCAGTGGGTTAAACCCTCTGCCTTTAGCTCAAGTCATGATCTCAGGGTCCTGGGATCGAGTCCCGCATTGCGCTTTCTGCTCGGCGGGGAGCCTGCTTCCCCCTCTCTCTCTGCCTGCTTCTCTGCCTAGTTGTGATCTCTCCCTCTCTGTCAAATAAATAAAATCTTTAAAAAATAATAATAATGATAAGGACCCCCGGGTGCCTCAGGCAGTTAACCGTCTGCCTTCAGCTCAGGTCATGATCCCAAGGTCCTGGGACCGAGTCCTTCATCAGGCCCCTTCCTCGGTGGGGAGCCTGCTTCTCCTTCTGCCTGCTGCTGCCCCCTTGCCTGTGTGTGCTCTCTGTCTTTCTCTCTCTCTCTCTGACAAATAAACAAACAAATAAATAAAATCTTTAATAAAAAAATGATGATGATGATGATGATGATAGCCAGTACTGTCCTAAAACCTTCACTCATTACATTTATCTTGAAAACCCTATATTCCAGGCCAAGTTAGAATCCCTCTGCCTGATATGCTCACCTCTGATAAGCAAAATAACAAAATTTAAGCAAGGATAGGATCCAGCAGGGCTGTGTCAAGCCATATTAGAGCTTGAAGCAAAAGAAAAGTGTATGGCAATCTCTGCATAGTTTCTCTATGATTAACAGGGTTGGGTTTTTTTTTTTTAAGATTTATTTATTTATTTGAGAGAGAGAGTGTGTGTTGGAGAAGGGTTAGAGGGAGAGGAAGGGAGAATCTCAAGCAGACTCCCCACTGAGCATGGAGCCCATCACAGGGCTCAATCTCACGACCCTGAGAACATGACCTGAGCCAAAATCAAGAGTCCAATGTTTGTGCTCGCTTCGGCAGCACATATACTAAGAGTCCAATGCTTAACTAAATGAGCCACCCAGATGCCCCTCAGTGATTAACAGTTCTAGTGAAAATACTATTGATGAGTTTGTTTTAATTAAAACCAGGAAAGTAAAATTCTAACAAATTCTGGTTTTGTTATGAATAAAATACTTAAAAATAATGTTAAGTTTTAATATACCTATTTTTCAGCTTTTTCAATAATTACTTTTTTGAGGGAGGAAAATAAATCACTTGCCTCATCCTAGTCCCAGCCCTGATGCCTACTAATTATCTTCTGACTCTTCCTATTAGAATGTCAGCTTCCCAAGGGCCGGGACTTCTCTTTGTTTTATTTCCAGGTAATTTTCCAGCTTCTGGGTCGGTGGGAGACCCAGAATAGGTGTTTGAAGAATACTTGTGGAATTAATGAATGAGCAAATTACCTTTTTATAGCAGAAGGACCGAGGCACAGAGAGGTTAAGTAACTTGCCAAAGACATCACAGTAAGTGATGCTAGATACGAATCTAGGCTGTTGGGAATCTATGCCCTCAACTCCTATGAGCCCAGTGGCAGAATCTAGACTCAAACCAGGTCTGATGCCAAAACCCATAAAGAGGGACGCCTGGGTGCCTCAGATGGTTAAGTGTCTGCCTTCAGCTCAGCTCACGATCTCCAGGTCCTGACACCGAGCCCCATGTCCGGGCTCCCTGCTCAGTGGGGAGTCTGCTTCTCCATCTCCCTCTGCCTCTCTCCCTGCCTGTGCTCTTTGTCTCTTTCTCTGTCTCAAATGAATAAATAAAATCTTAAAAAAAAAAAAACCAGGGGGAGCACCTGGGTGGCTTAGTGAGTAAAGCATCCGTCTCTGGCTCAGGGCATGATCCCAGGATCCTGGGCCTGACCCCTGCATCACGCTCCCTACTCAAGGGAAGCCTGCTTCTCCCTCTCCCTGCCATTCCCCCTGATTGTGCTCTCTCTCTTTCTGTCAAATAAATAAATAAAATCTAAATAATAATAATCATAATGATTTTAAAAAATAAAAAGATCAAATCCATAATGACACCAGTATACTGCCCTTCAGGTTTGAATGGGGGCCTGCAGCCCAAAGCTCCAAATTTTGGTTCTTGTGCCCTTATTTAACTTCATTTCAGGAGACAGCACGGTCACTTGGTTTCTGGGCTCCTGAAATTTCCCAGACTCCCTTCTCACCTCAGGCCGTTCACCTAGCTCGACACACATTACCCCCCCCCGCCCCGGGCATTTCTCATAACTGTCATTTCCTCGTTATCCTTGCCCCAATTTCAATGTCACCTCCTCCAGGGAGGCCTCCTGGACATTACAAGGACATTACAACCTGACACTCTGTCTGGTTGCCCGGTTCTATTTGCTTCATAGCCCTAAGCATCAGGTGAAGTCATGAAATTCCTTGATTTGTCTGTTTCCATGTTTCCTATCCACCTCCCACATTAGAATATTAGCCCCAAGGGGGCTCCTGGATGGCTGAGTCAGTTAAGCGTTGAACTCTTGATTTAATTTTGGTTCAGGTCATGATCTCCACTTCATGAGATCAAACCCTGAGTCCAGCTCCCCGCTCAGTGGGGAGTCTGCTTGTCCCTTTCCCTCTGTTCCTCCCCCTGCTCTCTCTCTCTAAAATGTGTTAGGAAATACAACTTTAAAAAAAGAGGGGCACCTGGGTGGCTCAGTTGGTTAAGCATCAGACTCTTGACTTCGGCTCAGGTCATAATCTCAGAGTCCTGAGATAGAGCCCCACATGGGGAAATCCCTGCTCAGTGGGGAGTCTGCTTGAGGTTCTCTCTCTCTCCCTCTCTGCCCCTCCCCTGTTCCCTCTCACTTGCAGTCTCTCCTCAAGTAAATACATAAAATCTTAAAAAAAAAAAAAAGAAAAGAAAGGAAGGAAGGAAGGAAGGGAGGGAGGAAGGAAAAGAATATCAGGCCCAAGAGGGCAGGAATATTTCTCTGGTTTGTTCATTGCTGGGTTCCCAGTGCCCCAGCACACAGTAGTTACTTAATAATTTGAGTGAGACGAGAAATAAGACAAATAAAAATACACATCATACCAGGTGGTGCTAAGGAGAAAACTAAAGAGACAGTGGGTGGTGAGTTTGAGCAGAGGTTGACATTTTAAATAAGAGGGTCTAGAGGCTACCTGAGAAGGTGACATTTGAGTAAAGACCTGAAGGAGGTGAGGGAGGTTAAATTCTTGCCGCCCCCATCAGACCTAGACGAGGTCCACGGCCTTCTCTTGGCGATCGCCGCCTTCCTGTCCACCCCTGGAATCTCAGCTCCACACCGGCGCCAGGGACGTGACAGGCGCCCTATGAATGGACGTGGGGTGAAGGAAGGCATCGGGCACGAATGAGGCCAGCCGCCCCGTGCACTCACGTCCTGCAGCAGTTTCTCCAGGTTCTCCTGCAATTCGTAGAAGTAGACGGTGGTGATGAGGCCGTCGCGGGACTTGGTCAGGCAGTCCCGGGCCAGCTCGATGATCTGGTGGTGGATGAAGCTGAGCACGCCATCGGCCAGCGGCAGCACGCTGTCAGGTTCGTAGGCGCGGGCAAAGTCGCGCAGCTTCTCCTCCATCTGCGCGGTGGCCTGCGGGAGGGACAGAGGCCGGGCGGGGGTGCCGGCGCGGGGCTACGCCTGGAAGCTGTGGCCTCCAGGAGCCTGCGCTGCGCGCGCCGGCCACCAGGGGGCGCGCGGAGCTAAGGCGAGCGAGGGCTCCCGCCGCCCGGCCTCCCAGCGGCCGCCCCCCGCCCCGTCTCACCTTCGGGAACCTCTCCTTGTAGACATGGTTCATCATCACGATCTCGTTGTCGTAGGAAGACGGGGAGCGCCCGGGGCTGCGGGAAGAGAAGCCCATTCTGTCCAGCCCCCTGCCTCCAAAAACAGCCAGGCATCAGATCCCCTCCATCCCCCAACCCCAGTAAAACCTCACCCATCCTGTTGCAACCCATTTAATCACGCAGACAGAGGTCTCTCAGTACACAGTCCCCCAAAGCACTAGCCTGGGTGGGGGGTTAGGAGGGTGTCTGCCCACCTGAGGCTCCGCGAGCGAGGCCGGACGGCAGGAGAGCGGCGGCCACCATCTTCGTCAGTGATGCTCTCGGTGCTGCCAAAGTGTTTGGAGAGGAAGTGGAGCTCATCCACGGTGGGTTGGTAGGGCAGCTGGTGCAGGCGCTCCTGGGAGGAGCAGGAAGACTGGGGGGAGGAGCGGGGCCCGGGTCAGAGCCACCGCGGTCCCCCCACATCTCGTGACCCTGGGCTGGGACTCCTGAGGCCGATGGGCCACTGGGCAGGGTTGGGATCAGGACCTGGTTTATGATCCTTGGATCCCAGGGTCCAGGTTGGGACTCCTGGAGACAGACAGGGGGACAGGGACAGACACAGATGAGAACTCTGACACTCACACAGATGAGGCCAGTGGGAGCCTGTTAAAACCTGAGTCAAGTCACATCCCTCCTCTGTTCAGAACCTTCCATGGCTCCCACCTTACTCAGGATGGACCCTGAAGTCCTTCCCAAGACTCACAACATCCTACAAGATTCGCTCCTGTCCCTCTGCCTTCACCTCCTCCCACTCTCCCCATCACTTACTCTGCTCCAGCTGCACAGTCCCCCTTGATGGTCTTTGAACAAGCCACAAACACCCCTGCCTCAGGGCCTTTGCACTAACTGTTCCCTCTGCCTGGAGCATATCTACGACTGATCACTCCTCCTTCACACCTTTGCTTAAATAGCACCCCTCTGGGTGGCATTCATCCCTCTGAACACATATCCATCACTCCCTATCCCTGACCTATCTTGTTTCTTCTTGCTATATTTATCTCCTGGCCTACTATATCTTTATTAGTAATTTTTATTGCTGCCTGCTCCTTGAGGAGAGGATCTTGGTTCTGCTCGGTCCCTAGTCAGGGCCTGGCATGCACACAGACCCACAGATATCAGTGGAGAAAACAAGGACATCCACTTGATTCTGCAGACAGAAGGATATTTGAAACATTACATTACTCACTCCCCATCCCATCAGTATCTATTAAAATAATTTCTTAAATGCGCATAACCTATAATCTACAGAACCACAATTTCAAATAGTTCAGGCTGAAATTTTGGTATGATTTAACATAAAGCAAAAAAGCCTTTGTATGACTTCCTGCCACATTAAGAATAAGATCCATGGGCCGCCTGGGTGGCTCAGTCGGTTGGGCATCTGCCTTCAGCTTGGGTCATGATCTCAGGGTCCTGGGATCGAGCCCTGCATTGGGCTCTCTGCTTGGCGGGCTCTCTGCCTGCTGCTGCTTCTTCTTCTTCTTCTTCTTCTTCTTCTTCTTCTTCTTCTTCTTCTTCTTTTAATATTCTTTTTTAAAAGATTTTATTTATTTATTTGACACAGAGAGAGATCACAAGTAGGCAGAGAGGCAGGCAGAGAGAGAGGGGGAAGCAGGCTCCCTGCTGAGCAGAGAGCCCGATGCGGGGGCTCGATCCCAGGACCCTGAGATCATGACCTGAGCCAAAGGCAGAGGTTTAACCCACTGAGCCACCCAGGAGCCCCTCTCTGCCTGCTTCTCTGCCTACTGTGATCTCTCTCTCTCTCTCTCTCTCTCTCTGCCAAATAAATAAAATCTAAAAAAAAAAAAGAATAAGATCCACTTCCCTGGCCTCGCTCAGAAGCCCCAGTATGACCAAGGGCGCTGCCTGTGTCACCCCCATTCCTCCAGTTCCAACCCAAAGCTCCAACCACTCAAAGCTATTTTCAGCTTTCCAAAGGCAACGAGTTGTGTGTTGCCTGTGGGAGTTTGCACATGCTGTTCCCTCGTCCCCTTCCTGAAATACACTTCCTTTCCTTCTTCCCCCTGCCAAACGCCTGCTGATCTTTGTCTTGGCTTCAATTCCACCTCTTCCAGGAAGCCTTCCTTGACCCTCCCCCCAGCTGAAGGAGGTCCCCCCCATACTGCTCTCACCTTGCCTAGTGCAACTCCCAAAACAGCTCCAACCACCCCGCGTTGTAAATGTCTTCTTACGGATCTGTCTCCACTCATGAGGGCTTCGACAGTCCCTGGATCCTGGCCCAACTTCTTGAGCCCACCCACCACATGACGGTCACATAAATGTCTGCCAAACATCATACAAATGGATGGATGAATGAACCAGAGACAGGCAGGGGGAGAGAGACTCAGGGTATTGCCGTGCGGAGCAAATGTATTCTGGGTGAAGGGTGTGCCGACCTCGGCCAGCTGAGCCCCTTGGGCAAGGGCCTCAACACACGAGCCTTAATATCTTTATCTGTAAAATAAGTCGGTGATGAGTAGGACCCCCAGGAAGAGATGTTGAGGGTGGGAGCAGGGCTTTCAAGGGGACTTGTAACTTGCCAACAGATGGATGGGTGACACCTTGGAAAACAAGAGAAACCTCAAACTCTCCTTACAGCCAGCCTGACTACTGGCCTGGGTGTGGGCCTTCAGGCCGGAGGGCTCCCCTGCAGCTCCCGCCCACTCGCCCACCTGCCAACTCACCGAGACGGTGGAGCTGGGTGTGTTGGTGCCATAGCCAGACGAAGGAAGCGAAGCCAGAGACCAACGGCGTCCGTCCGCCCTGGAACCCAGCCGAGATGCTCAGAGGCTGCACGGCCCCACTGGTCCCCCCACTCCTCAGGGTGTGACAGAAGCCACTGGCCACCACCGGGGTAGGGAACGCGGAGGACATATCTGTGCTCTGTCTGAGGTTTCGACAGGCCCTCAGAGCCAAGGGGGTAAAAAGGAAGTCTTCCCACCAGGCACCAGGGAATCTCAACAGTTGCCCCCCATGGAAAGCGCTCAGAGTGAGACCACTTGAGTCTTCTCAGAGAAGAAAGGCCCCTCCCTCAAACACACACACACACACACACACACACACACACAGACACCATCACTCTCATGGCCACACGTACCAGTGTTATTGCAACTAGTGTGGTCACATTCACACACACTCACACAAGACTCAACACAAACACACACACTGTGCGGTACATGGACTCAACTACCACACTTTCCTTTTCCTACACTAACACCCCCCACGCATGCGAAATCAGATACACACTCACATATAAACACGTACACTTAGAGAGCCAGCACTCACACTCTGCCACAAAGACACACACACTCCCTCACACCCATTCTACGCTTCCGCATTCACACAGACACATTCAAGAACCCTCACGCACTCAGTCACACATTCGAACTCCCACACAGCCACACATTCATTCACACGCCCACCAGATTGCACAATCACATGGAGACATTCATGGAAGGGCACGCTCCCTCACATATTCACACACGTTTACCAATGCACAGGCACACACTCATACCCATGTCCACACCTGTGTTCACACCCGTGTTCACAGCTGTGTTCACGGACACCCACCCTCATGGACACAGGTGTAGGCACGAGCTGCCTCACATTTTCACAGTCTCACAAATTCATACTCACACATCCACATGGGGAGATTGCACATCACAGGTTGCACAGATTGCACATTGCACACACGCACTCCCGTGCAGGAGACTCGTCTCTCTTCCTGCCTCCAGGCAGTGCCCTCCCACCCGGCCCAGGCAACTCTGAGAGGCCCAATCTGAGAGCCCTTTTCTGGCAACCTGTTGCCCTCAGCTGAATTCCACAGCCAAAGGGGTCTTCCCCCATCTACCCCAGAGAGCCATCCTCTGTCCCCCACAGTCCCGCATGAGTCCCACACGACAGCCTTCACCAGCCTTTGCGGTAATCCAGGTTTTCTGGCGTGCCACCCCAACTCCGAAGATAGAGACGGGGAGTCATTCACCTCTTACGCTAAATTCCCAGATCACAGCACGTGTTCAGACAACGTTTTTAGAATGAATAAAGTTCAAAGAAAAAGAGACCCGCCCAAACATCCTGGTGACTCCCACAAGTTTCTCCAAAACACATTGAATGAATCTTTCTGCCTCCCCCAATTTCGCCAAAAGCCTGAGGAAATTCATTAGCGACACTCCAGAAACCCCCAAAGACCCCAATAGGGAAACCTGAGATTCCTCTTTTTGGGCCCTCAAGAAATAGCCCCAGGTGCCCTTCCTCTTGTTGGAGACCAAGAGTCCCTGGTGGGCATCTTACAGTCTGCGCTTGCGCACCTCATCTCCGCTCCCAGTCCTGTTGCTATGGAAACGCCCGGCCTGGAACTAGAGGCTAGGGAGACTGAGACCCTGGGCTCAGAGCGCAGGCGCTTTCTCTCCACGGCAAAGGAAGTCCCATTCCCCCTCTGATTCCGGATAGGCGGTTGGCCCCGCCTTATCATAGACCCCGCCCCTAAGGCCAGGCGCTTATTCCCGCTGGGGCTTTGGAGCACTCTACGGGTCCGGGTCCTTCAGGCCCTGGCTCAGGTGCAGTTAGGCGGGGAACAGATGGTGGCCCAGACGGTGGGTCGGGAGGGTCCGGCCAGGGTTCTAGGGTCCTGGGAAGAGGGACTCACCTTCGGGAGGAGGCAAACGAGAAGTGGGCGGGGGTGTTGGGGGAGAAGTTGCGGGGGCTGTCCAGGGGACTGCTACCTGTGGCGGAAAGAGGGGGATCATAAGGTTCGCTGTGGGAAGCAATCCCACCAGGCCTTCCAATCCTCAAAGACGGTTGCAAACAGCAGCTCCTCCCCTCTTTAGTCTAGTCACACCCACGTATGAGTTGACCACGTCCCCTTAGCTGTGGTCCCGCCTCTCTAAGCTGTTTTGGTTACTGAGTCAGCCCAGCCCCCCTGCAGGCCGGTTCTCTCTTCATCTGAGATGGCCCTGCTCCTCAGGTATGGTTCCTCCCTTCAGCCCCAGCCTCTTTGCAATCTAGCTCCGTCTTGGCCTCTGCCCACCAATGCCTGTCCCTCAGCCGACAGACCAAGGCCACACAAAGATGGTCCCGCCCTTTGCCCAATCCGGGTCCTCCTCTGTCCAGACTCCGCTCAGTTCTGCGGCATGGACACACCCCTTGCCTATGGCCACTCCCCTACCCTGTGGCCACGCCCCTAACCGGTGACCACACCTCCTCTAGTCTAGTCCATACCCACCACCTGTCTTACCCAGGTGTCCAGGCAATGGGGAGTGGGGTCGCGGCAGCGTGGGCGAAGTGCTGGTCAGGATGAGGCTTTTCCGGTTACTGGTACGGCAGCTGCGGGGAAGGCGAGGCAAGGGGACCGGGCCAGGGCACAGCCCAGTGAGTTTGTGAACACAACCACCCACCTTCCGATCTCAGGTCCCCCCCCCCCGCGTCTCCTCTCTGTGGGTGCTTGGAGGTGCCCCCAGAGGATGGCTCAGAGAAGGATGTGCTAGAGGTCCCAGCATGTGTGACCATGTGTACAGTGTCAGTCATGGAATAACAGACATATTCCCCATGTGACACCATTGGAGATACTGAGTGCCTGTGTGCCTTTGGGGCTGCACATGACATTCTCTGTATGTATCCACACGTGGCACCCAGGATGTGAGCTCAGCACTGGGTTGAATTTCTCTCATACAATACAACCTGTACCTTGTGTGTCTGTGTGACACGGTGTGTATGCCACTTGTCTGTGGCTAGATGTGCCATCGTGGGCTGTACCCCGTGTGTGCATGATTTCTGCTACATGTGTCTACGCCTTTGTTCGGCATTCTAAGTCTATGTGATATCCTGCCCTTGTGTGTGTGTGTGATATCCACCACGTGTATCCACGCGCGGCATCTATTGTGTCCGAGTTTCACACCCTGTGATACTGGGCATGTTTGAACCTGCCACCATGTGTGACATCCCCTAGATGAGCCTCCCGTGTGATAACGTGTGACACTATGTCTCTCTGTCTCTGCAAGATTCCCTGTGTCATGTATTCTGCATCCGTGTAACACCACATGTGACATGCTTAGGTGATAGGATGTGCCGTGACATCGTTAGGTGCATGAATGTCATTGCCATATATGTGTCTGTGTGCTGGATGACAGAATCGTGTGTGTGCGTGTGTGTATCACCGTGTATGTGACATCTTATTGGGTGTACACAACACTGTACCTGTGGGCTTACTCGTCTGTGTGTGACACTGGTGGTCCCCCTGTGTGTCTGGGCATGACTCGGACCTACGGCCACTGTATGCATGATGGCTCCAGGGTGTATCTGGGCCACTGGGGCTGTAGTGTGTGTATGTGTGTGACATCATGTCCTACGTGACGCTGTGTGTCACTATTTTCCGTATGAGGCTGTATTCTTGGTGGGGGGTAGTTTGTGCTATGATAAAGCCCCCCCTTTCCCTCTGCCCCTCAGGATCCCAGCTTCTGAAGACGGAGCCCCCAGCCCCTTCATTCCCCTCACCCCCCCCCCCCCCGCCACAGTGACGGAGCATATTAGCAAGGCCAGGAACACGCGGCATGGGGGCGGGGGGAGGCCAGGCTGCGGCTATTGTTCCGAGGGTGCCAAGTCCCTTCTTCCCCTACCCCCACTGGGTTGCCGGAGCCCGCACCGCCAGCAGACAAAGGCGCCACAACCCCCCACCCGGCGTAGCCTCCTCCCCCCTACCCCGCGGCGGTCCTCTCCGGCATACAGTCCCCCCAGTCTCGGCCCACACAGTCCCCAATTCAGCCCCCTCCCCCGCAGGAAGGGGCAGAACGGGCACCTCTGGCGCAGCTGGACTGGGTGCAGCATCCCGGGCCCCGCCCTGCGGCAGCGGCCAGAGGGACCGCTTTGGTGGGGAGGGCCGGGTCAGGGTCTGAGGGATGGGGGTTCTACCTCTTGGTGCGGCGGAACATACTGCCGCCAGGGAAGGAGGGCATCGAGAAATTGGAAAGCGCGGTCCAGAGAGAGTCAGACATGACCCGGCGGCGGCGACATGGTGGCAGGTGCGGCAGTGGCGGCGGCAGCGCGGGGAGCAAGCGCGCGGGGCGGAGGCTGGAGCCGCAGCGGGCAGGGGAGGGCGGGGGAAGGGAGGGCCGTGCCACTGCCGCCCGCCGGGAGGGGGCGCTCCTGTGCACCAGCGGGCCAGGCCCCACCCGCGCGCGCCCCTGGCGCCCCCACCCGGGCCCTGCGCATCTTTCCCCAAGGCTCACCTGCTGCTTTTCCGGGGCAGAGGCAAATCCTTCTGGAAGGCAAAGGGGCAAAAGGATAGAGGTTAGCGTAGAAAAGCAGCTGCTGTCTGCAAGCCCTGTCCCCCACTGGAGGAGCAAATGTTGGGTGGGACGAGCCCCTCAGCAGCAGCCTCGCCTGCACCCTTCGTTATGCCCGGAGGGCAGGGCTCTGTAGGGGAGAAGGTACACTACTGATTTCTCTCCCCACCCCAGAGACCAGCCTGTACAGAGCCCCATATAGGACTCTTGAGTTGACGTCTCAATGTGCATTTGTGCAAAGGAAACAAGAGCCATTTGAAAATATTTTTTTTAGCACCTCTTGTATGCCAGGCCCTGTCCTAGGCACTGCGGACACAGCAGCAAAAGAGAAAAATTCCTGCCCTTTTGGGACTAGCATTTAGAGAAGGGAAGCAGACAATAAACAAGATTAATATAGAAGTGAACGAGAGGGGCGCCTGGGTGGCTCAGTTGGTTAAGCAACTGCCTTCAGCTCAGGTCATGATCCCAGAGTCGTTGGATCGAGTCCCACATCGGGTTCCCAGCTCCATGAGTCTGCTTCTCCCTCTGACCTTCTCCCCTCTCATGCTCTCTCTCACTGTCTCTATCTCAAATAAATGAATGAAATCTTAAAAAAAAAAAAAAGTGAACAAGAGAAGTTTAAGCATTCATAAGTGTCATGAATAAAATTAAGGTGATATGAGGGGAGATGATAAGGAGAAGGACATGATGGCCAGAGAGCTGCTCTGGGGAAATGACTTTTAAGATAGCTGTTGAAAAAATAAAAGCCAGTCATGGAAGGATCTGTGGAGAGAGCATTCCAGATAGAGGGAACTGCAAAGGTCCCAAAGGAGACAGGAATGAACTTGGCATGCTCAAGCATGAAAGGTTGAATGAATGAATGAATGAATGAATGCCTCCACACCCAAAGGGGTCTACCCCACTCCCAGCCAGATTCAGTGTTGAGGGAGAGGTAGTTAGGATGGCTCAAAACTAAAACTGGAAATGGGAATTAGATGATGGCCAAGAGGTCTTTTTGATCTGTTGTGATGATATTAATTGCTAAACATTAACATTTGTGTCCACACCACAGGAAGGTTTTGTTCTGTTTGCCAAGCACTCAGGAAGCCACTACAGGGATCAGAAGTTATGGAAGTTGGTGCCCTTTCTTGGGAGAGCTGTGGGGAGAGGGAGTGACACCTTCCAGTCAGTTTTGTGTCCACACGCCAGTGAATAAAGGAGGTTGGGTGGAGCTGCAGATGGAAAAATTCTAGTGAGGGTTCCAAAAGCCTTTTGGTGGGGACTCCAACAAGGGGAAAATGAGGAACATTCTAGATCCTTTCTAGGATCTCTGATATCAGAAAGCCCTGGGTTCAAATCCCAGAGTTGTCTCTTATAACCTTGGCAAATGACCTCCCAACAGTCCATTTCTCCTAGAGGATTCTGTGAGATGCTTCAGGTGCCTAGCACCTTAGCCTGGCACATAGTAAGCACTCAATAAATATTAGGTCATAGGAACAGGAGTTATTGTGAATGGACATGCTGCATGAAAGAGAATGGGCCAAAGGGACATCCCACTCCCATGTACAAAGGATACACACATGGTTGGAATTAAAGAGAACACTGTCCAGTTGGGCAGTTCTGCCCTCCTGAGCCACGGGTGACCAGAAATCCATTCCAGGTTTTCCCTCTGTTTTTGCAGGATCACTTTGAATGAGGCTCGTCTGGGACAAGCGGGCTCGTCCAGACGACCGCAATGGCCCAAGCGAAATCTAGACGTGGATTTCCGGCCACGGAGCCCAGGATCCCAGATATGGGTCCACTCAGCCTTCGAGGGTGAGCCCCCGGGGTACCTTTAAACACCTCCCGGAGAAGTCCTGGAAACTAGCTTCATTCTCTAGCTCCCCTAAACATTCTAGAGTCTAAGAAAAGGGCAAACTGGAGCTGTAGAGGATTTGGATCCTCGGCGTCAGAGTAGAGACGCCAGCCACCTCCATCACTATCTGCAGAACCGCTCAACTAAGCGGATTCTGCTTCTCCCTGGGATTGACGGACGGCGCTATGGACAGGGCTTTCAAAATCAGGATGCTGTTCATATATACGATCCGAGCTGCACACAGTTGGGAGCCCTCGGGCGCTCCGCGGTTGTGGAACAGTTCCTAAGGGGTTGCTTCAGTGTGTGAGGACGTATCCAAGGCAGTGAAGTGGTTAACCCTGCCAGAAGGAAAGAGGTAGGGGCAGGACTCGGAGGGTAGCCTGACCCAGAGGATGCCTCAGGAAGGAAGGGTGGGGGAGTGGGCGGATCCCAGGCTGGGGGCGGGGTCTTGAGCAAGAGATGGAAGGCCCGCGTGGCGCTGAGCCAATGGGAGTCGGTGCCGGCCCGGAGGGCGGGAACACACCCCCTTTCAGGCTCCGCCCCTTTCCGCCCTTTTCCTGGGGACCCGACGGCGCGGACCCAGTTCAGCACCTGCTCTGGCTTTCCCGCTGCTCCCCCCCTTTTCTCAGAACCCCTTCTCCTATCCTAGCACTAAGGTGGGGTGGGAATCCAGAGGAGTTCGAGAGCCCAAGGCTCTTAGATGGAGCTATCTGGGTTCTATCTGAAAGCAAATTAATTTTCCAACCCAAGTCTGGCTCCCGCATCATCCATACTACCTGGGAAGTCCTTCCTATCGTCTGACTCAGATTTTTCCTGCTGCAATGACCGATCAGCTAATCTTGGTCTCCAGCCTCAGGGATAGTGTGATTAGAGGAGTCCTGAAATCAACGTGGCCCTGGGTGAGGGTTTGAATCCTCCCCTTCTTTTTCCAAGCATCAGGCTAGGTATGTAGCTTGAGTCTGGGCCACCTAGGCTTTATCTAAACTCCTCCGGATTATTTAGCATGGGTCTGGACTCCAAGAAGCCTCCCAAGGACCAGACCTCAGGCAAGCCTTAGGGTGAAGCTTTGATCCGTTTCCTCATTGGGGTCAGTTTAAGAGCAACATGGAACCTTCCTATTAACCCTTAGAAGCGCACGAGGAAGATAGTAGAGGAGGACCCTTTTCATCTTCAGAATCCCCACCCATCTTGAAGGTGGGAGTTCCTGAGGCCTGGATTTCCCCACACTCCACAATCCTCAGTGTCCCACTCTGTGCAGTGGACTCACTCCCGCGCCTGCGCAGCCTAGAGACCAGTATCTTCTAAGGCTGCAAGGAGCTAAAAATCGCTCCCGCCCACCCACAAGCTGGGCTGGACTTGAGGATCTCGCGGGGCGGAGGGGCGGGTAGTGAAAGGAGGGGGAATGAAGAGTGAGGAGGGAGGCTGTCTAGGGTGTCTGTCCAATTAGGGCAGTAGGAAGAATCCTGGTGGCCGGGCAGATGCATGGAGGTCGCAGAGGTTCCCCACGCCTCAGAAAGGGGTTCCTGGGGTAGTAAGGGTAGACACTGCAGCATAAACATGTTTACGGCCTCTGCGGCGCTGGTGGCCCCGAGGGGCGCGATCACTGTGGCAATAACTTTGCTCTGCGCCCCCTCACCCTCAGCCTGGCGTTGCGCCAGGGCGATGACTTCGGTCCCAGCCCCCTCCTCCTCCAGAGGCCAGGTGCCCCTCCGGCTATCCTCAAGGGGGAGCGCTAGGCTGCACCCTCTCCGTCAGCTCCCTGGATCCCCGGGCGGCGCCTGAGGGGCGGGGTCGCCAGCGCGGCGGGACGCGCGGCTACTGTGTTCCCCTCTGGTAGCGTCCCGAGGCCATGGGAGGGGGCGCCCCGGCCGGCCCGGGCGCAAGTTCTCCCGCCCCCTGCCGGGCCCCGCCTCAGGGCGCCGACCCCTTCCCCACCATCCGGTACCGGGGCCACCGCGTACCTGCAGCCTCCGGCGGCGGATCAGGCCCGAATCGTCCATGGCGGCGGCGGCTTCGGCCCCGGGGAGGGCGGAGGGAGGTGGCGGCAGCGGCGGCGGCGGCGGGAGGAGGGAAGAGGGAGGGAGTGAGAAGCCGCGGGGACCGCGGCGGCGGCGGCGGCGGCGGCGGCGGGTGGGGGGGGTGGGTGGGGGTGGCGGGGGCGGAGCAAAGTGGGGCGGACCCGGCGCCGTCACTGCGTCTGGGCGCCCGAGCCCGGCCTCGGCCAAGGCTGCCCGGGCGGAGGGGTGGGAGGGGGCAAGCGAGGGAGGAGCTTCCCTATGTCCCTAAAGGACTCAAGCTACGAAGAGACCACTATAAGGAGAGCCACCCCAGGGGAGAGACATGCCCATGGGTAGACCTCCAACCTAAGAAACACCCAAGGGAGACATTCTCACTAAGATTATTCCTTATGCGGATACCCACCCCTCCCCGCAGCAACCCCCTCAGGGAGATACATTCCCACGGGTTGATAGTCTCCACCGGGAAGTCCTCTCCAATCACAAACTCCCCTCTCACCCTGAAAATCATTCCTAAGACAGATGGTCTCTAAGAGGTAGCGCTTCCTCTCGAAGCCCCTTGCCGCCCCCAAGAAGAGACACTTCCGCAAAGAAAAATCTCCAAGGGTGACATTTCCCTTGGAGAGCCGGGTGAAGATACCCCCAAAGAAAGGCCCCCTAAAAACCATATTCTCTGTGGGAAATTGTTCCCACCCACGAGACCCCATCCACATCCTGAGGAGATACATTCTTACAGAGTGACATTTGCATTGAGGACACCCATCCTCACGGGAGTTGTTCTCACAGGAAAACATTTTGCATGCATATATGGTCCCCCTTCCCAATCGGAGCCTCCTCGGGGAACCCTGCGGGCCTTCTAACGACCCCCTCCCTCACCGTCAGGATTAAGTAGCCAGGCCAGGCTGGGCTGTATTTATAGGAGCGATTAGTGGTAGTTTGGGAGGGAGGGAGCAGTTGAAGCGATTTTCACACACACACACCCGCAGTATTCCTACAACTGAGACCAAGCCAACCATGCTTCCCAGAGTTGGTGTGGAAAGTATCGGTGACCTCCCCAGTCTAGGGATTGGGGGACAGGGTGGGAAGGGGGCTTCCCAAGGGTCCCTGCCCCTAACAGACCAGGAAAGCCCTGGAGGACGCGGTCAGTGGGCGGGAGCGACCCCTGCCGGCCAATGAGTGCGACGGCAAGGTCTAGGTCCAGGTGTTCCCCAGACATTTGTTCCCTCATCTCTGCGCCTGTGCCTGAGTTATCTCAGTGTTTCTCTGTGTCTCTGTTTGTCGGCATGATTGTTTGCCATCCCGCTAAGTCTGTTTTTCGAACTTCTCCGTCAAAAGCCAGACTCCGCTCTTGTTGCCCCTTCTAAAGCAAGTTGTCGTGGGAGCTCTCCGTGGTGCTGATCTCACGCGCTCCTGTCCGCGGTGCTGAATTCCGAGGGCAGGATTAGGGGCTGAGGTCAGGGGAGGGGAAGGGTTGGCGGGAGGCGGGAGGGGAGGGTTGTCAGTCTTTGGAGGCCCAAAGACTGGACAGATCTGACACACGAGCACCCTGGACTACCCCAAAATGACCTAGGGGAAGGCTAGATCCACTAGGTCTTGGTTGCTGAAGTCTATAGGACATCACTGTGTGGGTACCCCTGGAGGGGACAGGGCCTCCTGATTCCTTAATGTACTCAACACGTACTGAGCACCTACTGTGTATAAAGTAGTGCTTTGAGATCTGGGAGTTCCGCAGTGAAAGAGACAAACAAAAACTCTGCATTAGCCTGAGAAGGGAGGGAGAATTGTGGTAGTGGTCATTGCTCACAAAAACGCATATGCACACACTAAAAGCACAGGTTTTTATACACACTGCAAACATACACACAAACACAAACATACCAACACATGTTCAGGAAACAGACTCACATACACATAGTCACACACTCTGCAAATATATACTCCTCAAAAATACACACAAATACGTTTGCAAATATGCACTTAGCAAACACAGACACAATGAATCCTATGCAAACACAAAAGCACAGAATACAGACAGAAAATCAGCAAACACAGGCACACACAAACACAGATACACATAAACTCACACTCTGCAAAGACACACACATGCAAATGCATACTGAGAAAACAGACATACACACACTCAGCAAATGCACACACACACAAGCAACCTGTACACTCAGCAGAAACAAGCATAAACACATAATACCAAAACTAAGAGAAGCTCAGCTACACAAACTCTCACCCAACACACAAACACAGTATCCTCCCTACACAACACATGGACACACATATACACTCATATACACACCGCAGGGCTATTCGTCTCACCAGAAACTCCCACTAGAATATGAGTTCTGGGAAGGTGAGATTTTTAAAAAAGATTTTATTTATTTGTCAGAGAGAAAGAGAGAGAGTGAGCGCACACAAGCCGGGGGAGTGGCAGGCAGAGGGAGAAGCAGGCTCCCTGATGAGCAAGACTTGATCCTGGAACCCTGGGATCATGATCTGAGCCAAAGACAGATACTTAACTGACTGAGCCACCCACACAACCCAAGGTTGAGGTTTTCATTTCTTGATCACTACTGCATCCCCAGAACCTGACACACAGTAAGTGCTCCATAAACGTTTGTTGAACGAATGGATGAATTGAGGGAATGTTTGCAAAAAACTCACATTCACAGAAAAGGCAGAGGAACACACACACACTCACACACACACTCTCTCTCTCACACATACACACACACGTTTCAGATACAGACATGCACCCTCTCAATACATGTCAACAACCCCTTGTTCACTAATTGTCACCATTCACGGTCAACAGCCTTTATCCACTGACTTATCTAAAATATTCTCACAGGACAGCCATCCTGATCCTACATCCCCCTTCTTCACATTTATTATATCTTACTAATTGGACACACTTGGCTTGGGACATATAAAGACTTCCTCACCCAGATTTTGAATACATGCATACACACATACAACCACTCAACCAAGAGACACACATACTATACCCTCACACAATAAACGTACACTCAGCCATACAAACACACTCTCATCCACCACACACACACATAGAGTTTAAGCCATCATCTCAACATAAAGGCCAACGCAAGGATATATACACTGCAGTCCCAGGTCCACTGGCCTTTGGTCAGCTGGAGCAGGGGGTGGGGCAATGGGAAACTCCTCCTCTGCATCAAACCACACCCCCTCTGGCAGTCACTCTTTCCTGCACTTGACACTGCGCTGTCTCAGCAGCACCCTAGACACCCATCCAGTTAACAGGTGAGGGGTGGCCAGAGGGGACAGAGGAGGGGAGGGAATTGTCTTGTCTCCACAGACCCTCAGCTTTACTTACCCTGCAGCTTTTGGACCCCAGTGGCAAAGCTCGAGTCCTGTCACAGCCAAGCTTGGCTCCAAAGGCCCACCCCTGTTGGCAGCCCCTAAGCCGATTGTGGGCCGAGAGAAGGTGACCATGAGAGGGGCCAGCATGGATCAAGAGGGAGGGAGGAGACTGGGCAGAAGAGAGGGAGGAATTACTGGACAGAAGAGGGAGATTGAAAGAGCCGGGGAGTCCCTTTAGTTCTGAAGACAGAGGGGATCACCTGAGGGCCAACAGGGTGGGAGATCCTACTGGGTGTGAGGGGGGGCATCATGGTCAAACTAGAGGAGGGGGCACTTGCGCCTAAAGGGATGGAGGGGACATGAGTCCGATGTGGGAGGAGGGATTCCTGGGTCAGAGGCAGGACTTGATGATCCCCTGGGATTTGAAGGTTCTTGGTCACTGCCTCCCCATCAACTGCTCATTCTCTGCTCTTCCTGGCACTGTCTCCTGTGTCGGTATCAGGAGGGTACAACCCTGAGCTCCCGGAAAGGGACAGCCAGACCTCACCTCATACCCCAGCTGATTCTTGTCTCAGGTGGACATGGCCTGCAGGGGCCACACTCGGCCCAAGGGCCTGACCTGGACTCTAGGACTGACCCTGTCTTGGATCCTGCTGGGAGCCTGCGGAGGAAGCCGCCCACTCCCAGCTATGTCCCGGAGACACCATAGGCTGGCAGCCGATCTTGGCACAGGCCAGCTGCACCTTGCAGGTGAGCACTCCAGACCCTGCCTAACCTCCAACACCCAAGAAATCCCATTTCACCACAGCAATACCATAATCTCCTTATGAGAGGGGCTTAGGGTGATGCATGTGTAGGGGAAGATGGGGAGTCAGGGTTTGTGCTAAAGAGTGATAGTAAAGGGGTGCCTGGATGGCGCAGTTGGTTAAGCATCTGCCTTCAGCTCAGGTCATGATCTCAGGGTCCTGCTTCTCCCTCACCCTCTGCCTGCTGCTCCCCCTTGCTTGTGCTCTCTCTCTCTCCCTGTCAAATAAAATAATAAAATCTTTAAAAAAAAAAAAAAGAATGGTAGTGGGGCGCCTGTGTGGCTCCAACGTTAAGCGTCTGCCTTTGGCTCAGGTCATGATCGCAGCATCCGGGGATCAAGCCCTGCATCCAGTCGGGCTCCCTGCTCAGTGGGGAGCCTGCTTCTCCCTCTCCAGCTCCCCTGTGCTTGTGTTCCCTCTCTTGCTACCTCTGTCATAAATAAATAAAATCTTTAAAAAAATAAAAGAATGGTAGTTAAAGTGCACAGATTCTGGAGTCAGACTTCCTGAATTCAAATCCCAAACCCAACTCTGCCACTTCATAACTGGTTGACTCCGAGCAAGTCACTTACCTCTCTGGGCTTCATGTAGACCATTAAAAAGGGAAAAAATAATAGACCTACCTCATAGGGGTATTGTGAAGGGGTGTATGTGAGTATATGAAAACTTATACCATTATGAGGGACATAATAAATAATAAGCTGATTATGATAAGCATTATTATTCGAAATTGCATTTGTGTCCCAAGAGAAGTGTCTTTATTTAAGTTTAATGTTTGGGCGGCACTGATATAACTGGGGTTATGTTCAAGGGACCCCCCAGGCCTTGGTTCCCCAATCCTACCTGAGGATCCAAGACCCTAACTCACAGGAGTCCCCTTCTCCGTGGTCCTATTGTTCCTTAGAGATGGACACGCCAGAGGCATCGGACCATGGGATGGCCCCAGAACGCTGTGGGGACCCGAGCCCCGGGTGAGTACAGTTCTCGCCAGCGCTTCCTTGTGTTCTTTGCTCCAGTTATCCCTGCCAGGGGCCACAGGCCCCGCGCATCCTGACCCAAACGAGCCTGTCTTTCCCGATGTTCAGGTGTGAATCCTTCGTGGGCCACCTCCAAGTTGCCCTCCACAGTCGCTTCCGCCTGCTGTTACTGGGGATACGCCAAGCACAGCCGCTCTGTTCCGACCTCTGCGATGTCTGGTATGGGAGGCGGGGAAGGGGGCGTGTCCTATGGTTTGGGCAGGACCAAAGGCAGGAACTGCAGTTTCCTCGGCCTAGTGTTTGAAGGGTTGTGGCCTGCCTCCAACAAGGCCGCGGTCTAAACTTGAGGCCTAGCGTTTGGAGGACAGGTAGAAAGGGGCGGGGCCTGTAAAGGACCCGGCTTTTAAGATTGGCAGTACAGACCCGTGGCCTTCCATGGACCTGGGCTTTTAAGGGGCGGGCCTCCTGATAGAAAAGAGAAGCTAAGAGGGTGGGGAATGTAAGGGGCTGGCCTAAATTAGATGGTCTTAAGCCTGCAGGGACGAGGTCAGCTGTGCCAGGGCCCCGGATATGTGCGGAGACTGTGGGGCAGTGTGAAATCGGGAGGAAGGCGTCCGTGGGGGCGTGGTCCTAAGAGGCGGGACCTGGATCTGGGGGCGGGACATACACCGAGGAAGACTTGGAGGCCAGGAAACCCACTAGGACCCGGCTGCTAACTAACCCTTCTCTCTACACACCATCCACAGGTTTGCCACATGCGAAAGCGATATTACCTGCGGCCCGACTTGGCTCCCACTCCTAGAAAAGAGAGGGTGTGAGCCTGGCTGCACTACCTATGAGCAGGTGAGCTTGAGACAGAAGGTGCGGGTGAGAGACTGCGACTTCCACTTATTATATCCTGTCTTAACCCGCCTAGGCCCCAGGGTCCGGACTGACACTCCCAAGTCCCCTGTTCCCACCCTTCCCCCTTCCCCAGCCCAACCTCCTTAGTGTCATACGTCTGTAAGCTCCCTACGGCCCACAGAGTCTGGATTTGGCCTCCCCAAGGGACCGTCTCTGCTCTAGACCCATCCACAATTCCACCTAGAAGACTCAGAAGCCCGGATCACCTTCCCTAAGGCCCCAGCCTTAATGTGGCCCTCCCCCACCCCAACCCTGGGACCCAGTAAAAATAACTCGCCCTCCCAGGACTCGTCTCCTGTTATGGCTCTGCCCCCACACTCCCGGGAGGACCCAAAGCGGGTAATGGCCCACCCCTAGACCGCGCCTCTACACTAGCCTCTACTTGCAAAGCCCGGGATTTTCCTTTTCCAAGGCCATACCCCTCAGCCCTCCCTCCCCTCAGCCCGAAAGCCACGCCCCCAGAGTATCTGGACTCCGCCCACTCGGACCCTAATTCCACCCCCTCTCCCAGACCTTCGCTGACGGGGCGGACCTTTGCCGCTCTGTTCTGGGCTACGCCCTGCCGGTGGCAGCTCCTGGCGTCGGTCACTGCCTCAACATTTCCATCTCGGTACTGCCGGATACCAGACAGGAACGGAAGCCCCGCGAAATCACCTTCCTGCGTTCCCGCCGCTCACGCCCCTGGATCTTGGATGCGGCGGGCAGCGGTAGTGGCAGCGGAAGCGGCAGCGGCCCCTAGGGGGCGCCGGGCCGTGGATGGGAAATGGGAGTCCCTCACCCTGACCCGGCCCCTCAAGATACCCTGAGCTCCACCTCTCTCCAGCTCTGCCTTCTAGTTTCCGGAGTCCTGTCCCTCCTCGCTGGAGTCCCAGAGACTCGCCCTTCTCCAGGTGATTAGAGAAAGAATCCAACTCTAGCTCATCTTCCCCTCCCCCCACCTGAATAAAGTCTCCAACTAGAGCACTGTGATGTGGCTGCTTCTTGGGGAAATAGGTGGCGAGAACAGCTGCTAGGAAGTGACCGGTGTCTCTCTTCAAATCCTCAGGTCCCAGAGTTAGCAAGTGATACACACTAGCATGTAAATGACAGCCTATACTCCGAGCACTTTCACAACTTGGAATATCCGGGTGTCAGAAATGGAGAGGGGTCCAGAAGAGGGGCTGACAAGGGCAAGAGGTACGCTCCTCACTGTGTGCCACCAGGCCCGTGAGGAAGCTCCTTGACTTGTCCAGACCTCAAGACAAGCTTTATGGCCCTCCCCGCTGAGTAAGCTGACCCAGCAGTGGCTGGCATGATCCTCCATCATTCCTTCCTCCCTTTCTTCCAGCATCATCTCCCCTCTCCGCTCTCTGTTTATTGATGTTGTTTCACTAGAGCCAGCTCATGTTTAAGGGGAAGCACCTAGACTCCACCTCCTCATGGTGGAGGTCACATAAAATACTTAGAAAGTGCCTGGCACATAATTAACACTCTGTAAATGTTGACATCATCCGTTATCATCGCTGCGGTTATATACTGTATTATTGTGACAAGGATAAGCATTCAAGGAAGTAGAGGAGCCTTTGAAGGATCTCCAGGCAGATGACCAAGCAATAGGCAAGGGTATTTCAAGTAGAAAGCCTGGAAATTTCAGGTTCTGGGGATTCCCAGCTGCTCAGTGAGCCTGGAGCACAGCATGGGAGATGGGGTCCGATCACCGGCGGCCTTGGAACACCAGGCAAATGGCCTTGGCTCTGATGATAGGGGATATGAAAGCCATGGAAGGTTTACACGGAGAAAGATCCATCAGACTGACACTTAAAAAAAAAAAAGATTTTATTTATTTGAGAGAGAGAGAGAGCAGGAGTAGGGGGGAATGGACAGAGGAGAGGGAAAAGCAGATGATTCCCTGCTTAGCAAGGAGCCCAACTTGGGGCTCAATCCCAGGACCCTGGGATCATGACCTGAGCTGAAGGCAGACACTTAACTAACTGAGCCACCTGGGCACCCTGAGACTGACATTCTTGCTTGCCCTTGCAAGTAGGACAGGGAGAAGGTGAGACTGGAGATAAGGAACACCAGTGAGGACCTCGGGACAGGAAGCAGAAGGCAGGCAGAGACAGGTGAAAGAGCCAGAGGAATAACCCACCATGCACCTGCTAAGGAGAGCAGGATCGTGTGCAACGTTCCAGAAACGGTTGTGGTTAACTTCATTTATTTATTTTTTAATTTTTAAAAGAGATTTGTTTGTTTAGCGCACGGGCAGGGAGTGGCAGAAGGAAAGGGAGAGCAAGAATCCCAAGCAGGCTCTGTGCTCAGGGTGGAGCCCCGCGTAGGGCTCGATCTCACCATCTTGAGTTCATGACCTGAGTGGAAATCAAGTCAGACACAACCGACGGAGACACCCAGGCGCCACCCCCAGACTCCACATTTCTAACAGCTGAGCTTGATGTTGCTGATCTGAGGATCCCTGGTTGAATATCCAGGGATTAAAAGACATTTGTTAGAAGTAACATTTGTGGGCACCTGGGTGGCTCAGTCCGTTAAGTGTCTACCCTCAGCTCAGGTCATGATCCTGGGTCCTGGGATCGAGCCCTGCAGTGGGCTCCTTGCTCAGCAAGGAGCCTGCTTCTCCCTCTCCCTCTGATGCTCCCCCTGTTTGTGTTCTCTCGCTCTCTGTCAAAATAAATAAAATCTTAAAAAAAAAAAAAGTAACATTTGCAAATTACATCTTTAGGTTGCCGACTAGCTTCTGCTTATGGCCAGCTGTGAAGAAAAGGGGATAGTTTATCTTGTCCTGGCCAATTCCACCAGCGGTCAGAAGAGCCTATAAATTCAAGATAAACTGTAATGATAATAATTTGGAGGGAAAAAATGTAAATCCAAAACCGAGAGCATAAATTTACAAATTTACAGCACAGAAAAGGACAGGGCAGAATTATTAACGGACTCTGGATGGGTAAACATTTTCCAACTACAATGAGAACCAGGGGCTGTGGCTTGACTAGAAGGGGCCCCTAGGGTGGGGAAATGGGGAGGCCACAGTTTCTCCCTAAGGTTTGCCTTCGCTACCCCTGCCCTTGGGCCTTCACAAAGCAGGTGTCTCATCTCCAGGTATCTGCACTTACTGTTCCCGCTGCCAGGAGCCCTCTTCACCCTCCCGTTCCACTCCGCCCCTCATCCTTTAGATCTTGGCCATTCGGCTACGCAAGCTCTGGGAGCACAGAGCAGAGCTGTCCTCCCCACCATGCACTCCCGAGGTTCCCTGGACCTCGGTGGGTATCAGAGACTCAAAGACCTTTTGTAGCTGGGTCAGTGCTGGCTTCCTGGTGACCAGCACGGAACCTATATGGAGTGGAGAGGTATCCAATTATGGGCTGAACTGTATCCCACTCCCCAAATTCACGTTGAAGTCCTAACCCCAGTCCCTCAGAATGTGATTATATTTGGATAGAGTCTTTAAAGAGGTGATTAAAATAAACTAACGTCATATGGGTGGGCCATAATCCAATTACTGGAGTCCTTAAAAGAAGAGATTAGGGGCACCTAGAAGATTCAGTCGGTTAAGCTTCTGCCCTCAGCTCAGGTCAAGATCTCAGGGTCCTGGGATCAAGCCCTATGTCGGGCTCCCTGCTCAGCAGGGAACCTGTTTCTCCCTCTCCCTCTGCCCCTCCCCACCGCTCATGCTCTCTTTCTCAAATAAATTAAAAGGAGGAGGGGGAGGAGGAGAAGAGGAGGAAGAAATTGTACACTGGCATGCACAAAGGGAAGATCTTGTGAAACACGGAGATGGCCATCTACAAACCAAGGAGAAAGGCCTCAGAAGGAATTAACCCTTAGATGCCTGGGTGGCTCAGTCAGTTAAGCCTCTACTTTCAGCTTGGGTCATGATCCTGGGGTCCTGGGATGGAGCCCCAAATTGGGCTCCTTGCTCAGCAGGGAGTCTGCTTCACCCCTTCCCTCTGCCCTGCCCTCCCGCTTGTGCTCTCTCTCGCTCTTTCGCTATATCTCAAATAAATTAATAAATCTTAAAAAAATAAATCAACCCTGCCAACACCTTCATCTTGAACTTCTAGCCTCCAGAAGCATGAGAAAATAAACTTGTTTAAGCCACCCAGTCTGTGGCACTTTGTTATGCAGCCCTAGCCAACTAATACCCGCTTCATAAACAATATTCTGCCATCAGAACATCTACTAACAAGTGAAAAGCCATCTTCTTTCTTCTTTCCATGAAATTGCTACTGCTGGAGTCAAGGAAGGGCCAAGGATAAGGGAATCAGGTGGGGGGGTGCGAGTACTGGGTCTCCCCCATCCTTAGGTAGCAGTTTTTGGTTTTTTTCAGGCTCCCCGCTGAACAAGGAGTCCAATGCGAGACTCGATCCCAGGTACCTGGGATCATGACCTGAGCCAAAGGTAGACACTTAACGGACTGAGCCACCTAGGTGTCCCCCCCCTCGGTACCAGTTCTTAACTGGTTCTTTTTACCCCAGATATTCCATTCCCCCTAACAGGGATTGCTTTGGGCATAGATACGTCTTACTTTTAGCCAGGAAGTGAAAGGGTAGCTGTTTCCAGATGAGGCCTTTGGAGGTTGAGATGTGATGTCTGGAACTGAGGCAGCCATACTAGGACCATGAGAGGCAAAAACAAAACAAAACAAAGCAAAAACCACCAAAGATGGCAAAATAGAAGATGAATTTTTTTCAAAAATTTTTAGAGATTTTATTTGAGAGAGAGCACAAGCAGGGGAAACAGCAGTGAAGGAGAAGCAGACTCCCCACTGAGCCAGAAGCCCAACACGGGGCTCAATCCCAGAACCCTGGGATCATGACCCTAGCCGAAGGCAGAGGCCTAACTGACTGAGCCACCCAGGTGCCCCTAGAAGATGAATTCAAAAAATAGTGTCCTTGGGGTGCCTGGGTGGCTCAGTGGGTTAAGCCTCTGCCTTCGGCTCGGGTCATGATCTCAGGGTCCTGGGATAAAGCTCTACATTGGGCTGTCTGATCAGCGGAGAGCCTGCTTCCCCCTCTCTCGGCCTACTTGTGATTTCTCTGTGTCTAAATAAATAAATAAAATCTTAAAAACACACACACACACACAATAGCCTCCTCAAGGGGTACCCAGGTGGCTTACTTGGTTAAGCAACCAACTCTTGATTTTGGCTCAGGTCATAAGCTCAGGGTCATGGGATCGAGCCCCACATCAGGTACTGTGCTCATCGCAGAGTTTGCTTAGATTCTTTCTCTCCTCCCTCAGCCCCTGACCTCCAAGCTTCTGATGGAGTGCGAGAAACCTGTCTTGCTCTAGGCAAGGCTGTGCAGGAAGTGAGTGCTTACTTACATTGCTGGGGGGAGTCCATGGAGTACAAGTCTTCACAGACAGGAATTTGGAAATTTCTCTCCAAATTACAAACCACACAGATTCTCTCACCCAGCGAGCCCACCCCTGGGAATCTACCCTATAGACAAAACCGCACAAGAAATGATGGCCCACTTGGGTCTTTCTCTGCTGTGCATGTAATGATAATGGCAGGCCAGGCAACAACTCAATGTCTCTTAAGCATTAAATTAACCACGGGACAGTCACACTGAGGACTCTTAGCTAGAAAGGGAATGAGGAAGGTGTTTAGGCACCATTTGGAATGACCAAATAGCAGACGTGGTGAAGAGTAATGAATGTGTGCTCCCTAGGCTAGAGTCTGTTTCCATTCATAAAACAAAAACAAACTTCAGGGAAGTGTCCACACATCTATTTTCTAACATGCCAGGCTATCTCCAGAAGGATGTAAAAGGCCACCTGCTGTGGCCCGAATGTCTGTGTTCCCCCCAAATTCACGTTGGTATCCTAACCCCTACAGATAATGGTATTAAGAGGTGATTAGGTCAAGAAGGGGATTAGTGCTCTTATAACCGGAGGTTCCAGGGCACCTGCGTGGCTCAGTGGGTTGAAGCCTTTGCCTTTGGCTCAGGTCATGATCTCAGGGTCCTGGGATTGAGCCCCGCATTGGGCTCTCTGCTCAGCAGGGAGGCTGCTTCCCCCCACCCCTCTGCCTACTCGTGATCTGTCAAAGAAATAAATAAAATCTTTAAAAAAAAAGCGTTTAAAAACAAAACAAAACAAAACAAAACCGGAGGTTCCCTGCCCCTTCCGCCGCCTGACGGCACAGTGAGAAGCTGGCAGTCTACAGCCTGGAAAAGGGTCCCCACCAGAACCTGACCCTGCAGGCACTGGGATCTTGGACTTCCGGCCTCCAGAAATGTAGTAAATGTTTGTTGTTTACGAACCACCCGGGCTGTGGCATTTTGTCATAGCAGCCCGGAAAAGACTGAGACACCTTGGTAAGCCCACCAGTGATCGGGGCGCAGGGTGGAAGGGAGGCTTCTCACTGCGTTCCCGCAAATATATTATGCATTTAAAAATGCATTTAAAAAATAAAATAGGGACGCCCGGCTGGCACAATCGGTTAAAGGTTCGACTCTTGGTTTCGGCTCAGGTTGTGATCTCAGGGCCGTGCGATCGAGCCCCACGTCGGGCTCCATGCTCAGCGTGGAAGTCACCTTGACATTCTCTCTCTCCGTCTCGCTCTGCCTCTTCCTGCCCTCGCTCCATGCACCCACGCGCACGCTCTCTCTCAAATAAATAAATCTTAAAAAAAATAAATTACAAATAAAAAATAAAGTAAAATCAATCAGCCAGGGCCCATCCCGTTTAGGCTCCAGAAGTCCGTGGCCGAGGCCAGCCGCCGAGCACACTCCCAACCTGCTTCCATCGCAGAGTACAACCAAATGCTGAGCTTTCCTCAAACAACTTTAATCGTAGATGGGGGCGGGGTGAGGGAGGCACATCAAGGGAGAACAGTCTGGCTCCTAGAGGGTAGTGGCCGACTCCAGGCCTCGCTCCTGGAAGTACCGGTGCGGAAGGTGCGGGACGGTTCGGGGGCCTTTGCCGAAGTAGGACATGATCCTCCCAGGTCCCTCCTGATCCCCCATCGGCGAGTCCTCCCTGTGGGAGAGGTAGTGACGCTGGCCACTTCGGGGTGTAGGGGGAGGGGGATTCCAGGGGGAGCTGAGCCCTGCCCCCCCCTTTCCTCACAGGGCCTGCGGGACACCCACCACAAAACGCCTTCGGCCTCCGTCTCCAGGATGCTCTGGGCCGTGCGCCAGCTGAACCGGACAAACTGGGGGAAGCCGAACACAGGTTCCACGTGCTTCCTCAACCACGCTTTTGTCTTGGGATCTGAGGGACAGGAAGGGTGGGGTGGGCAGCGGCGACGGCCCCTGAGCCCTGACGCCAGGAACGAGTTCCTCGGCCTGGCATCTGAGGTCCTGCTACCTCAGCTCCGGCGGCCGGAGTACCGGAGGCCCCTCCCACTGTCCGAGACCCATTCCTGCCGCAGGACCTTTGTGCAGGCAGCTGCCCGACTCCACCCGTCAATGGGTGCTCCCGGTAGTTTGGGGAGACTGCCGCTGAGACATCCCTTCATCCCCCTCAAAGATGACGGTCACAAAATGAGCATCTGTGGACTATGGGGGTTAAATGGCCATCATCCCCCCAAAACGGGGAGCTTAGTGGGGACAGGGAGGTCCTTGTTTATCTCATTCACGGTTCTATCCCCAGGGCTCACATACCAGGCCCTCGGTAAGCCCTGAATGTGACCCAGACCCAGGTCCGGACCTGGTTTCCTTAGTTTGGCCTCACCTAAGTTCCAGTCACAGACTTGCCGTGTCTCCCCACCCAACTGCCCGTCCCTCCCTGGGCCTCAGAAGGACCAGACAGTTCCTTGAACCCAGCCACTGGTTCTTGAAATCTACTCATGGAGGGGAGACGGGCACATGATCACCCACCACAGGCGAGGAGAGTGAGCCTCATAACTGGGAAGAAACACTAGATTTAAGCCAGGGCTGCTGGAATTGGGCTGGCACCCCTCACCCCTGCCCCTTTCCCCTTAACAAACAGAAGCCCACCAAGGATGTCAGGCCCTCACTGGGGCTCCAGAGAGATAGGGGGGAGGGAGACAGGAAGGAGGATCGAGGCTGCCCCCTGGAATCCAGCTCTGATACAGGCTGTTCATAAGCAAGTGCCCCCTCGCCATCCTCTCCCCCCCCCACCCCCCTCCGGTCTGAACCTCGGACTCCTCTATGGCGGAGGAGAAGGAGCGCGACGCAGAAAACTGTGGAAGCTCAGGCCTGCCCTGTCAGTGTTACTGCCGATATGGCTGTCTCAAGGCGGCTCCAATCTGCTCACCATTGGGGTAACCGGAGCCATAGTCAGCATCCAGGCCCTGCAGTTCTTCCACAAAGTGCCAGTTCTTCACAGCCTGGTCACGGGCCACCTATGATAAAAGATAAAAAACCTGGGCTCTCCCTCCCCTGAAGCAGGCACGCCTGTCCTTTGCCCAGGGGGACGCTGGGAGCTGGCTATGGCCAGCAGGAGCCTGACCTTGGCACAGATACTGGCAGCGCTGACCACAGGGTACAGGGCATCTGCCTTGGCCTTGACTGTCACCTCAATGCCGGGAAAGCGCTGCTGCAGCCGCTCCTGGTAGGTCTCTGGCGGTCCCACAGTGTCCACAAATACCTGTCGCGGTGACAGAAATGTATTCATTCAACAAACATCCGGAAAGACAACTGTATAAGTGATCCAGCTCACAGCATTTACACTGGCTGCTCCTGTGCCTGGAATATTCTTCTCTCACCTCATCCCCAGGCTGCAGCCTGCTCGAGCATCTCCGCTCAAAAGTCCCCTCCAGGGGCACCCGGCTGGCTCAGCTGGCAGAACATGCGACTCTTGATCTCGAGGTCATGAACTTGAACCTCACATTGGGTGCAGAGATTATTCTATTTATTTATTTATTTATTTATAAAAAGATTCCATTTATTTATTTACTTATTTGTTTGTCAGAGGGAGAGAGAGAGATAGGCAGAGGGAGAAGCAGGCTCCCTGCTGAACAGGAAGCCTGATGTGGGACCTGATCCCAGGATCCAGGGATCATGACCTGAGCCGAAGGCAGACAACTTAACCAACTGAGCCGCCCAGGCACCCCCCCACAGATTACTTAAAAAAACAAAAAGTCCCCTCCAAAAGAGGCTGTCCCTGATAGAGCTGAATCCATTCTACACACTCACTGAGCATCTACTGTATACCAAGGCTACACCAGATGCCAAGAATACAGCAGTAAACACACCAGACAAAAATCTCTGTCTTCAGGGAATGCACACCCTGGTGAGGGCCACAGACAAAAAACAAGACAAATAATAAAGGACGGGGTAGAGTTGGGAGCGATTATCATTTTGTTTCTTCTCTACTTATTTTTTTAAGTAAGCTCTACACCCAACTCGGGGCTTGAACTCATGACCTAGATCAAGAGTCCCATGCTCTACCGACTGAGGCACCCAGGCACTCCTGGAAGGGTTATCATTTTAAATGGTGGTAGGAGAGATTTGGAGAGGTCACTCTGAGGTGGTGACATTTGAATAAAGGCCTGAAAGAGATGAGGGAATGAGTCATGGGGAGATCTCAGAAAGAGGATTCTAGGCAGAAGAAACAGCCAGTGCAAAGGCCCTGGGGTGGAACAATGCCAAGTATGCCAGATAGCATCAAGGAGGCCTCATGGCTGGAGTAGAGTGATGATGTTGGTGATCTCCATTGCCTTTATCCTCGGAATCAGCTTTATTATTTGCTTACCAGCTGACCATCTGTGTCCCCTAACTTGGCCATGAACCCTAGAGGGCAAAGCCCTTGTCTGTCTGCTCTATTACTGCACTGTCAGCGTCATGTTCCAGTCCTGGACCTTGGCCATCTCCTCAGCAAGGTTTTCCTTGTTACGTTCCCTATCACAAGTGTATTTATCATTGCTATTCTCTCAAAAACAGCCTGTTCTTTGCCGCAGAGTACTGGATCCAATGCCAACTTATATTTCCCTCTGGTAATTTAATCTCTCTCTCTCATGCCCTTGATACTGAACTTCCCAGATTTAATTTTTACTGGGATCAAAAAATTAAATGTTGAGATCTATGTTAGCTCACCTGGGCAACTTTCACACCTTGATCCAAGGCATACTGCACCAGCCCTGTGGCTGTATCATGAGATAGGGAATTCAGGTTGTACTTGACCCTGCAAGGGGAGACAGAACCCAGTCAACCCCGATCCAGATACCGATCCCTTCCAGCCCATGCTGGCTGCCCCTCCACCCTGGCCCCTCCCGGAGGCCCCTCACCGCCCAAGCATGCTCGTAGAGATGAGGTTTGGAGACAGCACGTCCAATGCCCAGCCCACAAAGTCCCCGTCCTCCTCCATTTTCACAAAGAGCCTGTCCCGCTCGCTCTCCGATAGGGTCTTTGAGTCTGGGAGGAGGGTTGGGAGAGAAGGGGAGCGACTGGTTCTCCCAGCTCCAGTTCTTCCCCTCCGGTTTGCCCCCGCCCCCGCACGAGCCCAGGAACCCCCTCCCGACTCACACCTCGAGCTCACCTGCCACTTTCAGGGCCTCCAGATCAGCCAGGCGGGACAGGGGGCAATAACAGATGGCATAGACCATGGGGCCTGGAGAAGCGGGGGTCCAACCAGTGAGCCCGTGAAAACCGCTTTCTTCGGTGCCATCCCACTATCACCCCCCTCCCCAGGTACGGTACAATCCCAGCTTCCGTTTCGGTGCAACCCGCATCCCCCTTATCACGCCCCTCCCCCAGTCCAGCCCCAGGGGCGCACCCAGTACCGGGCCCCGGCCCGCTTCATCGATGCCCAGGGCGCAGGGCTCCTTGCGGCACACCGCGGGCACAGGCGAGTTCAGGCGACAGCGGCCGGTACTGTCTCTGTCCAGCTCGCTGAGATCCATGACGCCTTTACCGCCGCCACCAGCAACAAGAACGACGTCTGCAGGCTCAGGTCTAGGCGCGCGTTTTCCGCGGGCCCGGAAACGCCTCTCTCTCCCGACCAATCGGTGCCGAGGACACGCCCCCGACGCTTCTGCCGCCGTTGAAGTTTGCGCGGGCGACTCCGAAGCTCCTGCCGTACGGCTGTCTGGGAATTGTAGTTCCCAAGGCCGACCGCCCAGCTCTTTGGACGACTGGGTTGGGCGGGGTCGCTTTCCAGGCTCCGCCCTGGAGTCCCTGCCGCCCCGCCCGTCGGGGCTGATAGGAGGACAGGGAAATAAAGGGGAAACTGACGCAGGCCTTGGAGAACTCGGCCCAGTCAGGGCCTCCAAGGTCAAATACCACTATATTGCCAGAATACTGTCAGTGTCCACAACACTGGGTCCCTGTCCATCTGGATGCTTGCTCTTTGTACTCCCTGTCCCCGCCACGCCACACAGTCTAAGCCCTCTGGACTAGGTATTCCTACTTCCACTGAGCACAGGCCTTCAGATTTGGAGTCCAACTCTCTCTCTCTCCCTCCCTCTCTCCTCTCTCTCTCTCTCTCTCTCTCCCCCCCACGCCCCAGGGCCCTCGCCCCGCCCCCTACTCTGCTTCCTAACCTCTAACCCAGGCTAAGCCTCCCCCACCCGCCCCCTCCCAACTGTGATCCCAGATATCAAGACTTTTGCTGAGAGTCTGTGCTCCCCAGGCAGGGCCATTCCCCCCAGTTCAGGGTTCATGTCCCCCAATTCTCGAGTCTCAGCCGGGCTCACGGCCTCAGCCTGTAGGTAGGTCCCTGGCCCGCATCAGGCTCATACCCCTTCCTCAGGGTTGCAGTTCTTCCATCGCTGACTCACCGATCCTGCCTCTCACCATCTTTCTTCCTTTCTCCCCGTATATCAGCGGGGGCTCGCGGCTCCTGACTCAGCTCTCCCCTCCCCACCATCTTCTAGCCTCAGCCCTAAAGACCCTCCTGGCACCGGCCCCCACGCGCGGCCCTTCCCTTCTCCCCGCCAACCCTGGGGACTCTCAACCTTGGACTTGACAGCTCGCCCTGGCCCCGCCTCCTCTGCGCGTGTCTCTCACCGGGGTTCAGGGCCTCCAGTCGCAATCGGCTGGTTTGCAGGATGAACAATCCTGTTGCCTGCAGGGCCGCACCTGCACCAGATTCTCGCGGTCCATGAACACCGGGCCCGGCGCCGTGCCCAGAACCTCGCGGCTGCGCTCCTGCTTGCCCAGGTCACAGAAACAGCGCCACTTTCCCCACGGTCCAAGGATGGAGTCCTCCACGTCTAGGGATGGAGGGCCAGCTAGGGGGCAATCCACCCCGACCTCCCTCTAGGGAGGCAGGAGGATAAAGACACTAACAATAGCTCCTGTTTGCTGGGCTCTGCCTCTGTGCCAGGCACTGCCCTCCACCCCCTCCCCGATTATCTCATCTAATTTCCCCATCATTCTCAGGTGGGGAAACTGAGACCCACCCGTTGAGCTCATACATCTGGTGTGTGACCCAGAGGAATTGCAAACTGACACTTCCCACCTGCGCCAGCCTGTCCAGTTGGAAGAGTGATACAACACCCTTGGTGCCCACCATCCAAAGCTGAATCCTGTCTTCAGGGGTGTGATAAGGGGCCTGTTCAGTAGGCAGAGTGCCCCCTAACCAGCAGGGCTGCCAGGTGGTAAATTAAGTGACATAATTGGCATAATATAATGAAGGTACTGAAAGCCTCTGGCGATGTGCCAGCATATAGTACAAAAACAGCTATTATGACCACTTTTCAAGGAGCTACAACCTTGAGTGTTTAGGGGGCGGCTCTTTACAATACTCTTTTATGGACTCCTCCCTATGCATCTGGGAAACAGGTCTAATCCCAACTCTGCAGGTCACAAAGTCCTAACACTTCAAGCCTTACCAAGTTTCAGCCAGACAACACTGGCCTCTTTCTTTTCCTCCGTCCAGCCCTTTGGCTTTGGCACTTGCTGTTCCTATTCTCTGGCACACTCTGCCCCTTAAATCTTTACATTTTTGGCTTTTGCCTGATTCCTGCTTCACTGGTTAGCTTCACTGGTCAGTCTGCCCTTCTCTGATTTCAGACATTGACCCGCCCCCTCCTTTCTCTATCTCCACCCTTCCTAGCACACATCCCTGAGTTTATATGGATGTGTCTACTTAGGGATTTATTGCCTACCCGTTCCCCCTCTTCCCCTGTAAGAGGCTTCAAGTCAGTCTCTATTTCAATTTACAGATAAGAAAACTGAGCCTCAGAGAAAAGTAACCAGCCCAAGGGGGCTAAGCCAGTGCGCAGATGGGGAGAGATTTGAAGTCCCTGGAGGAGGGTCTCTTTGCAGCCAGCTGGCGAATTGGGGCAATAGGGCACCTTTCCGCACCATCACACCCGCGGCGTGCGGTTACCTTTCTCCTGATGCTGCAGCCGCAGCTCCTCCCAGGTGTCACCTCCGCTCTTCTCGCCAAAGTAATGGTAGTCGCGGGAGACCTGGGCAGGGGTCCCCAGCAGCAGGAGAATCAGAGGCGGCAGCAGTAAGTCCGCCGAGCTCCCGGCCATGCCGGACTCCAACCGACCTGGGCGCGCTCCGAGAGGGAGTTCCTCGCGGGGTACATGGTGGCCGCACTACCCCCACCAGCGGTGGCAGCGGCCGGGGCCCGCGGCTCCGTGACTCCTCCCACCGCTTGCAGGCGCGTGGACCCGGCCTGCTTCACTCCCCACCCCTCCTCCCGCGGTTGCAGTGGACCCGACCGCTCCACTCGTCCGCCCCTCCCCGCCCTATGCGTCATGGTTCGGGCCGCGCTTAAAAGGCACCCAGGCCCAGGGCGCACTTGGTGCTGAGAACGCGTGTTCGCGCGTCTGCTAGTCTGTGCGTGCCGCCCTTGCCCACGCAGGTATGGACACCTGGAAGGCACCAGGCTCTGGGGAGCTCCCGTGGAGCAGCTCTGGCCGGGTCCAGACCTCAGCGCTGCAGCCTTTGTTTTCCGCTCGCCTTAGTGGCCGCCTTTGTCCTTGCAGGGGGAAACCGAGGCCTTGGCTTTGCAGTACAGGCCGCATCGCCGAGCTCCCCGCCCCTGCTCGTGGGGTCTCCACCTGGAGCGGTGGGCTTGCGCCAGGGCGTTCAGGCTGACACGCTAATGGGGGGTCCCTGGCGGCTGCAGCCGGGCCGGTTTTGCTGGTCAGGGGGGCGGGTCTCCTGCAGTCTCAAGGCCGCGCAGACCGGGTACTCGGGAGGGTGTCGGGTAGTGCTGCGGCCTCTGCCTCTCGTACTCGGTAACCGGGCCCAGCACACAGCGTGACCTTGGGAAGGGAGGACAAAGGGTCTTCCCTGGCGCGCTGACCGGGCCGGGGGTCTCAGCTTTCAGTCATGGCCTCTGGCAAGGCGCACATCGGAAAGCCCGCCCCGCCCTTCCAGGCCACCGCGGTGGTGGACGGCGCCTTCAAGGAGGTGAAGCTTTGCGACTACAAAGGTGAGGGCGGCCGAGAGTGGGCCCAGGTGGGGGTGGGGCCCAGACTTCAGAGGCCTAACTCCTCGTCTATCCCCGCTCCCTCCCGCAGGGAAATACTTGGTCCTCTTTTTCTACCCGCTGGACTTCACCTTTGTCTGCCCCACGGAGATCATCGCTTTCAGCGAGCGGGCCGAGGACTTCCGCAAGCTGGGTTGTGAAGTGCTGGGGGTCTCCGTGGACTCTCAGTTCACCCACCTGGCTTGGTATGAGCGGGACGGACAGGGAAGGGGGGGGGATGCAGCCAAGCCTACACCCTCCAGGGGATCCAGGCTGTGCTTTTCTGCGGCTGTCGCTCCACCTTTGGGCTTCCCTTTCCCCCATCTTGAAAATAATAGAATTAAGGACGCCCAAGTCCTTAATGATGATGGCGGTAATTAGCATCTGAAAACTAGCTGCTTGGCCCAGAGACTTGGAGATGCTTTATCTCGCTTAGGGAAACTCAACCTCCCTTCAATAACTATTTCAAGAAGGTGGAAACTCCAGTTCTAGACAGGGAAGGGCTGGGCCCCAACGCACAAAGCTAGAGCGAGGAGGGGGACTCTGAGGCAGGCTTTCTGCCCCCAAGATGTGGGAGGTCACCAGCATTTGTGAACGCCCTTTGCTGGACCTGGAGCCTTGGCTTAGTCTTCTCAGCTGTGGGAAAGAGCCCCTGCACCCTCTTCGGGGTGCGGTGGGTGGGGATCCTAGACCCTTATCTTTCAGCTCCAGCACCCCCTCTCCAACCTTTATCACAGCCAGGCCCCCAAGGGGAGGACCCTGCCGGGTCAGGCATCTTGAGGTCCCAGACCGGTCTCTTCCACCCCTAGGATCAACACTCCCAGGAAGGAAGGAGGCTTGGGCCCCCTGAACATACCCCTGCTGGCTGATGTAACCAGAAATTTATCTGAAGACTATGGTGTGTTGAAGAAAGATGAGGGCATTGCCTACAGGTACTGTGGGGCCCTCAGGGAGCCCCCAGTCCTCAGGGTGAGGGGACAACACTTGGGCACTGTCTTCCCTGCCCCCAGCTCTGTGGCTGCTAGGGAGCGGATACTCCCTCCCCCGGCCCTGGCACTGGGAACTCCCAGCTCCTCACCTCAAACCCTGATGTCTTCAGGGGCCTCTTTATCATCGATGGCAAGGGAGTCCTTCGCCAGATCACTGTCAATGATTTGCCTGTGGGGCGCTCTGTGGATGAAGTCCTGCGGCTAGTTCAGGCCTTCCAGTATACGGATGAGCATGGGGAAGGTAAGCAGACGCACGTTCACCTGTGTTCATATGCGGGCACACACTCAGCCCTCAGGTAGACGCTGATGGCCTCCTCTGCCGGTTGTGAGGGCCCCAAAGAAAATTCAGTTCGGGGCCTTGTCTGCAGGACTTGTTTAGTCTGGTGGGGGAGATAGCCCAATACGAGGGTGGGGAGCTGGGAGGTAACAGATCTATGGAAGGTATTTGAGAAGGCATGTACCAGGTCGAGCTGGAATGATATTAGTCGAATAAGAGTACCTTCTCATGTGGAGGATGCAGCCTGATCACAGGCCCTCGATGTCCAGTGGGTCAGTGGCTGAAGGAGAAGCAGGATTAAAGGGGTTAAGAAGAGGGGTGCCGGGGTGGCTCAATGAGTTAGGCATCTGACTCTTGGTTTCGGCTCAAGTCATGATCTCAGGGTTGTGAGGCTGGGCTCTGTGCTTAGGAAGGAATCTGCTCGAGATTCTCTCCCTCCCCCTCCCCCTCTCCCCCCCAAGTCTCCCTCCCCTCTCTTAGGAAGAAATAAATCTTTTTTTAAAAGGGGGATGGGTGCCCCGGGGGCTCGGTCAGTTAAGCATCGCACTCTTGGTTTCTTGGTTTCGGCTCAGGTCATGGTCTCAGGGTCCTGGGATCTAGCCCCTTGTCGGGCTCCACACTCAGTGGGGAGCCTGCTGGAGGATTCTGTCTCTCCCTCCTCTGTCCCCCCACCCCCACATCTCATGCATTCTCTCTCTCTCTAATAAATAAATAAATCTTTAAAAAACGGTGTGGAGGTCAAAAAGGAATGAAAATATCAGCCAGAACATCCTGTCCCTGGGCTTAGAGGGCTTGTCCTCACGCTGCTGTATGGCCTTGGGGCTGTACCGCTTGACTCTGGGCTTTTTCTTCTGCCACTCCTGCCCTTGCTTTGCTCTTGTTCATCCCCTCATACTGCCCGACCTTGAAGATGTGCCTCTAGCCTTACATGTCTGTCCCTGTGTCTTCCCACAGTCTGTCCCGCTGGCTGGAAGCCAGGCAGTGACACAATCAAGCCTAACGTGGACGAGAGCAAGGAATACTTCTCCAAACACAACTAGACTGCAGACAGGTGGAAAGCCTGGGCTGTTGGCCTCCACCTACGCCTCTACCTGGATACCCCATGCTGACCCAGGAAAGGCCAGACTTGCCCCTTTAAACTCCATAATGGTCTGTGACCCTGGAGGGCTTGGCCAAGGCCTTCTCATTCTTCCAGCTGGGAGCTGGTGAATGGTGAGCCCCTCCCTGGACCCATCTAGCTGGGCACAGGCCTAGAGGTGACCAATAAAGTATTAGGACAGACATGAGCGTGCATCGGTGTGGTGTGGTCTGTCCTCGTGTCCTTGCCAACTCCGCCCCTTCTCCCTGGGAACTTGACACTGTAGTTACTTATCTTCACCACAAGGTGGGAGCCTTACCTCATGCTCTCCGCTTCCTCTTTCTCCTGGGCGGGAGGGTGCTTTCCTTGGAGGGGTGGGAGTTGGGGTAGCCTCCTCGCCCCTTGCTGGGAGCAAGCCCCAGGATGGCCTGTGTCCTAAAACCCAGCCACTCAGGGCAGCACCCACTCTTTGCCATCAGCCAGCCTGTGTTCAAATACCATTCGAGCTGTGATTTTTCCTGGGTCTGTTGAATAGTCAGGTGAAAATAAAGACAACTGAGCATCACCATGCACATTAAATGCAACGCAGTATGTGAAGCTTGGGGCCCAGTTAGTGGTTATTAGGACAGGTCCCTGGGGCGGGAAGAAGGAGGGGAGAGCCCAGTCCTAAGAGCAGAACCAGGAGTGGGAGCTTGAGCTACATGTACATTCCCTGTTGTAAGCTCTGGCCCTCTCTGGATTGGAAGGGCTGCCCACCTGCCCCTGGGGTGGAAGCATGAGGGTCAGGCTGGGAGGCAGGTGTTAGGAGCCAGAGTGTTCCCAAGAGTGCAGTTTGATGCCCTGCAAGTGGTTTTGCCATTCTGAGCCCCCATTTCCTTCCATAGGATTGCTCTCCCGCCTAATAACCCTCCAAAACACTCGTCTGGGCCTTGGAATTTTGTGTACACTCCTTCCCCAAGGCCGGCCGTGGTCTTCCCTGACCTCATATACCCACTCTTGCTTCACTCGAATCCAGGCACACACTGATTTCTTGCTGTTCTTGAACAAGCTAATCTTGTTCTGGCCACCCGAACTTTGCATGTACTGTTCCCTCTTGCCCAGAACGTTATTTTCTCAGAGCCTGGCTTTAAATCTGAAAAGTTGCATCATTAAAATGCATTCCATTTTCCAATGGGAAATTGGAATGCATTCTCCACAGCAGCTCACCTCCTCTCCCCCATCACTACTACTTTGACTGGTGTTTTGTTTTGTGTTTTGTTTTTTTTTTTTTTCCTTGCTAACACTTACCACCATCTCCGAATCATGTTTGTTTATTGTCTGTCTGCCACGGTCCAGGCAGTGTCTCCAGGGTTCATAAATGAATTAATGAATTGTCTGTTCTGCCCACCCCACCCCTGCGGTTTCTCGGCCAGTGTTTTTGGCCAGTGTTTTTCTCTGCCGTTCTGGGGGCTTCCAGCTCTGAAGCCAGCTATACCCCCTCCGGGCACACTAGCCGCCCTCCCACCCTTCCCAGCTGCGGGGGCGGGCGTCCCGCGAGAGGGCGGCGGCGGCGACGGCGCCCGGCGGCCCAAGCAGCCGTCCCGGCAGGACCAGACCTGGCAGTCGCCCTGCTCCCAGCCTGGCACCCGGGAGGGGAAATTGGCAGGCGGGCGCCGCCCTTCCTGGCGGGGGTGGGGGGTACCGCGGCGGCAACGAAGGCTGCACAACCCCCCGCCCGGGTCAGGTCAGACAGAGCGCGCGTGGGCGCGGCGGGGCCCCGACGCCAACCCGATGGGGCAGGCTTTGGGTTGGCTCCGGGACCCAGGAGCACGGCCCTCCCACCGCGGACGCTCTGGACCCAGGCCTGGGGCTTTCCGGGCCCCGGCAGCCGCCTGCCTGGGAAAATCCCGGCCCCCTTCCCGGCGCCGCAGCCCTGCCCGGCAGAGCGGGGGAGGGGATTCCCGGAATCTGCCCGGAGACCGCCGTCGCGTCACTGGACAGAATCGGCCCATGTAGGGGCAGCGCTTCCGCTGCGTCAGCGGGGAAAGCCCCAGCGCGCGCAGCTGGGCGGGGCTGCGCCCGCGCAATGCGCGTCTCGCCCTGGGCATCCTGCCCCCTGGTGATGGGCGGCTGGACAGCGTCCCCGCCCTGGACCTTCCAACCCCAGAGATCAAGGGACAAGAGAAGGGTTGGACGCCCGGACTAGGGGTGCAAGATGCTTAGGTAGAGCTGGTGAGGACACAGATACTGGAGCGAGTCACAAACACGAGTGGGGTGGGGGCTGCCCACACTATTCTCCTCCCTCCTCCCACCCGGCTTGGAAAAAAAGACAACAGAAATTAATAAAGAACCATTTTTTTTTACTTAAATAGATTCAATAAAAAGTCGGAACAACAAACACACACACACACAAACACATCTTAAAATAAACTCTTTAGATACCAAGTGCGTGTTTCTTATCCACAGTACGGTGCAGAGGGGGGAGGGCAGGGGGCGGGGGTCCCTTCCCCAGTGTCCCCGCGGGCTTGAGTACCAGGCGGCGGGGCCAGCTCCGCCGCGATCGCCCCCTCCTCCCCTCCCTGTTAAATACACAAATATATTATATTCAATATGAATCGAGTCTGTTTCCAGCAGAAAAAAAAAAAAAACATACAAAAAAAACGTGGAAGGGGGGCTTGTAAACGTCGAGGTGGAAGGACTGGGCGCAGAGCGGGCGGGCAGGAGTCCAGTGTGGTTTGCGGTGCCCCGGGGGCGGGTGCCCACCGCCTGCCCCCTCGCCCCTTGGGAGGCGTGCGCCCAGTCGTCCAGACTGGGGGAATGTCCGTACGAGGGACGCTTAGAAGGCGTGTCCCTTGACCCCGAGCAGCAGCTGGCAGCCGTTGCTGACGTGGGTCATGACCTTCTGTTTGAGCTGGGCCACCTGCTCCCGGAGGAGCCCAGCAGTGCTCGACAACCCCGCGTTCTCGGCCTTGAGTGTCTTCACCTTGTCCTCCAGGCGCGCGATGCGCTCCAGCTTCCGCTTCCGGCACTTGGTGGCCGCCAGCCGGTTCCGCAGCCGCTTGCGCTCCACTTTGATGCGCTCCTGGTCTTCCATATTGATGGGGGACACCGGTGGCGTGGCGTCGCGGCTGCGTGCCTCAGGCACCGTCTGGGGTTCCTCCTTGAAGGTGGAGGCTCCTCGGCCCAGGCCCAGTTGCGCCGGGTGGCCGCCAGCGAAGGGTGGCGCGTGTGGGAGGTAGCTGATGGTGGCCGTCGGGTACGAGCTCCCAGTCCCGACGGCGGCTCCGGCGCCTCCAGAGGGCGCAGAGGCTGGGGAATAGCTGCTGAGGTTGGTGTAGACTGGAGGAGGCTCCGGGCCGGCGTAGACGCCCCCGGGCCCAGCCGGGGGGCCCGAGCTGGCGCCCAGGGACACGTTGGGGGGCGTCACGTGGTTCATCTTGTGCAGGTCGTCCAGGGCTTTGACAAAGCCGTCGGCGAAGCCCTCCTGCTCCTCGGTAACACCGCCCCCGGCGCCCCCCGCACCTCCGCCGCTGCCTCCCCCGCGGGGGTAAAAGTACTGTCCCGGGGGCGTGGGTGTCGTCGTGATCACTCCGTTGCTGTTGGGGACGATCAGGCGCTCCAGCTCCGATGAGGCAAGCTTGAGCGATGCGCCCGTGTCCGAACCCTGGCCGGAAAAGTAGCTGCTGCCACCGCTGCCCTCTGGTCCCGGGCCCCGCGCCCCGGGTGCTTTGAGACTTCGGTAGGGGTCGGCCAGGTTGAGCGCCAGGCTGGGTTTCAGGAGTTTGTAGTCGTGTAGAGAAAGGCCGCCCGGAGCCCGGCCGTATCCCGCTGCTGCGTATGAGTCGTCGTGGTAGAAGGGCTGTTCCATTTTAGTGCACATCCGGGCGGCCCAGGCGGTCTGGGGGGGTCCCTGCGGGGCCGCCCCGGGCCTCGCTGCGGCGAGTGGCGCTCTGTCCGCGACGGTGGCTGGACCGGGTATCTGGACGCTCGATCCCAGGAGCTGGCACCGGCAGGGAGAGGCCGCCGGCGGCCGTGCGCGGAAGCTCCGTGCGGCTTCTCGAGCCCTTCTGCCCCTGTCTGGCGCGCTCGCTTTCCTGGTGTCGCTTCCCCCCTGCTCCCCGCTCCCCGCAGACTCCGATGCAGGCCTGGCCGCGCTCAAGGTCCCGGCAGCTCAGCCAGAGCCACACGCCTTTATACGGCTATTGTCAGCTACGGAAGTGCGCTCCGATTGGCCGTCGCGGGAGCCGGGCCCCCGCGCCCCCCTCCTCCAGCGTGGGGAAGGGGAGGAGGCGGCTCGCGTCACTGTCAGGAAGCGCGTGTCCTTGTAAACAGCGGCCACGGGCTGGGTGGCTTGGCGCTGCTGCAGGGGGAGGGGCTCAGGGGACCCCGGGGTGAGCGAAGAAGGGGTGCTGGTCCAAGACACACGGGGAGGGACTCCAGGGAAGGCGATGATTCCCCTGGATAGGAGGAACCGATACAAAGCGAGTGTGTCTATATGTGTGTTGGCGGGGGAGGGGGGGGGCGCTCCGCGGTGTACACGAAAAGGCCTGAGGGACTCGGAGTATCCGAGAGGGGTTGGAGGGCTGATTATACACTGGGAGACCCCGCAGAGGTGAGACAGGAGGGTTAACCTGGGTAAATGAAGGAGGAGTAAGGAAATATCTGATTCAATAATTGCTTGGGGGTCCTGAGTACGGAGGGGTAAAGGACTTGAACTTTTACTGGAGGGACTGAACCCAAGAAAAATCAGGAGAGGGGAAAAATCAAAAGGGTAAAGGAAGGGGATGGAGGATCCGTTACTCAAGAAATGAGAGGGGTCCTGAAGTCCACGGAAGAGACTGACAGCCTCCACAAAGGGAAGGAATTGGGGGGGGGGTGTGGATCTAGATATGTAGAAAGTGAGCGTTCCGGGGTCTACTGAGTCAGGGAAAATATGGGGGCGAGGGGAGATGGGGCACTGTTGGAGGTTGGGAGTCACTGGGGTCATCTGCAAAGCCCTGATGAAGGAGAGTTAAAAGAGTCGGGACACACCTTCAGAGCTGAGGTGATAATGACACAGGGTCTCCAGTTGAGACTTGAGAGGAGGGGTTTTTGAGAATCCTGGGGATTTAGACTACTGGATCTTCCATGATTGGCACCCCCTCTTGAGGGTGACTTCTAGGCCCCTGTATACTTTGCTCCCATCTCAAAGCCCTCCCCCAGTGACTCGGGGCTTGACCGACACCGCGTTGACTCCTGGTGCCTGAACCTACCCCGGACGGCCGGGGCGCGGTCGCCCAACCCCACTCCTTCCTTAGAAACAAGCTGGGGAAAGAGCGCCTCGTCAGGAAGTGTGGCAACAGCCCCCGGGGAAGGAGCCCGGCCCTGCCTCCGTCACTCGGATCCTACGGGACCCTGCGCCCCGCCCTGAGTCCGGTCGGGTTCTGCGCCTCAGAAGAGGAACGTGGACTTGCGACCCCGGCGGAGGCCTGGGTGCGCAGAACACGTTCAGCCGCATAGGCCTCCAGTTACCGTACCCCTCTCCCAGCAATGGTTCAGCCCGCGGCACCCGCAGGCGATCGCGGAGGCTGGCAGTCCGGGGACGATTCCATTAGTCCGAAGGAGGGGGACGCACCGGGGAGCGGGCCTGGTCGCCATGGCAACAGGCCGGAGTCCGCGGGCTGAACTGGGGGCGGGGCGGCCCCGGGAGGCTCACTCCCGGGCCCAAATAAGGACACAGGAAGGGGTGGGACCAGCGCCGTCCCGGGGCCCTGAGCCAGGACCCGGGAGCCCGGGTATCTGCCAGGTCCCAGGGCGCGCCCGGGCCCCCGGACGGCTAGTCCCGACCAGCCCCGCCGCCGCCCCCGAGGCCCCCACAGCCGCCTCGCTGGGCCCCACCCAGCTGCTCTGGGGCTTCGTCCTGCCGAGCCCGGCCCGGCCCAGCCTGGCAGGTCCCCGCCTGCCCGTGGGCCTGGGTCGGACTTCGCCCCCGGGCCCGACAGGGCGCGGAGGGGCGGGCCAATGCCTCCAGGCGCCCCCGGCGCCTGGGCGGGCTGGCACGACTGCCTCCTTCCTCGGGTGGGGTACCCTTCCTTTACAGCAGGAGGTCTGGGCCTCTCCCCCCCATCCCTAGCGGCTGGGGTGCTCCTTCCTTCACACCAGTTGGGCAAGGGGCCCTACTCCTGTTTTAGTCTAGGGGGTCCGTCAACCATCCAGAATACCTAAAAAGGGGGGGTCCCTTCCCCCTCCGGGGTGTCTCCTTCATCCAGTCAGAGGAGACTAGAAAATCCAAGGGGACAGACTCTAAGGGAACACAGTGCCCCTTCCCCAGCACTATACGGAGGTTTAGCTGCTGAGACTCCTAATTAGATTTAAAGTGGGACTTCCAAGAAGAATGTGAGCCACTAAAACCACAGGTGAAAGATCAGTATCTCTCTCTCTCTCTCTCTCTCTCTCTCTCTCTCTCTCGGAGGATGGAGATTTCTTTAGGGTAGAGACTGAGAGGGGCTAGGCGGACTTTGTAGGGCAGGCAGAGAGCACACACTTAAGTTTGAGGGAGAGAAGGAAAATGAAAGAGGCAAAAGAGAAACTGAACTTGTGGGGGCAGGGGGAAGTCCAGCAGAGCAGTGAAGTTACGGAGGAAGGTCCCATGAGAAGCTGGGGGTATCCCCATCTTTGGAGGGTCCTTGTGACCCCTGGGTGCTCCCTCCCCTCCTCCTCTTGCTTGAACTGCTCCCCTAACCCCACCCCAGGCTCAAGGGAGATTCCAGCGGCTGGCCGCTGAGTCTGGCGGGCGCGCTGCCAGGCCTGTGTCTCCCGCCCATGCTAATAACTGCAGCTGACATCTGGCCGGGCCCTGCGGGGGCGCAGCGGACAGCGTTGGGGGGCTGGGCAGGTCTGGCCTGAGGGGAGCATCTTGGGAAGCCAACCTGCAGGTCCCACAGGCCAGGAGGCCACAGTGAATCAGCCCTGGCCAGGGCTGAGGTTGGCCATGCCAGGGGAGTTCTGGAGAAAGGTGAGGCTGGCCCAGAGAGGGTCGAGATGGAGGACAAAGATGGAGCAAGGAAGACTGGATGTGTGGGGGCGGGGGGTCAGGGCAGGGAGAGATGCCCAGAGATACAAACCCGGGGCAGGGTTAGCGTCATGCAGACTAACAGCGAGACTCAGAGACACTTAAGATAGGCAGACAGACTGAGAAATAATAATTATTATTTTAATAGCTAACACTTATATGGCTCTTACCATGAGCCAGGCACTCTTCTAAGCGGTTTACAGAGTAACTCATTGCCTGCCTCCAACAACCCAGAGAAATGCATGCGCGTATCCCCATTTAACTGAGGAGACGACTGAGACACACGGAGCTAAGGAACTTGCCTGATATCCCCTAGCTACAAGTACTGGAGTCGGAATATAACCTGCGCAGTCCGGTTCCAGAGTATTGGCCACTGTCTTGTGGATTTCTGCAACCTGAGAGGCATTTATGTGGTACCAAGTGTATGGCAAGGTCTGCAGGCCCTTTCCTGAAGGTCTCCTTTTAATCTGCAGAGAAGGGGGGAGTTGGGCCCAGGGCAGAGGGGTGGGCTGGGGGTGGGAGCAGGCTAGCCAGCTGAAGTGGGGTCCGATTGTTCCAGTGGGGTCCGATTGTACTCTGCCTGGGTGTTTGAGCAGGGGGTGGGGATTGGGCCGGCAAAGGAGGGCGGGGGCCCAGCCGAGCTGGTACAGCCGGTTCCAGGCCCCTGCCAGTCTCACCCTTGTGGCCTGGGCACCACCCCCTCACGCCGCCCTGCTGGCGCCAAGGCCGGCTGTGAGGAGGGTGTAGGGATAGCCCCCTCCCCCACCCAGCCCGGGTGCCCAAACTGGCAGCTGGGTACTGCCCAGCCCCTGGGCTTCAGATCAGCATCTGGCTGAAGAGTCTGGGCCAGACTTCTCCAATGCCCAGGGGCCTGGGGCCTGAGGAGGGAATAAGGAGGAAGTTCACCCACCCCCACCCACAGGTCTCTCTGGGGCTTTTGGCCTGGAGGGACTTCTCCTTCTTATAAATAGCCTGGTGACCCCCTTGCCCCAGCCCCACTGACCGACCGGGCCCTCACCAGGAAACTGGGCTGGGGGCTGCCCGTGAGTCAGCCAAGTGGGCAGGCCAGGGCGAGAACCCACAAGTCATAGCACCCAGCCTCCCGCGTCCCTGCCCCTGGGTGTGGACAGACAGCTGGGCAGGAAGAGGCTGAGAATCATGGAGGCCCTCCCCCAGGAACCCTGGCCTGCCAGCCACCTCCCTCCCCCACCTCTGCGGTTTGGGGGTCCCTCACCCCCTCTCCTGGAGAGGAAGCTTCTGGGTTTTCTTGGAAGCAGGAAGGAGAGTCTGTCTCCTCAGGCTGACTCAGCTGGGCATGAGGGGAGTTTCCTCAAAGCTACTTCAGCACCGCCCCCCCCCCCGCTGGAGAGGTCTTGGGGGGCCTGAGCATGGCTGACATCCTGGGTGCCCCCTTGATGGGGGATGTGGTGAGAAAGTAAGCCCACACCCCAAGGACTGAGGCTGATGAGTTGGGCCTCCCAGGGGAAGTGACAAACAGCCGGGAGGGAAGTTGGGGGGGGCAGCGTTTGGAGAGAGGAAGCACCAGGATGGGGGGGTGCGGGAACAGACTGGGAAGCACAGAGCCCCACAGCACTCAGCCGGGTCCAGAAGCGCGTGCGTGGCTGGCCTGTCAGGGCGTGTGAGAGTGTGTGTGAGGCCTGTCTCCTCAGTGCGGGTGTCTGCGTGTTGGCCCAGCCCCGCAGGGGTGTGGAGGGCCGGTCTGCTTTGGGGGGGCGGGCAGTGGGTGAGTGTGCGCACGCGGTCGGTGGAACAGGTTGTGTGTGGCTGACCCGTACGCATTCGTTGTTTGGTGTGTATGTGGGTCTCTGTGTGTGGGGTCCATGCTGTGTGTGTGAGGTCTGTGTGAGGTGTGTGTGTGTGTGTGTGTGTGTGTGTGTGTGTGTGTGTGTGGCTGGTCTGTGAGTTCTGCGGCTGTGTGTGTGTGTGCACACGTGCGCTAGCCAACAGGTTCTGTCCGAGTGTCCCTGTGCCAGTGTGTTGACGAATGCCGGACTGTGGCTCGTTCGTGCCCCTGTGCCGGGTGTGACCGTCTGGCCAGACCGTGTCTGTAAATATGGTCGTTTGTTTGCTTGCGTGCGTGTGTCTAGTCCGTAGGTGGCTCTGAGCTGCGTGTGTTGCTGCCGAGGTGTTGTGTGTCTGTAAGGCTGCGTCTCGGTGTCCCTTGGAACCTCGGGAGTGTGCGCGCGCATGTGGTGGGGGGGCTGGGGCTCTCTCTCTGTCGTGGCATCTCTGTGTCCTCTTCGTCCACCTCCCTAGAGGTTTCGGTCTGTCTCTCTCACCTCTGAGTCCTTGCTGAGTTGGTGATCTTGGGGGGCTGGGTGTGCGTGCGTGTGCACGCGCCCGTGAGGCCTTCTCTTGTGTCGGGATCTCAGTGTGTGCGTGTGTGTCTGCACATCTCCCACGCAGCAGCAGATGTACCCATCCCGAGAGCAGCTGTCCCTTCTGAGTCTGTCAGCATGTGTGTGTCGCCTGCCTGTGTCTGACCTCCAGTTCTCTAGGTCACCGTCCTGCCCGTGTGTGTCTCAGTGTGAGTGAGTGTGGCTCTGTGTCTGCTGGGCTGTGTGCCTCTCACCTGCGTGTCCTTCTGTGCCTGTTTGTCAGTGCGCACGTCTAGCCCGTGAGCCCAGCTGCCTGACCTGTGTCACATACAGCCTATCCACCTGCTTCTGACCGGCCGACGTCTTCACGTGTTTGCTGGCCTTTCCATCTTGCTCCTGAGTCTGCCCTGTCCCTGCCCTATATGTCACAGCTGCCACGGGGTCAGCTTGCCCAGATGTGTGTCTGACCCTGTTGGTGTGTCCCTGCTTGGCAGTCTCTCTGGGGCCAAGGTAACAGGAGTTTGTGTGTCTGGACTGGGTCTCTTTTGGGGTGACTGTGTGTGCGTATACTCTTTGCCACCCCCCTCCCCCGAGTCTGGCCACCCTGGGCCATGTTTACTCTGCCCCCAGCTGATTTCTGCCCTGCCCCGGGAGGGGCTGACCCTCCAGTCTGTCCAGCCAGCAGTCCACAGGATGTTCCCCAGACGCTGTCTCCGCTGACATCCCCTCCCTCTGGCCACCCCTGGGTCAGGACCCAGGCGTCCGGGGCAGTGGGGGTGGGGCTGCAGCATGGGGGGGGTGGCCCGTCAAGGCCCCGGAATGAGGGTGGGAGGTGGGGAGGCAACGGGCCCAACAGGTTCCGCCTCATTCCTGCCCCGCCTCTCACTTCCTGGGTGCCTGCCTGGGGCAGGGGGTGGTTGGGATGAACCCCGTGGCCTCAGAGCGCCTGGGTGGGGCACAGCCCGCCCCGCAAGGACTGGCTTTGGCTGGGCACCTTGACACCCAGGCAGGAGAGACAGGAGGAACGTGGGTCCTTCTGCCTGCCAGGCCTCTCCTCCTATTGCTGTGCCCAGCTCAGAATACAAAGCGTCCCCCTATTATTCACCTAATTCCCACAACAACTCAATGGGCCAGGTATAATTATCCCCCATTTTCATATGGGGAAACTGAGTCAGAGATGGCAAGGACTGCAGAGACAGCATTTGAACCCAGCTCTGAATGGTACCCAAGACCCCCCGCCAGCTCACCAACCGCCTTCCTTCCTTTCTCTAAAAATGGTACAAGTACGGTGGAGTGTAAACCCAGGCCCCCATGAGGCCTGGCTCAAGGGGGCGCCCGGCTTGGGCTTGCTCTGAGTCAAAAGGGGCCCCTGTTTGAAATGAATAAGAAAACGGCTTTAACCGTTTCATCGCCACGATGGGCTCTGCCAAAACTTCCTGTGGGTTGGGGGGGAGGGGTGGGAGCTGGGTTCCCGGAGGCCTTGGCTGTGGGGGGAGGCCCTGCCAATTGTGGGGTGGGGGGAAACACCTCCGGCGACCTTGGCAAGGGCTGGCAAAGGGAAGACACCGTCAGCCCCCGGAAGGGGCGCCGCTCCCCCCTGGACCAGGACGTCCCTAGGACTTGGTTCTCAGCCCGCACTGCCTGGAGGGGGTCTCAGAGTCCTCAGCCCCCTCCCCAGGGGCCTGACTCACACTCGGGGAAAGCCGCGAAGGGGTGAGTCAGGGGGGTGGAGAAGGGGGAGCAAGGTCGGTTGCGGCCAAGGGACCCCTGCGCTGGGCTGAGTCACGCATGCTCCAGCCTAGCTGACCCCAACACCCCTCCCCACTCCCCCAACCCCCCTGAGACCGGGAGCGGGAAGCGCACTGCTGGAGGACAACCGAGCTGAAGGACTAGCAGGGCGGGGGGAGGGGAGGAAGCACGCGGCAGGCCGCGGGAAGCTCCGGTTCCCATGGTAACTGGGGGTCTCTCAGCTCCACGGGGTGGGGGGAGTTCCTCTCTCTGCAGGGACGGCCCCCACGCTCCGGGGAAGCCCCCGCGCGCTCCGTTGAGCGCCACAAGTTTCAGGTCGGGCAGGAAGGGGTTAACGGCGGCCCCCTCCCGGGTTTCACCGGCACCCAAAGCCCGGGAGGGGGCAGGGCTGTGCCCTGCGCACCCCCGCGCGCCCCACCCCGCGGCCGCCCACGCACACGCGCACGCAGCTAGCCCATCCCCCGCCCCGCGCTCGCACGCACTACCGCGTCGGGCTCCACGCATGCAGCGATCCCCGTCGTGTCTCACGTCACGCACGACGCACGCGCCCCCGCAGCGCGGGGAGGGGCCCCTCCCCGGCATAGAGCAGCGGGACGTGGGGCGTCTGGTGCCCGCTGCGCACATCTCCGCCTCCGCTGAGCGCGGAGTGACTTTGACAGCCCCCCATATACAAGGTCACAAAATCTCCGATGACCCACAGTGTCACACGGACACAGGATACACCTGCCACACATTGGCTCCAACCTTCACTAGTCCAGCCAGCCCCGCAGCTGTCACGGAGAGAGTCACACGGACACACAGACACACATGGAGACCCGGAGGGTTTCACAGGCACACCTGTTACTCGTGTGTGCAGACAGACGGGGCTATCTCCATAGGCAGGTGGGTGGTATGTACAGGGACTCTGATAAGGCCGCACCGTCACCCTCAACACAAAGTAAGACACAGATACAAAGTCTTGGGACGCCAGGACTCCAGGCTGTTGCAACACAGCCTCTCACATTGAGATCGTAAAGGCACAGAGACACATGGTGGGAACAGAAATGACAGCCATGCTGTCGCACGGTCATCACAAATATGGTGCACAAGTTAGAGTCACAGACAAACCCACAAGGGTACACACGGGGACACTCCGATTGCCATGGGGATGTGGACAAATCAAGGACACACGTGTCAGGGTCATGCTATCACAGAAAGCCCCATGGAGATAAAAGACATGGTCGCACAAAAACAGAACCTAGAGCCACACTGAGGTACTGATTGTCACACACTCACTTCTCATACGAAAAAACCCGGGGATGTAGACACACAGCGAGATTGCATATAGAGAAGCATGTGCCCCAGTCCCCATCAGCACCCCGCCCACCAAATCAGACTGTTGCATAAATTGCCAGCACCCTGAGACACAGGCAGATACAGACACAATGCCTGTGCACACACAATCACAGACCCACCATCTCACACCTACATAAATGTGAACACACTTCACAAGGGTACAGACACACACACACACACACACACACACACACACCGGGAGGAGGGCAGGATGGGAGTTGGGAGTTCCCGGAGGCGGGGGTGGGGGGATATCAGTGTGTTTAGGACAAAAGGCCTGCCAGAGTCCCTCCTGGTATGGAGTATGCTCTTCACCCTGCAGCTGTGGTCGGCCCTGGGGAAAGCACATTGTCCTCCAATTGTGTGCACCCATGATCCCCATCCTAGCCCTCTTGACTGGGTCTCTGCCCAGATGTGAAGGCCGGAGGGGACAGGCCGGGGTCCAGCTGTGGCCGCAGGGAGGGGCTGAGTCACCAGCTTCCCAGCAGTACAACCCCGGCTGGGCCCAGCTGTTCCTGGAAACAGGCAGGGGGGGGTGGGGTCTCCAAACCAGCTGGGGGCTGCTGGCCCCCACTCATAGTCTCTGTCTCTACTAATGGAGGCCTCCCGGGCATCCCCCAAACTTTGGGGTTCCCTCCACCAAAAATGGAGGTTTGCATCTTTCCCCAAAATACAAAGTTCCTGCCTCAAAGTGAGGGCTTGTGACCCCTTTCATTGAATTGAAGGTACCCAGATGGCCCCCAACAGTGGGTCTAAAATAGAGATTTCGCTCTTCCCTGCCAACATGGAAGCTCCCTTTCCCCACAAACTTAAGAATCCCTGCAACCCCGAATGGAGGGTTATGGCTTCTCTCCTAAACTGAGGGCACCCAGACCTTTCCTTAAATCTGGGGACTCAGGTCACTGAACATCTAATCTAGAAAGCCCATAATATCACATTAGAACAATTTAAGTCCATGCCCCAAATATTTGGATTCCCAGATTCTTCCTACACATCAAGATCCCTGCAGTTTTTGCAAATATTGGGGATGCCACCCCAAATATGTGGCGGTCACAGCATTTCCCCCATCACCGGGCAAACAGACCCTACCGCAAATATTCTCAGCAACCCCCTGCTTGTAATAACCGTGGTTCCCGGCCCATTGTCCACTTTTACCTGGCGGGTAGGGTGGCCCCACTTCCCCCTATTGGCAGCACCCTGTTCTCCGGCGGGTGCGGGGAAGGGGGAGCCAGCGATAGTTGTTCCCACGCCTGCCCGCCGGAAGGCAGCCCAGTCCGGAAGCCGGCACTGCCGGCCCCTGTCCCCTTCCCTCCTCCTCCCTCTCACCCGGCTCCCTGGGGTTGGAGGCCGAAAACAACGCGGGAAGCGGGTGTGGGGTGTAGACGAGCCTAGGAGGCCCCCGCGTGCGTGCGTGCGGCTGCGCGTCTGAGTGGGCTGTAACTGGGTTTCTGACGGTGGAGTGACTGTGCTCCCGCGATGCGGCGTGGGGGCTCTCTCATCTTGCTCATCCCGCTCCAGGGCAGGGTCGCCAGAGCCAGACTCGAGGTTGGAGAGAGCAGCGCCCCTCCCCTCAGATCTAGACCCGCCCCTAAAGCAGAGCCCATCCCTCCCTCCAGGTACAGCTAATAACCTCTAATTACTGCTCATTACCTTGCCCGCCTCGTGGGAGAGGAGCTGCTGGAGTATTCCGGCGCCAAAGGGTTCGGGCCGGGGCTTTACCCCTACCCCTTCCCCTAAAGCCAGCTAGAGCCCTGTTTCCTCTCCTGAGACCGGGAATTAAAACAGCACCTGGCACCTAGAGTCGTGGGGAGCTTTCAACCGCCTGTATCACTTAAATCGACTAGCACAGGAACTGTATACTGTAGACACTCAATAAATGGTGACTGCTATTTATTAACTACTACTGTTACCACTTTCCTTTGAGCCCCCTCCACCGCCAGGGCAGGGTCTCTGGAAGGGCACATTGCTTCCCCTCAGGCGGCGCTCCTGCAGTCTGCGCGCCCCCTGGTGGGCCTTGGGGACCAGGGCGCCCTAGTCCTGGGGTCTGCAGCTGGAGGAAGACTCCAGGGGCTCGGGGCTAGGGGTAGAGTCGGGTGGAGCGGGTATGGCGCAGGAAAAGCTCAGTGGAACTGGATCCATACTGGGCAAGTGTGTCTGTCCATCACCCAAGACCTGAGTCTGGCTGATTCATCCTGCCCTCGACCTAGGACCACGCTCGTCTCCTCTTGTTTACCCTTGAACCAAGACTCCCAAGTCACCTCCACCGAGAAGACCCCTTTAGGATCTCTCCTCGAAATGCAAAGAACGTGTTATGGCCTGCCCTTTCCCCGGGCAGACCAAGGCTCCAATAAGGTGGTTAGGCAGCAGAATTTCTTCCAGTTAAAGGGAAAGGACGTGAATAAGCCCGTATAACAGGGTGGGATAGCTCCGTCTCACATGATGAGGAATTACAATGAGGTCTCCGCTACCCCCAAAAGAACCAAGGAGAAGGGGTAGCGGGGCCACATTTGGGACGTGCAAGCTGGGCCCAGACTGACCCCTAGCGGCCAGGCGGGCACCCGAACGCTGCCCGGATCCATGATGGTGGAACTGGAAGTCCGATCGGGCGTCGGGAGATCACGTGTCCGGGGCGGGGCCTGCGCTTAGGGGGGGGCGGGGCGGGGCGGCGCTCTAGGCCAAGCGGGAGGTCGGGGCTGCGGGCGCTCGTTGGTGGCGGATCAGAAGGTGGCTGCGGTGGCGGGGCTCCGCGCCCCGGGTCGAATCCGATCGGAAGCCATGAGCGTGGACAAGGCCGAGCTATGCGGGTCTCTGCTTACCTGGGTAGGTCGGGGGCGGGGCCAGGGACAGGTGTGCGCCCGCTCTTCTTGCTCGGGAGCCCTGGCCTTGGCTAAGTCTACTCCTCTGTTCTGGGGCCGGGAGGAGGAAAGGGTGGTGGGCTTGCAGGGCGGTTGGACTCTGGCCTGAGCACCCGCCCCCGTCACGTGGCAGGTCTGCGTGGAAAGAACAGGTGAGGCCCCGCCCCTTCGCTGCTGGGTCACGTAGGGCGAGGGCACAGGTGAGCTGGCCTGGTCACGTGGGGCCTGTGGGGACCAGGAGACTCGTGGTTCCGCCCTGCCCTGGTCGCGCGGGGCTTGTTGAGCAGCCCTGAAGTTAGGCCACGCCCCCTCCAATCCCAGGTGTGCAGAGGCCACTCCCCCACGATCTGTTTGAGAAAGCGACAGGCCAGCCCCCGCCAACGGTGTGAGGTTCCTGCTGACTGGGAAAGTCTGCGAAAGGAGAATGGTTCTCTTCCAGGCCCTGACTGCCCGTTGCCCTTTCCTTTTCCTCCGCAGTTGCAGACGTTCCACGTCCCGTCCCCCTGTACCAGCCCCCAGGACCTGAGCAGTGGCCTCGCCATAGCCTATGTGCTGAACCAGATGTGAGTGGGGCTGAGGGGGAGGGTCCCGAAAAGGTCCCCCAGCAGCTCATCCCACCTTCTCGCCCCCAGAGACCCTTCCTGGTTCAACGAGGCGTGGCTCCAGGGCATCTCAGATGACCCAGGTCCCAACTGGAGGCTGAAGGTGACAGGTGGACTCATGACTGGGGGACAGACTGGCGAAGAGATAATCAGGGAAGGCTAAGCTAGACATGTCCTGGGTGATGGGTCAGCTAGACACATGTCCTGGGGGATGCACAGACTTGGCTAGGAAGAGGGACAGATGTCTGGTCATGAGCCGACCCTGTTCTTTCGTTCTCCTATGGAACAGGCCTGGGTGTGCAGCAAGGAATAACAAAGACAAAAACTTGCACACATACACACATAAACATTAACTTCCAATGGCAGTAATTTCTATGAAGACAATAAAAGCTGGGCCACGAGAGAGGGCAACTAGGTGTGTGGTTACTCGAGATGGGTCGATCTCCATGCAGAATTTGGAGAAATGGGATTCTAGGCACAGGGAACAGCAAATGCAAAATGGGGAATAAGCTTGGTGTATTGAGGAAAGGCAAGGCCGTCAGAACAGCAAACAAGGGGGCAGGAATGGTGGATGAGGTCATCAGGAGGACGGCAGGCTGGGGCAGGGAGATAGAATCTATTTTAAGTGCTATGCAAAGTCAAGGGAGGGTTTTAGCGGAGAGGAAAGACACAAGCTGGATTTGGACTTTGAAAAAGCTCCCTCTGGCTGCTTGGAGAGGAATGGGGGGTAGGCAGCAAGAGTGGAAATTGAGACCAGGTTGGTGCAGTAATCGAGGTGAGAGATGAAGGTGGCTAGGGCAGGTGATGTAACCTGATTGGGTTCTTGGGACATGCAAACAAGATAGGCAGGTGACTGACAGGTCACCCTTAGGAGAAAGGACATTCAGACAGAATGGTGCCAAATGGGATGAGATGACCAGGAATTGGGAAATGGGGCAGAGAGAAAAGGCTGGGGTAGGCAGATTCAGAGTGGGGGCTGCCTGGCTTGTTCTGGGGCGCTCTGAGACTCTGGGCACAACTCCTTGCCCCTCCCTAGGTCAGCAACCTGAAGACCATCTTACAGAGCTTGGTAGAGTACTCCCAGGATGTGAGTAACCGTGACAGGATTTGGGGGGTGGGGTTGGGTTGAGAGGAGGTGAGTGTCTGTGAGCCCCCATATCCCCTATTCCCACCCCCACCCCCTGTCCTCAGGTCCTGGGACATCCCGTTTTGGAGCAGCACCTTCCGGATGTGGGCCTCATTGGCGAGTTTTCGGACCCAGAAGAGCTTGGCAAGCTGCTTCAGCTTGTGCTTGGCTGTGCCATCAGTTGTGAGAAGAAGCAGGGTATGGGGGTTCGGGGGCCCCCAGGGGACGACCCGAGAAATCCTCCTCACCCCCTACCCCCAGGTTTCAGTGTTCTGCACCCTGATCCCCAGAACACATCCAGAGAATCATGACGCTAGAGGAATCCGTTCAGCATGTGGTAATGGAAGCCATCCAGGAGGTAGGTGGGGTGCCCAATGTGGCAAGGAGCTCTGGGGGAGGGGATACCAGAGCAGAGGCAACTGGGCACAGGCTCTGCCCTGGTAAGGTCTGGGCTCTTCCTGGAACTCAGCTGGCCAGATTTCCCTGTCTCATGTGTCTGCCAGCTCTTTCCAGCTCGAAGTCACAATTTAGCACCCTCAAAGGACCCAGCCTCCCTGCTGGACCCATGGCAGGAAGGCAGCCTCTAGACTGGGGTTCTTGGGGAGAACTGGTTTTGGGGACAGGAGGATGGAGGGGTCCTTAGGCTGGGGCATGGAAGCTTTAATGGCCACCCCCAGAGGGCCCAGCTCATCTCGATGTCCTCCTGGCCCACTTCAGCTCATGACCAAAGACACCCCTGACTCCCTGTCACCAGAAACGTACGGGAACTTTGATAACCAGGTAAGAGGTGGGGGACCTTGTTCAAGGCCCAAGCCCACTGCTGAGTCTTAGGGCTGCCTTAGGAGGAGGAACTTGTCCTTAAGTGTATAGACTCCCTTCATCCCTCAGGGTTCTCGCATCACCTTTACTCCAGTGCCCCTGGGGTCCTAGCCCTCTGTGAGATCGTGAGGGTTTCTGGGCTCCTCCTCTCTGCCACTAGAGATGCCAGCCTCCCCCCAGTCTCCTCGCGGGGATCCCTGATTTCCTTGCCCCTCCCCACCCTCCCCTCCCCTCCTCAGTCCCGAAGGTACTACTTCCTGAGTGAGGAGGCCGATGAAGGGGATGAACTTCGGCAGCGCTGTCTGGACCTGGAGCGGCAGGTGAGGTGGGGAGGAAGGGGGGTGCACAGGCCCTCCTGGGGCCGAGCTGCTTGCCTCGCCTCCGCTCCCCCCTCTCCAAACTCCGGCTCCTCTGCCCCTCCTGCCGGCAGCTGGTGCTCCTGTCGGAGGAGAAGCAGAGCCTGGCCCAGGAGAACGCGGCGCTGCGGGAGCGGGCGGGCCGGCCGGAGGGTGAGGGCACCGCGGGCCTCACAGCCAAGAAGCTGTTGCTGCTGCAGTCCCAGCTGGAGCAGCTGCAGGAGGAGAACTTCAGGTGCAGTCAGCTGGGGCCAGGGCGGGCAGGCCAGGGGATCGGGCCGCCTCCAGTGCCTTCAAGGGTCCCTCTCTTCCCGCCCCCGCCCCAGGCTGGAGACCGGCCGGGAAGACGAGCGCCTGCACTGTGCCGAGCTGCAGCGGGAGGTCTCTGAGCTGCAGCAGC
>CM052799.1:7150803-7173504 GCA_028533885.1 Nasua narica | reverse complement strand
AGTCCCGCTTTGGGCTTCTTGCTCAGTGGGGAGCCTGCTTCTCCTTCTGCCTGCCACTCCCCCTGCTTGAACTCACTCTCTCTCTGATTTATAAATAAATAAATAAAATATTTTTTTAAAAAAAGAAAAAGTTATTTCCTTACAGAGGATAGATATATGGAAACATCAGGGCTTAATTCTCCTGTAAAATTCCAATCCAGGAGGGCCGGCCAGTAACATTTTTTTTGTGAATGTCCTAACGTATTTAAGTCATTCTTTCCGGGGCCTGGGTGGCTCAGTCGGTTCTGCATCTGCCTTCAGCTCAGGTCATGAGCCCAGCGTCCTGGGTTTGAGTCCCCACAGCAGGCTTTCTGCTCACCAGGGAGTCTGCTCCTCCCTCTCCCTCTGTCCCTCCCCCGGCTTGTGCTCCCTCTTGCTCACTCTCTCAAGTAAATAAATTAAATCTTTTTTAAAAAGTCATTCTTCCTAGGTATTTGCAATTTCAAGCAGTGCAACAAAGTAAAACTTCATATGTGCCTCATTTTGCTTGTGTACAGATACGTTGACAAAGTGGAATTGGTGACATAGAGGGCACATGCCTTTGTAACCGTAGTAGACGTGGCCCAAGTTTCACAATTAGGTGTTAGACTGAGCTCCATATCCAGCACACGATAATAATCTTACCTACAAGCAGTGTTCTTAGATCTTTGGGGTTTTGCCGCGGGTGGCAGAACTGTTAAGGTTTTAGACCTTGCATTACTTTTTGTTAGATTTGCCTGCTAGAAAGATCCCTGGCTGCTGGGTGGAGAAAGGAACTGAGGTTGAGCATAGAGGAGGCCAGCGGGTGGGGGGTGGGGAGTGTGACGGTGGCTGGGCCAGCGTGTGGGCTGGGGAATGGAGAGCAGTGGACACACACGGGGGGCTGACCCAGGGGCCACCTGATGAGGGACGTGGAGGGTTGTGGCTCCAATGGCTAAGGAGATGGTGGGACCGAGGCACAGTGCTTCTGTCTTGGGGAGATGGCGCCCAGGTCTCTGCAGCCGGGCAGATGCATGTTGGCCAGCGGGGCAGGCTGTGGCCACCAGTGGGAGGAAGGGATGGGGGCCCAGCAGTCAGCCCACTGCTGCCCATCCTCTGCACAGGCAGAAACTGCATGAAGCGGATCTGGAGCTGCAGCGGAAGCGAGAGTACATCGAGGAGCTAGAACCACCCGCTGACAGCGGCAGTGAGTGGGATGCGGCGGCTGGGTGGGGCGGGAGGGCCCCGGGCTCGGCCGGGAGCTGAGGGGGTCCCCTTGTTCCCGCAGCAGCCCGGCGTATCGAGGAGCTGCAGCACAGCCTGCAGAAGAAGGACGCGGACCTGCGGGCCATGGAAGAGCGTTACCGCCGCTACGTGGACAGGGTGCGCACGGTGAGGACCCTAGGGGCTCCACGGGCCTCCTGCCGAGGCCACTGCCTCCCACCGACCTGTGCCTCCCACCAGTGTGCACCTCTCTGCACCCCCCCCCCGCTGCACCTGCCGCACCCCCATCACATCACAGACTTCTGCACCACGCTTAACACAGCCGACACATCCAAGAGCCTATAAGGCCAAGGTCACCCTGCCTGTGTCTTTCCCAAACCCTAGGTCATGCAGACCCCGGAACCCAAACAGCGGCCATCTGGGGGGGCACCCCCAGAACTTCACACCCTGAGGACACAGCTCCGGGAGCGGGACGTCCGCATCCGGCACCTGGAGGTGGGTGTCCTCGTCACTTCTTGCTGTCCCCAGCATATCCAGGCCCCTGACTCTTTTCCTCGTTGGCAGATGGACTTTGAGAAGAGTCGAAGTCAGCGGGAGCAGGAAGAAAAGCTGCTCATCAGTGCCTGGTATAATATGGTGAGTGCGCGTCTCCGCAGTAAGGGTTCTGGGATGTGCCATGGGCCTACTTGACCCCCAACCGTGCCGCCTCTTCCTCCCTCCAGGGCATGGCTCTGCAGCAGCGAGCTGGGGAGGAGCGGGCACCTGCCCACGCCCAGTCATTCCTGGCCCAGCAGCGCCTGGCCACCAACACTCGCCGGGGGCCCCTGGGACGCCTAGCATCCCTGAACACGCGCCCCACCGACAAGCACTGATGGACCTCGGGATCCTGCCACCTGCCCCGCCAGCTGGGGCTCAGTCCACCCCGGATTCCTCCCAGCTCACCTGGGGCCCAGCATCAGGAAGGCCTCGGTCAGCGGCCTGAGAGCCTTAAGGTCATGACTTCTGCCTTCTGTTCTCTGAAATGGGACGAGAGTGCGGGATGGGGCAGGAGGCAGGGGGTGGCCTGTTCTTTTTAGCAATGTGATTCTTATCCTTGATTTTCAACCTGGGGTTAATGAGATGCCAGGGGAAAGAGCAATTTTTATATTTGAGAAGAAAAACAATAAAGATTTTCAATCTGCCCTGACTGGACTCTGGGCACTGAGGGGAGGGAGAGAAGACGGGCCAGGGACTCAGAGCATTGCTTTTCAAAAGGCCTGGCTCGTGTTCTTACTAAAGTGTGAGTGACTGACAGTGCCCACTGGGAGGTGAGAACCATGTTTGTGTCTGTGTAACTATGTGCGTGTGGTCGTTTCGTGAAGAAGCTTCTGACAAAAATTCCTGCCTTTATGAAGCTGTCGTTCCTCATGAAGGGAGACAGACAATAAGCAAAATAAAGTAAAAGTTTGATGTGAGAACTGCTGCAGAGAAACAGAAAGCAGTCAGAAGTGATGAGGATGTGGGACATCCATTTGGGATGCAGTGATTTTAAGTAAAAGGCCAGCAGAAGCGGCCTTACCAAGGAAGGGACATAATTTAAGCAGAGACCTGAAGGAGGGGGGCGGGTAATCTGTGAAAGAGTGATCCAGGCAGAGGGAGCAGGATATGCCTGAGGCCCTGACGTGAGGCTTTGCTTGGTGGTTAGAGGGACAGTGAAGGGCCCAATGTGGGGTGCGTGAGGGCAGGAGGGGAAAGAGAGGAGGGCAGGGAGATTGTGAACTGCAGAGAGTACTTTTATTCCAAGGGACATGGGAACCATGTAGGTCCTAAGGAAGGGAGGGACATTGCCTGACTCAGGTGTTCATAGGCTCTCTCTGGCTACTGTGGAAGGAACAGACTGGGGGTGGTTAGGCCCAGAGCTGGGAGACAAAGGCAGTGGTCCCTGGTCCAGGTGGGTGGGTGGCTGACATTGGGGGCTGTAAGATGTGGGCCCTAGAGGAATGGGAAATGGTTGGATTCTGGATACAAGCTGAAGACTGAGCTGATAGGATTTGCAGCTAGGTGGACATGGAGGGGGGAAGAGAGAGTTGGAGAGGATTCCCAGATTTGGGCCTCTCACCTGGAAGGACAAAGCCAACAAGTAGGTTGGGGAAGGTTGGGGAGCCAAGAGGGAGCTGGTTTGGGGGGCACGTTCTGTTCAAGGTGCCGCACAGAGATACCAGGCAGGCAGGTGGCTCTCCCAGTCTGGAATCTGGAGAGGGGTCCTGGCGGGACTCCTGAATTCACCATATGATTGGACTAAGACTGGGAGCTCCAAAGGGGTATTGGAGAATGTAGGGAGTTGGGACAGAGAAGTCACTTGCAGAATCATAAAACAAGACTGACAGGAGGCTGTGGTCGGGGATTGGCTGGTACATTAATGAATGAGTAAAGCCATGGACACTGATGGGGTCATTTTAGAGGGCAAAGTTTGGGAAGGAGGCAGGGTGCAATCAAAGAATCTGGAAGAATTCTCAAATCTTACTTTCCTAATTCCTGGCAGGAAAAGTCAGGCTAATAATGTTTGAGTAAAAACCACTAACATTTTATTGAGCACCTATTACGTAACAACACTCTAAAACCGTTATTTCGTCCCCATAAGTCAATGAGGTAGGCACTCGTATCTCCATTTTAAGGAAAGAATAAAAGCAGGGCACACTGATGGGTCCTCTCAGGTGGTGGAGGGAGGGAAGCAGAGCTTTTGGGAAGGACAGGCTGTTCCAAGCTGGAAGAACCCTTCACCTTTAGCCCAATGCCTGGCCCACAGGAGGCGCTCCAAGCCCCCGTGCTACACGTGAAGGCTGGTGCGCAGGAGGCGGGAACCAGTGGAAATCGGACAGGTGGAGTCCACACGCGGCCTGTGTAGACCCGAACTGCTGCCTGCGTGCCCTGTGGGGGTTTGTGTCCCTGTCCTTGGGGATCCTAGGCCTGAGGGCCTCAGGCTAGACTCTCCTCCTCCTCACCAATGGGGCTGGGCAGCCAGGGTGGAGCCGGTCCCCGCGGCGCGGGCATAGGCACAGTGGTGAAGGGCTCGGCGGCGGGCCCCGGGACCGGCAGCTCGGGGCCGACGGGAAGCTCCGGCTCTGGCTCCCGCAGGCCGGAGTCCAGCAGCGGGTCCCCGCAACCGCACTCCGGGGCCGCGCCGTCGGGGGCGCCCGCGCACGCGCAGCTGGCGGCTGTGGACGTCTCAGACACGCAGCTGTTCTTGCGGCGCATTAAGGACAGGCGCCGGCCCAGCAGGCCTCCCGCGGCCATGCCTGCGCCCACCGGCAGGAGGCGCTGCAAAAAGTCGCCGTGCGCCTCGCCCAGCGGCCCGTCCGTGCCATCCAGCCGCTGGAACTGCATGTCCTCTTTGGCCAGCCTGTCGGACGGACAGTGTTTCAGCGTTGCGACCTCGCTGCTCTCCTTGACTGACAGAGCTGAGACGGAGACACGCTGCTTCTTCTGTTGCACCCATCCCTTCCCTTTGTCCCACTTATCCCAAAGACCTTGGTCATTCTTTAGAGAGCCTGCTTATAGCCTCTGGGTTTGGCTAAGCTCAAACTTAGCTCTTCAAGCCTCAGTTGTGACTGCCGCATCTCTGGCATTGCCTCTGGCCGCCAGTCCAATCCTCATAGGACTTAGCCCTAAGGTCGGCTCCCAATCAGTGGCCGTCCCAGGCCTTGACCCGGATCCCTGCCCCCTAACCCCATTCTAGTCCTCACAGACTTTAGATCTTAGCCCCGAGTCTCCGAATTGGCTCTGTCCTAGTATCTTAGAGACCCTAATCTCCGCAGGGCCAGAAGCCCCTCCTCCAGGAGGCCCCACCCATCCCGCTGGCTTACGTGATATCGAAGGTGGAGCCCTGGAAGGAGGGCTGCTGCAGCAGGAACGCCGTGGCTGCGGTGTAGGGGGCGCGAGCCTCGGTTGCGTCCCAGTACAAATCCTTCTCCAGCATGGCCAGGTCGTCATACATCTCGTCCACCGCCAGCATTGACACCTGCGGGCGTGGGCGTGCGGGGCTGGGTGGAGCTTGGCAAAGCGCGGGCACCGCAGGGTGGACCCCTCACGTTGGGTTAGGAGTACGGTGACCAAAGAAAGCAGGATGGTTAGGGGTCCAAGCCCCCGCAAGTCCTGGAGGGGGTGGGGCCAAGGCTGGTTTGGGAGCCCCGGATGGTCACAACCGAGTCTCACCTGGAAGTTGCGGTCGATCAGAAAGTTGGTCTCAAAGTCATCATCGTCCTCTCCGAAGGGATTGATGAGCTGCTCGGCTACCTGAAGGGGGAGGGGATAGTTTGGCAGAGCCCTGCGAACCCGCGCCTATCCCACCCCGGGCGTCCCTACCTCTGGGTTCCACCCACCTTGAGCCAGCCCGCATAGAAAAAGAACTGCAGCAGGGTGAAGATGGGCACGCACAGGTCCAGGTTGTGGCCTTCATAGCCCTGAGCTGGGTCCAGGAACTGGCGGCCGATGAGGCAGGCCAGGAAGTAGCTGTACACAGCTATGGTCACCACCTGGGGGGTGGGGTGGGTCACCAGGTCAGGGTTCTCCCGTTCTCAGAAGGTCTTGGAGAGACCAGGACTAGGATGGGGCACCACTGATGCGGGGTCTTAGCTGGCCCTCAGTCTTTCCTTGAGACCAGTGCGTCAGAGCGTCTGATGCCCGATTTAAAGGGAGGCACAGCAGGGTTACCTGGGTATAGACAAGGGGTACGCTGATCCAGTCGTAGTGAAAGAGCATTCCACACTTGCCGCGAAACACAGTCAGCTCCTGGGTGCGGATACGAGTCATGAGAGGGCCTGAACCACGAGCGCACACATGGAGATTAGGTGTGGGTAGGTCCTTGGGCTGGGGTGAGTGGTTACCTGGTGGGATGTGGGCGTGTGCTTCTGGGTCTCCAGGGAGAGTACTTAGTGGCGAGTGTACATCTGGGGTAGGGGGCACTATGCACCTGGGAGTCGGCCCCCTAGAGACAAGTGTGCACCTGGGGGCTGCTGGGTAAGGGTGTTGGGAATCTGCCTCGTGGGAGGCGCGTGGCAGGCCACCATCTGACACAGTTCCGGGGAAGTGTAATTTCCCTGGAATTTGGTATGAATGACCTCCGGGCGGGCCCACCTCGAGCAGCAGTTTAAGGGCGCTGTTGTCGCGGATGCGGCCCTCCCGCCGGGCCTGCGCAGCCAGGTTGGAGAACCAGACGCAGGGCACCCAATACTTGTTGTAGGACGAGTTCAGGTTCTCGAACTTCTTACGCTCCTCGCGGGTCATAAATCCTGAAGGGGTGAAGTCGGGGTGCGGGTGGGGGTGGGGGGTTACTCGCCCCGCCCCCCGTCCTCAGCCCCGCCCCCCGTCCAGCTTCGGGGCGGAGCCTCACCCGCCTCCACTACATGGTCGATGGTGGGGAAGCGCTTAAAGACCGCAGTACTGACAGAGCGCAGGATAAGCACAGCCGAGAGCCCAGCGTAGCGCATGAGCGTGCGCCGGTAGAGGCGGCCCCGCTCGTCGCGTCCGTGCACCGTGCCTGCCACCACACACATGAGCGCGTCGGGCAGCGGCATGCAGAGGTACTGGTTCCACCAGCGGTGCACCACCAGCGTCACGTAGAAACCTGCGGGACAGCCGGCAATGGGGCGCTAAGTGGGGATCATAGGGCCAGGTCTCGGCAAGAGGGATAATACAGGATCTGCATCGGAGACACCCGGGAAGGCTTATCACCCACCCACCTCTCAGGGCCACCTGGGCTGGGAATCTGGGGGGCCAGCCCTCCCGTCAGAGAGGCTAGAGCAGGCTGGGTCACCTTGGCTATTTGACTGTCACCTAGGATGTGGGATTGGGATCATAGTATGGAGTTGGGAGACACAGGGCCTATGTTAGGGGCACAAAGGCAGGTTGTCACCCTGGGTTGGGAGCGTGGGGACCTGAAACAGGAGGCAGGGGTCATGTGAAGTCACTGACTTGTCAAAGAAACGTCCTCCAGGCTGGACTTGAGAGGATGTAGTCATATGGGGTCACTGGAGGGGTCCCTGGGGCCCAGGACTTGTAGGGAGCCAGTAGGGGTCTCATGCAGACACAGGTGGGAGACCCTGAGATGATCAGGGATAAGCCTATGGGTGACACGGAGCTCTCATGGCTTACTGTAACCAGGTGACATCCAAGGTCTCTGGAAATTGGGGCCACACCTGGCATGAAAGATGTAGACATGGGGTTCTGTTGGGGTTGGACTTGAGGGGGGATTCTTTTGAGGAATGGGGTCTCTAAAAGGCCTGGAAATGGATTTCTCGGTATTAGGGGGATGGAGAACTCAGGAGCAAACGCACCCAGCACGAAAGAGACGGGGATGAGACTGGCATACTGGTCACAGTAAATGACGAGCTTCTCGAAGTAGCGCTTCTGCCCTTCCGTCAGCACGAAGCTGCGAGGGAGGGGGCAGGGGCGTCACAGGAGAGCCTCCCTCCTGGACACACCCAAGGTCCCTTCCCTAAGCCCCCGGGGCCGGCGCCCCCCAACCCAGGGCAGCCTCACCGATAGGCGGCACTCAGCGCCATGTAGAGCCCCAGGAAGCAGACCAGCTCGCGCCACAGAAGTTTGTAGATGCTCCCGCGCCACAGCAGCAGCAGTTGTGAGAAGCCGCCGAAACGCGCATTGGCCACACGGGCTGTGTACGTGACGGTCATCGCAGCGCCGGGCGGGTTGCGCCGAAAGAGAAGGGGCCGAACCGGACCCCAGCCTGTGGGCGGAGGAACCGGCGCCCCGGGCTGCGGGCAGGGGCGGAGAAGTGCGGGCCGACTGAGTTTGGCGTCCCCTCCCGGACCTTGGCCTCCTCGGCCGCGTCCGGAGCCCAGGGTCCCGTCTCCTCCCGGACCTGCTCAGTCCCGCCCTAGCCCCCAGTCCTTCCCAAGCCCCCTCTCGCAGGCCTTCCTCTGCCCAGTGTTCCCGGTCCCAGCGCCTGGCGTCTACCCCTCCCTCCATCCTCCACCCACAAGACCGTCGGGTCCACCGATCAGCCCCAGTAGCCCTCTATGCGATCCCAGCCCCCTCACCTGGGCTCCGACTACAGCCTTCCCCACTCGGCGAGTCCTCAGCACCTCAGTTTCTAGAGTCTCAGGACTCCAGATCTTCCCCAGCCTAGATCCCCTTCTTCAGGTCCCATCTCTGCCGGTCCCCCCCCCCCTCACTCCTACAGCTCCCAGTCTCAGCCCATCCTCCACCCCTGCACTCCCTTCCGAAGCCCTTGGAACCCAGTCCCCAAGTCTCTAGTTCCCCACGCCTTGTCCCCCAGGTCCTCTCCTCTACACAGTTCCCCCAGCCTATCCACCCCCAACTTAACTGCCCTGGCTCTGCCGCTTCCCCTTTCTCCTGGACCCACCTTGACCTTTCATCTGTCCATTCCCCTCCAGCCTTCAGAGCCCTCAACTCCCCACCCTGAGCAATTTGATGGATTCCTGCCTGAGAAGCCATCTGTCCTCAGGATCCTCCATTCCCCCAGGCTTGGGCCCTTCTCACCTGGTGGACGGTGCAGAGACAAACGGGGCCAGGGACAGAATGGACGGGTGACTTCAGCGTTAGGTGGGGCTGAGGCCAGACCCTGGGGGGAGGGGGCTGGGGAGTGGGCGTGGGCAGCCCCTCCCTGGCCCGCCCCCCCTTGGCTGCAGCCTCAGAAGTTTGTTTGGAGAAGTCTTGCCAGTTTGTTACCTGGGGCAGGGGGAACAATCCACCCTCCCCTCCCTCGCTCCTCCCTGTCTCTCTCCTAGTCAGTCACTGGCAGGTCCAAGGGATCTTGGACCTAAGCTGGGGGAGGGAGGGCAGTGACTGTCTCCTTCCCAGTTCCGGAGACACACACACACTGCTGAGTGAGGCTGTGTCACTCCACAGCCTCCTGGAATCACACACCCATTACAAGGATGCACACAGAAAGACACACCGTAGATCCAGACACAAATTTAGCTTCTTTTAACACAATCTAACTAACCCAGAGGGCAGTCTACATCGTCACAGACTTAGGAAGTCACACAAGACACACGTAGCTCTACCCATCCGCAACATTCAAATCTAGGCAGGTGGACCGTAACCCACCAGGCTCTTGGCTCTCAGGTATCCATCCGTATGGTACCCCAGCCATTCCAGACCCGGGCCCCTGCATTCCCTCATGATTGCACCATGGAACAAAGACATGCAAGGTCACATAACCGCTAAGCACAGCCCCCAGAATGCCTTCACACACGCAGCCGCACACCGTCACACAGGAGGGACCATGTATTTGTTCCCGATCTCTCCTGCATGAAGACTGACCTGTGGTCACACACCAGATGCAGGCACATCTGCCCTCAACACAGCGGCACAGGGTCCTGGGGGCAGAACAGGGTCCCAAACACACTCATAGAACAGAAACCCCTCCCCTCCAGTCCCATGGACGCTTCTAACCAGATGGGCTCATGCCCAGTCCCCCATGAAATTCACTGGCATTTGCACATCAATTCACAAGCCACTCTCCCCACTGCTCCCTCACCGCAGTGTCCCAAGCACCCACACCCATTCACACATCTCAGGTCTCAGATACGAACACACAACCCTGTCCCCGAATTTGGCCGGATGCAGACAGATGCTCCCCCTTCACAGACACACCTACAAAAGGGGCAGCCCCCGCTTGACACAGTAGCCCCCTTATGCCCAACATCAAACTCATAACCCGATGTGGAAGGTGCCGAGGCTCAGAGCTCTGATCCCGAGAGGGGCACCCTTGAAGCCCCTCTTGTTCCCCGTGGGTACTAGGAGGCCCGTTGCAGCCCCGCCCTGCAGCCCTGCCAACCAGGACACCGTGTTCCCAGCCTGGCAGATGTCTGCCCTGCCCCAGGTAATTAGGAACTGGCCCGGGCTGGCCACCCTCAGACCCAAATCTCCGCTGTCCAGCTGCTGGACAGCCCATAAAAGGGGGCGAGGGAGCGGCACGGTTTGGTTCAGGCCAGGGGGAGGGCACCGACTCCAAGAGGATGGTCTCAGTTCCTGACCAGAGGCCCCCACTTCCTAAGACGTGTCCCTACACACACTGCAGCTAGCCCCCACTCTGCTCAGCCAGCCTCCCCCAACTCACACGTGTCCCCACACACTTCTGATTGCGGGACCCCCGCTGGTCCCAGGGCAGGTTCCCCGGGCTAGTTCACATGCTTAATAATTGTTGCAGCGAAGAATAACAAACACTTCTTGGCGGCTACGTGCCCGGTGCTGTTGTAAAGGCGCAGCTTACTTCATCTGAGTCCTTACAAGGGGCCTTAAGGAATCGGTGCTTTTGTTATTCCTACCATCCAGGTAGGGAAACTGAGGCTCAGATAACACACGGCTTGTGGCACAGCTGGTTTTTGAACCCAGGCAGTTTGGCTTGGAGCCTGAGGTCCGTCACAAGTTGTACCACTGTATTTGTTTACAAGGGCCACCCCAACCTGCCACACCCAGTGGAATAGTTGGGGGGGGGGGGGGAGCGCGTCTAGGCTGGGGCTGGGTTCCCCTGACACGCACACCCTGGCACACCCGTGTGCAACCTGAACACCACTTCCTGACTCATGCATGTCCTCAGGCATCCTCTTTCTGTCCCCTCGAACCAGCTCTGGCTTGGAACTTGCAAATGCTCGATGTCACTGCCCCAGTCTTGGGTCTCTCAAGTGGGGAGGACACTGGCTGTCCAGGCAGTGGCAGAGGGAGGAGTGAAGGGGTAAGGGAGCTCATGAGTGCCTTCCAAGCTGGTGTGCTAAACCTTTCCAGGGTCTGGTAAATCTTGCCATGATTCTGAATGGCCACACTTCAGGTTTCCATTTTAGGGATAAAACGACCAGAGCTCAAACTGCAGGAAGCATGCTGCCTATCACCCAATGAGGCCGCTCTCAAGGTAGACAGGACTTCAGGGGCCCACCTGACCTGAGTCCTCTTCCATCCTGCCCCCTAAGTAGTCCCCCTGTTGCAGCCCTGTGCTGGGAAGGGCTGATGCCATCCCAGGGGAACAGGAATTGGGGGGCGGAGACTGTTAATCCTCAGTTTGGCAGGCCCAACCTCTGCCCAGGGCGCCCACTAATTCCCAAACCAAACAGCAGGCAGTGCTGGGCCCGCTGCCGGCCTAATCCGTTCCCCACCAGCCTAGGGGTGGCCAAGGGCTGGCCAGTTCCCATGCTCTGAACCTCAAAGGAAGTGGGCAGATGCTCTCCCCTTCTACTACAGGTTTTATAGCCCCAGCAGGGACACGCTACTCACTGAGTTAAAAAAAGACATCCCCTTAATGAAGATACCCTCCTTCCAAAATTACCATAATAAACATACACCTCTATTAGATCTCTGGTGTGACTTGGTCCCTCTAGATATGCCATCTTTGTGCAGTGTACAGCCTGTGAAACTGTACCTAGAAGTGCTGACCCCTAACCCCTCTACATCAACATCCACAGTGGTTTAAGATCATTTTATTGAGGGGCGAGAGGCAGGGAGAGGTGGGGGCAGCTACAGCCCCCTCAGCCCCACCAGGGGGAACAGACCTCCTCCCCGCCCCCCGCCCCCCGCGTGGCTCCCCCTATACTATGGGGGGGACTTTGTGCAAACTCTGCCCCCTGTGGGGGGGGAGGGTGGATGTGAAATGGTAGCGACTGGGGCTGGCAGCAGTGCTACTGGGCACTGGGAGGCTTGTAGGGCTCCAAGAGGAGGGCAGAGAAGGTGTTGACCTTGTCCGCCCCCCGCACCTCGTGGGGCAGCAGCGGCAGCTTCACAATGTGGAAGTCTTCATACAGGTCCTCCATCTGTGGCCAGGACATAGGGTAGATGGTGGCGGTTCAGGGGGTTGCAGGGCAGGGACAGAATGTGGGTCAATGGGAGGGTCTGGGTTGGGGGTATCCCGGGATCAGGGGAGAATGTGGGGCAGGGGCTTCACACGCTGATAGGTGGCGGTGAGACCAGTGAGGTTAGATCACTGGGCTGGACCTCCCCCTCCCTGGGGTCAAGAGGTACCAGGCCAGGCCAGCTATTGTCTTCAAGAGCCAGAATTAGGGTGAGGAGCAGGAGGCTGGGGCAGAGGATTAGAAGACAGGATGGAGTCAAAGAATACAGTGACTGATCCATGGGGCCTTGGTGGGGCTGGGCCAGGTCCCAACTTCCAGGGTCAGAGGCGTGCGGGTGAGGCAGGCAGTGGGGAATGCACACCTGGTCCAGGTACTTGGCCTGAATCTTGTGGCGGGCCTCACACATCTTGCAGGGCTTCTCGGGGTCAGGGAAGACGAGCTGGTTGACGATGATGTTGTGGGTGTCGATCTTGCACTTGGCCAGCTCCTGGATCAGCCGCTCCGTCTCGTACAGGGACAGGAACTCAGCAATGCACACGCAGATGAACGTCGTCTGCTCCTGCGGGCCGTGAGGGAGGACAGCGAGGGGCAAGTTCTGGCCCTGTCCCCCTCCCGAGCCTCTCACCACCCGCCCGTACCATGACTCACAGGGTCCTTGAACTGTTCGCTGACGGAGCGGATGACGGGCAGTGTCTCCTCCAGCTTGGAGGCCAGTTGGTCTGCATTCATGTCCCCCAGGCCCAGCATGTTGCACATCTGTCGGGGGGGAGGGCACGTGGGAGGCTCACAGTTTACCTGGGGTGCCTTACAGCACCCGGGCTGGGGACTCAGTAATCACCAGGGGGACAACCTCTGACACCTCCTGGGGTTAAAGGCCCTCAAGCAGTCCGGGATCAACGCAGCTCTGCCATTTCTGGGCGACTGTGGCCAGGGGGCTTGACTTCCTGGAGTCTCAGTTTCCCCACAGGTAGACCTTTCCTCCGACAGTTGTACTGAGGCACAGGTCCCTGTAGGGGGACCACACATCACCGAGGGAGAGGGTGGTGCTGTGCCTAAATGGGGGGGCACTGGGGCTGTCCTAACAACCCATGTATGGCCTCCATTTGATAGACAAAGAAGATGAGGCCCAGAGAAGTGAAGTGACTTGCCGGAGGTCACAGAGCCTGGCTCTGGAACAGGCGTTTTCAAGCCCTGTCTCCATGGGTGGGAGCAAGACACAAATCCTATGGAGCAGGCGACAGTTCGCCCCACCCCCCTGGGGAAGAGCCATCCCATCCTCTGGGAACCACGGATGGAGGGGACGTGGGTGGGGAAGGCCTCCGCTACTGCTCGTCTGCCCTCTGACACGGGGGCTGGGGGGTGCCCGGGCGCCCTGGGGCCCCGCCTGCCTGTGAGATGAAGGGGCTGATCTGGTTCTTGATCTGCATGAGGCGGCCTAGGCCCCGCTCCACGATGGTGGGGAAGTTGAGCAGCCGCAGCGTGTGGCCTGTGGGCGCCGTGTCAAACACCACCACGGAGAAGTTCATGCCCTTCACCAGCCTGGGGGAGGGAGACGAGGGTCAGGTTTGGCCGCTGCCTTCCACCCCAGCCCCAGGCCGCGCCCGCCCCTGCCGCCGGGGCCTGACCTCATGACCTCGGCGTAGCTCATGGCCTCGTCAATGCCGGGGAAGGCGCTCATGGCCTCCTGCATCATCTTCTTGCCCATGCTTAGCATGTTGTCCTCCTCGAAGAACTCGTCAGGCAGTTCCGCCACGCCAAGGCTGGGGTCAATCTCCTGAGGGCCGAGGGGTCGAGACTCAGGCTGCTGCTCCTGCCAGGCCTTCCCACCCAGGCGCCAGGAGAGAGCCCACCAAGGGCCCCGAATGCCAACCTTCGTCAGTTCATGGCTGGGGATCCTCCTCAGGTGCCACGGCCCGCCCCCCAGGGCCCCTCAGGTCCCGTGTGGTCACACAAGTGGTCAAACCGTTTCACAGACAGATGGAAAACTATAAACTGGGATCAGTGCCCCAGACGGAAGTCAAAGTCCGTGGCTGGGCCCTTGCATTGGCCCCTCCCCAACGGGGGCCCCGACCTCGCCCAGATTATTTCTCTCACAGGAGCCCTCCCTGACCATCCCATCCAACAATGCCGCCCCAGCTGCCCCTGCCCCTCCTCCCGTGGTTTACTCGTCACGTTTAACACATTTACCAGCTGTCAGCACCGCGAAGACAGGGATTTTTCTGTCTTGTTTACTGCTGTGTCCCGGGCACCCGGAAACGTCTGGCCCACAGTGGGTCCTCAACGTGTATGTGGAAGCCATGAAGCGATGACTGTCCCTGGGGTGTCTGGTCTGCCCTGAACTCAGTGCCTCTCTCTCCACCCTCCTCCCACGTCAGCTCTTGGGGACTTCACGGGTCCCCTGGTGAGGCCCCCAGCTCGCTGGCCTCAGAGGTCATTTCCCTGCAGGGAGCGTGCCTACCCATCACCCCCGACAGTCACACCCTTGATGGGTTATTGCCAGTAACTGGACCACCTCTAAGCTCCCACACTTCACTCTCTGACCTGGGCCAGCTTGTCCCCACACCCCTGCCCCGCTGTTCACTGTCAGTGTCCTCCACGGCCGGCACCCTTATCCAGCCTGGCTCCGCAGGGTGCCTACTTTGCCCCGTGGCTGGCAACACCCCCTCGCTCCGGTTACTCCCAGCTCTCCGGTATGGCTGCACCGAGGTGAACAGCTGGGGGATGCGCCTGACGAATACTTCCCATGTTGCTCCCCATTCCTGAACACAAATCTCCAACAGGCACTCAAGCCAGACATATCCTCAGGAGTTTCTTCTTTCTCCTCAAACCCTATCCATCCCATTCACCCCCTGCTCTCTGCTGAGACCAGCGGTGTGCCTGATTGGAAAAAGAAGCCACTGGCTGCCAACACCCTCATCTCCCCCCAGGAAATGTCCCCGTGCCTCCCCCGCCCCGCCCTGGCTCCATGTTCTAGGTCTGTGAGCTGAATGGAGGTTACACCCACCGACCTGCCTGAGGACCGCTCTCGGCCAGCATCCTTGCTCCCTCTCGCAACCTCACTTGTCTCTCCCTATTGGGAGCATTCACATCAGCAAACAAACCTGCCCCAGCATCTCCTTTCTCCCCCTGAAAAAGCCTCCTTAAAGCCACCCACCCTGAGCTCCCTCCAGCAATGGTCCTATTTCTCAGTCGCCATGATGGCAATCACTGTCTCCGCTCAGCTCACCCGCTCTGGGCAGGCTTTTGCCCCCACTCCCAGAGTGGTATCTCTAGATCTGATGTGCCTTCTGGAGCCCACTACTTCTTCCTGCCGAATCCCTCTGTCCTCCCAGAGCTCAGGAGCTCACGATGGCTGGCTTCCTCCCACTTCACTTGTGGCTCCTTCTTGGTCTCCCTCACCGGTCCCTGCGCCCCTCCCCTCCTGCTGGACCCTAAACGTTGATGTGACCTCAGTTTGTTTCTGGGCTTCTCTGTTCTCTCTCATTCTCCCCCACTCATCCATTCATGAAGCTTTAAATACCACCCTTGAGACAATGACTCCCAAATCAATGCCAACCTCTTCCAAGCTTCTATAACTCACTTAACGAAGCCACTGTCTTGGCGATTCCACGTGGATGTCCAGTGAGCACGTTGGATGCACTGGGGCCAAAATGGAATTCTTTGTTTCTCCCTTCGAAACCTGCTTCTCTCCTAGATGCCCCCATCCCAGCTGTCCAGGGAGCTAAGAGACATACTTAATTCACTTCTCTCCCTTGCCCATTACAACCAAGCAGTTGCATTGCTTTAATTCCAAAATACATTCCAAATGTGACCACTTCTCCCAACATTCTGCCCTCACCCGAGTTTCTCTGCATGGCAGCCACAGGGAACTTTCTGAAAAATGAATTTGGCCATGACACTCTCCTACTTTAAGTGAACAGCTTCCTATTAAGCTTGGAATCAAACATAACTGCTCCCAGTGGACCGCAAGGTCCATACCATGTAGCTGTGACTGACCTGACATCTTCCCTCCCCTCATTCACTAAACTCCGGTCACTCGGACCTCCTTTCTGCTCTGCAAACATTCATCACTTGTTCTCCTGTGAGTATGCTGCTGGATGATGCAGAATGGGCAGGGCGCAGTAGTTGATGGTGGGTGTTCACAGAGAGAGCCGAAGGGCCTTTGCCAGAGTGGGGAGCTGAGCCCGGCTCCACTCACCATGGCGAAGAGGTTGTCATAGCCTTTGACCTTGGTAGGCACCTTGGAGAACTTCTGGTCAAATGCATCCGAGATGTTGTGGGCTGGGTCAGTGGAGATTATCAGAACACTCTCCCGCCCCTTGGACAGCTGGACTGCTAGGCTGCAGCTAGGCAAGGGAAAGGTCAAAAGGCAGGGAGTGAGGAGTCCGGCTCTGTTCCCTAGGTCTGCAAGGGGCAGGGGATCTGGATCAACAGGGGTCTTGAGACAGAATATGGGTTAATTGTGGAATCAAGACTTAATCCCTGTATAGGGAGCCTCTCAGACTTCACCTACTGACCCCTCTGGGTGGCTATAGTGGTAAGGTTCAGCTGTCTGAGTCGGTCTGGACTGACGCCCGCTGCTTCCTTGTTGGCACAGAGTGGCACGGTCCAGCTGTCCAGCCAGCCTAGCTTGACCCTGTGCCCCCTCCCTAAACGCTAAGCTAAAGGGTCCCTGGCATCGCCCGCTAACTTCAGGATTGTTCAGGATAATTTGCCCCAGGGACCCTCCCCCTCCGCCCAGCTGACTGGAATGGTCTAATCATGTGCCTCCCCTCCCGCCTTCCACCTCTACCCCCACGTGGCCAGAGAATGGCAAGGTTCCCCCGACCAGGATAGTTTGCCCCTCCCCCTACCCCGAGGTCACTCTGGTACGGTCCAGCTGACTGGGACACCTAGGTGCTCTCCTGGCTCCCGGGCGCTGGGTTCAATGTGGTTCTGCCCTTGAGCATCAACGGGGGCGGTCCAGGTCAGAGGGTTCTAAGCCTGGATTTAGGCAATATCTTCCATTTGCCCCAGATAACTTCTGGGAGTACAGTCCGGAAGACCCCGGCCCAGCCCCCTTGTTCGGCTTGAGGTGGAAGAGCCAGTCCGGAGCCTCCCCTTCGCCCGGTGGTACATCCCACCCGTCTTCCTGGCCCCCGCCGCAGCTTCCTTACCTGCAGGTGGTCTTGCCAACGCCACCCTTGCCCCCGACGAAGATCCACTTAAGGCTGCGCTGCTCGATGATGTTGCTAAGCGTGGGCTCCAGCGGCTCCACATCAGGCGCATCCTCGAACTCCTCTGCCTCAACCCCCCACCCGGCCACCCCTGCCGCCATCTTGGAACCGGCTCACGTGATCAAGCGGAGCGCACCATGAAAAGAACCTGCAGGGGTAATTGCCCAGCACATACTCATCAAGTCCAGGAGCCTGAATTAATTCTCTCATGGCCTGACTTTTAGGAGATAACAGAAGCTATATTTCCAATGTCTTTTGCTTTTAAGGTTCACTTAATCGCCCTCTTCTCTAAGTTTTTTCAGAGACTCCCCCTGCCGAATTAACCTATTGGTACGTTTCAGATTACTCCCCTTCTCTGACTGGTTCCCAAGTCTCGCAGCTCTCCTTTCATTGGCTACATTTTTTCTCACTTTCACCAATCAGTCTCACGTCCCGGTAGCCGCCAACCTCTCCTTAGCAACCAGCCAAACACCCAGTCCAGGCCCTTTCCATGAAGTTAGATCCGAGGTCCTTCCTGGCCTGACTCCATAGGTTCAACTTCATGTCTATCATTTGTCCTTATTCTCTAAATTGGGTCCCAAGATCGCCTCAGGTCCGTCTCTTCTGCTATCCAATTGGCTGTGAGCCACCTGGCTCTTGACGCAAACCAATCGCAGAAGAACCGATTAGTTGGCTGAAGACAGGTCCCTGGACTGCAAGTGGGTTGGAGGGAGAACAACTCTGGTTGTGGGCGAGGTCAGCAGATCTTCGTCTAGTGCGCCCTGAGCCCCGTGCTGGGCGAGCCAGGTCCCTGCTGGGCAGGGACCACACCTGCAACTGCGCTCCTCGTCGCAGAAGGGACCCGGAAGCCTTCTCGCGCTTTGCTCCCAGTTTGAGGGGAGACTCCAGCGAATTCCCTGTTTGAACCTCTATCCTGGGCAGGAATACACCTGGGTCCCAGACCTTGGCGAACACTTTTTTTTTTTTTTTTGGCGAACACTCAATCTTAGACTGTAGCCTAAAGATACCCGCGACTTCACTTGAGCACTCCAGCCTATAACACCCATATTCTCAGGTGGGGATCCCAACTCTACAAAGCTGTATTCCCATTCCCAAATGAGAGCTCCGTCCCAGAGACAGGTACCCAACCAAACCAGAGACATCCCCATTTCTAGTAGGGGGTGGTGTGTGCTTAGGTTAGATATGCCCTCTAGACTGAGTTCGGGGCCTCGTTTTCGAAGTGTCAGTTGAACACAGTCTCAGACGAGGACCTTTCTCTCACAAAGATTATCCCTGGGGCCAGAAGGAAGATTATCTCTGGTGCCAGAAGGGAGCCCTGGAAGGGTAATGAGCTCCCAGTTTCAAGTGGGAACCTCACTCCGGAGAGCCAGCTATAGCTCCAGTCCCAGACAATGGCTCTATTCCCGGAGAAACTGCGCGTAACGACTGCCCAAATCTATCTGGCTTATAAAAATCCGCGTGGCTGGCTGGGCGGGCCCGTGGCGTCAGGTTTTACCCCTTATTCGCCCCGCCCCTTATACTCCGCCCCTACTGCGGACGCTTGAGGGCCAGACCGCTCTTCCCGGCATGCATTGCCCGGGACGGGGCAAGTCGGGCGCCAAGCGCCGGGCCGGAGCCGCCTTCCCGGAGTCCTTTGCGCGGCACCTGGCGACAAAATGGCTGCCCGAGGGAGACGGGCGGAGCCTCCGGGCCGGGAGGCGCCGGGCCCCGCGGGCGGCGGCGGCGTCGGGAGCCGATGGGCTGAGTCGGGGCCCGGGACGTCGCCCGAGAGCGGGGACGAGGAAGTGTCGGGCGCGGGTTCTAGCCCGGTGTCGGGCGGCGTGAACTTGTTCGCCAACGACGGCAGCTTCCTGGAGCTGTTCAAGCGGAAGATGGAGGAGGAGCAGCGGCAGCGGCAGGAGGAGCCGCCCCCGGGCCCGCCGCGACCCGACCAGCCTGCTGCCGCCGCCGCAGCCGCGGGCCCCGGGGATCTGAAGAGGAAGGGCGGCCCGGGCCCCACGCTCAGCTTCGTAAGGAGCCGCGAGGGTGGGGGCGGGCGCCAGGGCCTGCCTTGGCAAAGGGAATCGGGGCCCGAGAAAGGGGATCGGGATCCAGATCCACCCTCCAGCCCCGATGAGGGGGCCGTCCTGTCGCCCGCTGAGGATCCGGAACCTGGATTCTCGGAGAGAGGTCTGGGGGCGGGGGTGGGGACCCCCGGGCCCCGCCCACGGGGACCGGGAGCCAGGGAATTGCATTCGAAACGGCGCTCCAGGGGTGGGGAAATCAGGATACCAGGATTCCTATCTGAGTGGTACTTAAACTTGGATACTGGGACCATCCCCCACTATGGGGAAGAGGGGCAAATTCAAATCTGGAATCTGAGCTGTGTGGATTAGAAACTCAGCGCTTCCTGTGTGACCTTAGGAAATTTGCTCTATTTCCCTGAGTCTCATTCGTCCAGTGTCCATTTATTGAGCACCATACCTTATGCTGAGCATTGTGCTGGGTGCTGGATGTGAACAAGACAAGATCGTTGCTTTCCTGGAGTGTCTGGGCTGGCCTACCCTCAATTTTCCCATTTGCAAGTATGGTTACCGTCGCATGTTGTGATGTGATGAGGGTTCTGTAAGGCCATCCGGGAGGTTAGTACCAGCTTTGTCTTATAGGAAGGACTAAATCACCAGTGGTTTTTAGTTGGGACCTCCCCAACCCTCCCTCCCCAACCCCCTCAATTTGGCAGTTTGGAGAAATTTTTGGTTGTCAGAATTGGGGGAGGGTCCTGTTGACATCTCTGAGTAAAGGCTAGAGATGGCTGCTCAACTTCCTACAATGCACAGGATAGCCCCCCCCCCCAAATGATCCACTTGAAAATGTCACTAGTGTGAAGTCAAGAAACTCTAGGCTAAATAAATGGCAACCATATTGATGGTCAACTCTGATCTTGCTTTGTTTCTGTATTGAGATCAAATCCGTAGAGGCGCCTGGCTGGCTCAGTGAGTAGAACATGTGACTCTTGATCTCAGGGTCTAGAGTTCAAGCCTCACATTGGGTATACGGCCTGTTTGAAAAACAAACATACTAGACATACTTAAAAGTTTCTTTAATAAGTAAAAGAAAGAAAAAAGTAGCTTATTCACAGCCCAGATATTAATTTGTTCAGAGATCAAGTCCCCATGGTGTGGAGAAAAGTGTTGACTTGAGATTAACAGACTGGAGGTCAAGTCTTAGCACTAACAGTGCGATTTTGGGCAAGTTATCTAACCTCTCCAAGCCTCGTTTTCTTCATTTGTTGAAAGCGAGTGGGGAATAGTCCCAGCGGCACAGGTGACTTGATGCCTGGCTGAGGGGTAGACATGGGATGATGCCTGTGAAGCGATTGCTGCCCATGGACACAGAAGGTGCTCAGTCAGTGGGAGAAGGTGGAGGACCAGGATGAAGTCTCGAGTGAGACATCTGTTGGAGGAAGAGAGAGTGTCAGGACCTAGGTTGCTGGCTTGGTGTAAGAACCAGAGGTGGAGGCTGAGTGACCTTTTGTGAGTGGGAGTAGTAGTAGTTGTCACTGACTTTTTCATTTCCTCATTAAGGGGCACCCTTAAAGAGGCTAGGTTAGGTGTAGGGAAGACAGTGTCATTTGGTGGGTGAGGATGCTGCTCTGTGACTTGGACCCATCTGACCCTGAATCCAGTTCCATTGTTTGCTGCCAACCAAGGGTAGGCCCTCTTCCTTCTTAATGGTGTTTCCTCATCTGTAAAATGGGGATGGTTGTAACCTTCCTCTTAGGGCAGGTGTGAAAGTGAAGAATGATACATCGAAAGTACTTGGCACAGAGCTTAGCATACAGTGAGTGCTCAGTAAAGGGAGCTGTTGGTGCGTGTGTGGTCCCTGCTAGGGGAGGGTGAGGTTTCAGCCTGGAGAGAGAGGACAGCCTGTGGGGGTTCGTCTTGCTTTTGGGGAAGGCAGCCCAGGGGCCCACGACTGCCAGGGCATCATGGGCCCAGGGCAGGCGCTAAGAATCGCGTGTGCTCCTCTCTGATTGCTGCGCAGGTCGGCCGGCTGGCGGAGCTGGGCGCGGCGTCGGGACGGGCCACCGGGCCGGGCTAGGAAGGTGTAGTGGGCCTCAGCGCCGCCAAGGGCGGGCCCGACTCCTGTAACCGTTGCAGTCTTCTGTCCCTTCACCCAGGTGGGCAAGCGCAGAGGCGGAAACAAACTAGCCCTCAAGACGGGAATAGTAGCCAAGAAGCAGAAGACGGAGGATGAGGTGAGCAGGCTGGCTGTGGGGGGCCGCCCGAGGTGCCTTTCCCTTCCAGCCTCAGTGCCTGGCTGCTGATCCCCTTCCCTCTCTGTCCAGCACCTGGGGCCTTGGAAGTGGCGGCTGGGTGGGGGGAGGAGGGTTTTCAACAGGATCCCCAGATAAATTGAGTCTGCATATCTTTACCTCAAACCCAGTACCTTAAGGGTGACGCAGGGTGGGTGTGTGTGGGGGGGGTGTCAGCTGTCTCAGGACAGTTCTGACCCCAGTTCCTGGCCTCCTCGGTATCCCCTTGCAACCCCTGTGTGCCCCCCCCCCCCACAGGTATTAACAAGTAAAGGTGATGCGTGGGCCAAGTACATGGCAGAGGTGAAAAAGTACAAAGCCCATCAGTGTGGCGATGATGATAAAACTCGGCCCCTGGTGAAATGACCCCCTTCCCCCGCCTGCCTACGGCCTGGGACTCTCTGCGATGTACATAACTATTTAATGCAGCGGCAGCGGCGGCAGCCTTTCCCCCCCAAGGACTTCTACACAGAAGGAAATCGAGATGCTTCCCGCAGCCGCGGATGATTCTCCAGGACTCTTTTTTACCTTGAGCACTTGCCTCCTGAGACTTATAGAACAGTGGTTTACTGTCCCCTCTCCTTCCACCTCCTCGCTCTCTCTGGCTCTTTCTGTCTTCCTCACCCCCACCTCACCCCCACCCCTCCTTAGCCATCACTTCTGGGAAGTAAAGAACTTGACTTAGTGCCGGAGCTGTGTGCTTGGTTTGCCTTCTTTGTTCTCCATCCTAAGCACTCCCTCCCCCATGGCCTGGTCCTACCCCTGGTCCCGGGTCTGGCTTGGTGAGGGAGTTATTGGGGGGCATGGGGAGGACAGGGGTGCATCTCCTCCTGTTGGCCTGGACTCTCTCAGGACCCATTTCCCCCTACCCCTGGCCGAGCCCCAGTGTTGCCGCTCACGTTCAGTGTCCCATCGCGGCCCCATCTGGCTGGGCTGGAGCTGTCAGTCTGTTCATTGGGCGGACACTCGATGCGTGCCTGCTGTGTGCCTGTGCTATTCTGGACCTTGCGGCCAGAAGAGTGAAAAGAACAGACCATGTGCACTCCCTGCCCTTCCGGAAGGAAACAGACAAAAAGGGGAAACCATTTTGGGAGATGACTGGGAAGAAGTACACGGTAGAGGCTAGGGGGAAGGTGTCTATTTCCCTCGACATCTGATCTGAGTCCTT
>CM052799.1:7133695-7150303 GCA_028533885.1 Nasua narica | reverse complement strand
AGACTGAGAATGAGAGGAGAGAAGGTCAGAGGGAGAAGCAGACTTCCCGCAGAGCCGGGAGTCCGATATGGGACTCGATCCCGGGACTGCGGGATCATGACCTGAGCCGAAGGCAGTCGCTTAACCAACTGAGCCACCCAGGCGCCCTTGCAGGTTTATTTTAACCTTAGAGCCTCTCTCACTAGACAGCTCCCAAGGGCAGGGATTTTGTATTTAGTTCTGTGCTGCATCCCAGGGCCTGCAACGGAGCTGGCTTACAGTAAGGCTCAGAGGATCTCGAAAGGAGTGTGTAGGGCTTCTGGGGGACTGCGTACAGCCAGCCTGCGAGCCCGCGGAGCAAGTGTGTGGCAGGCCCGCGCCTAGCACCCTGCCTGAGGCAGCGTCCTTTCCCGGCTGCCCCAGGCATTCTCATCACCACCATCGCTTCCAAGGGCGAGCTGCAGATGTGGCCCGAGCTGCTGCCCCAGCTGTGCAACCTGCTCAACTCGGAGGATTACAACACCTGTGAGGTTAGGCGACCAGCTGCGGCCCACCTGGGTGGGAGCTGGGACAGGACTGGGGTTCACGGCTGTCTGCCCACCCCTCTCCACTCAGGGAGCCTTCGGAGCCCTGCAGAAGATCTGCGAAGACTCATCTGAGCTCCTGGACAGTGATGCCCTCAACAGGCCGCTCAACATCATGATCCCCAAGTTTTTACAGTTCTTCAAGCACTGCAGCCCAAAGATCCGGTGGGTGTGGCTCCCCCGAGTGGGCAGTGGAGGGGGGGCGGGAGGAGCGGGGTCAGGATTGACCCAGGTGCCCATGCCCTACCAGGTCCCACGCCATCGCCTGCGTGAACCAGTTCATCATGGACCGGGCCCAGGCTCTGATGGACAACATCGACACGTTCATCGAGGTGGGCTGCCAGCCGGGGGTGAGCAGGGCAAGGGCCGAGGGCTGTGCTGCAGCTGATCCCACCTTCCCTGCAGCACTTGTTCGCCCTGGCCGTGGACGATGACCCTGAGGTGCGGAAGAATGTGTGCCGTGCCCTGGTGATGCTGCTGGAAGTCCGGATCGACAGGCTCATCCCCCACATGCACAGCATTATCCAGGTGTGCAGCCCCCCCTTACCCCGAGGCAGGCCCAGGCTCAGGCGTGCTGTAGGGCGGGCGGCGGATGGTTGGGAGGCATCCCTGGCTGGTCTGGGCCTTAGCCTTTCTCCCACCCTGCCCTAGTACATGCTGCAGAGGACCCAGGACCACGATGAGAACGTGGCCCTGGAGGCCTGTGAGTTCTGGCTGACGCTGGCCGAGCAGCCCATCTGCAAAGAAGTCCTGGCCTCCCACCTGGTCCAGTGAGTGCCACTCCTGTCCTCTGCCTTGTCTCGGCCTCCACCCCTCACTGTGCTCTGCCTTCCCTTTGGTTATCCCCTGTGTTACCCTCAGTCTGTGTTCTCTGTCTCTTTTTACTTTCTATCCCTGTGTATGTTTATTTAGTAAATGGTAAGATAATTTTTAATGACTTAGAAATTAGGTAAGTTATAGTTGAAAAAAATGAAAAGTTGACAAAGGTTTCAGGTATAGCTGGATCCAGGTGCTCTCAAAGGGTGTAAAAGATGTCTACATGGTTTCAGATCTACACGCTGTGTTGTCTTTGTCATCAGGCCTGACCTTCCCTCTTGGTAGTGCTATGGCTTTCTGCTACATTCAAGCTTAGGAACCTCAGAGGAAAGAAATTCTCTCTCAGCTAGTATCTGTAGCACAAGTCCTAGGCTGACCTTGACCAACTTGGGTCACTTGCCTATCACCGAGTCATGAATCAAAGTTTCCAATCCCAGGTGTATGGACTCCAGCTAGGCAGACTGGCTACCCTGCCTATTTGCTTGTTTGACCTGGCCCATCCCAGGGAAGGGCCATAAGTCTTCCTTGCCTTACAGTATACTAGGGAGCAGCCACTGTCCTAAGCTTTTCGGTGTGTTCAGCATTTGGAATTCCCTGAGTGGCCAGGTCTGGGTCAAGAACCCTCTCGTTGGGCCAAGAGTAGAGTCTGCTTTGTCCCAGTCCCAGTGGCTAAAACTAGGTCAGGATAATACCCCTAAGTTCCATACATTGTTCTTTGGCTCCTTGATGCTTCCCCCTCGATGAGCAGCCTCTCTCCCAACAGGTTGATACCCATCCTGGTGAATGGGATGAAGTACTCAGAGATCGACATCATTCTGCTTAAGGTTAGTCAGGGCCCACCGCCGGGCATGAACGGGCCGATGAGGGCTGGGGCATTGAGGCTGGGGGCCCCGCTGGTGCTTAGTGGTCTGCCCGGCCCCACAGGGGGACGTGGAGGAGGACGAGGCAGTCCCCGACAGCGAGCAGGACATCAAGCCACGTTTCCATAAGTCACGCACAGTGACGTTGCCCCATGAGGCTGAGCGGCCTGATGGCTCGGAGGACGCAGAGGACGATGATGATGACGATGCTTTGTCCGACTGGAATCTGAGTGCGTGGCCCGGCCCTGTGGGGGCTGGGTGGTGGTGGGGAGGGCAGCAAGCCCAGGGGCGGGAGGGGATGAGAGGCCTACTCAGAGCAGATCGTGAAGATTCTCACCATGATCTCTGATCCTGGGGGGTACAGTCTAGGAGGCTGGCAGCCTGTCCAAAGCGCTTCCCTGAACCTGCCACCACGTTTTCCCTCCCGTCCCAGGGAAGTGCTCGGCAGCCGCACTGGACGTCCTGGCCAACGTCTTCCGGGAGGAGCTGCTGCCCCACCTACTCCCCCTGCTCAAGGGACTCCTCTTCCACCCTGAGTGGGTGGTCAAAGAGTCAGGCATCCTGGTGCTGGGCGCCATCGCTGAGGGTGAGCGCTCCGCTGGCGTGGGAGGGCCTGACCTCGAGCCCCGTGCTGGTGTGAGACCGCAGAGCTGGCCTGGGCCGGGCTGTGGTGCATAACCGTGACGCTCGGCCCCCGCCAGACAGCTCTGGGACTGGAACCTCCCCCCCCACCCCCCCACCCCCCGCCTCCGGGCATGAACGGAACCCCCGGGCCCTATGACGCAAGCCCCCCCTCATTCTCACCGACGCCAGTTCTGTGAGGCTGTTGGCACAGTCAGGGCCGCAACAATAACAGGCAGTCCTCCTGATGAGGTGGCAGTTCGCAGGTCGGGAAACTTGGGGGGGCGGAGAGATTTACACCATTGCACCCCTTCCCCGGCTGCCCGCGGTGCAGCTGGGTGAACAGGAATACGAATGTGTTACCCGCGTCCTTCGGGAGCACCTCAGCATCCAGGCCTGTCATAAAAGGCTCAGACCCGGCAGCAGGAGCCTTCACCTTGGAGGGCTTTTAAAATTTATTTAAGGAAAGGTTTCCTTATATAACGAGCAGAGCGTGTGTCCCGGTAATGTTACGTGTGTGTATGTTCACGGGCTTCACGAGGTGTTCGGGGAAAAGATTTTAATGGGAAAGATTTAGAGAAATTGACCTACAACTGGTAAAAATAGATCTTGGATCTTGGATTATTAGGTGGTGTGCTATTATCTGTGTGCTCTCAGAGATATGTTCACTTTTTTTTTTTGTTTAAGGTTTTATTTATTTGAGGGAGAGATCATAGAGGGAGAGGGAGAAGCCGACCCACCGTGGAGCAGAGAGCCCGATGTGGGGCTCGATCCCAGGACCCTGAGACCATGACCCAAGCTGAAGGCAGACACTCAACCGCCTGAGCCACCCAGGCACCCCGTTCACATTTTTTTTTTTTTTTTTTAAGATGAAAAGTAGAAAACTCATAAATATCTAAAAAACATTTCAGAAGAAAAGTACGTGGGGTGCCTGGCTGGCTTAGTCAGTGGAGTGTGCGACTCTTGGTCTTAGGGATGTGAATTTGAACCCACGTTAGGTGTAGAGCTTAAGTTTAAAAAAAAAAAAAAACACTTATGTGGCTCTTTTGGTCAAGCCTCTGACTCTTGATCTCAGCTCAGGCCTTAATCTCAGGGTCGTGAGTTCAAGCCCCGCACTGGGCTTCATGCTGGGCATGCAGCCCACTTAAGAAAATAAATAAACGAAAAAGAGGGGCACCTGGGTGGCTCAGTTGGTTGAGCGGCTGCCTTCGGTTCAGGTCATGATCCTTGAGTTCCAGGATCGAGTCCCGCATCAGGCTCCCGGCCCCAAAGGGTGTCTGCTTCTTCCTTTGACCTTCTCTCCTCTCATGTTCTCTCTTACTTTCTCTGTCTCTCAAATAAATAAAATAAAATCTTTAAAAAAAAAAAAAAAGAAAAGAAAAAAGAAGTAAAATTTCAAAAATTAAAAGGAAAGTATTTTCCGTCCACGTTGGTCACCATGCTGCCCGGCCATCTGTGAATTCATGAGCAGCCATGCCAGGGCGGTGCTGACGGAGGGGAAAGGCTGATTTTTTTTTTTTTTTTTTTAAGATTTTATTTATTTATTTGACAGAGAGATCACAATTAGGCAGAGAGGCAGGCAGAGAGAGAGGGGGAAGCAGGCTCCCCGCTGAGCAGAGAGCCCGATGTGGGGCTCGATCCCAGGACCCTGAGATCATGACCCGAGCCGAAGGCAGAGGCTTTAACCCACTGAGCCACCCAGGCGCCCCGGGAAAGGCTGATTCTGATGCCTCCTCCTACCTTGGCCCTCCTGTCCTCAGCGTCCCCCGAATTAGGTGCTGCCCAGGTCTGCCCAGGAGGGTGGCTGTGGCCGGCTCCGGCGGGGCTCAGCCTTGCCCTTGTGCCCGTCCTTGCAGGCTGCATGCAGGGCATGGTGCCCTACCTGCCTGAGCTGATCCCGCACCTCATCCAGTGCCTGTCGGACAAGAAGGCCCTGGTCCGCTCCATTGCCTGCTGGACGCTGAGCCGCTACGCCCACTGGGTGGTCAGCCAGCCTCCCGACATGCACCTCAAGCCTCTGATGACCGAGCTGCTCAAGCGCATCCTAGATGGCAACAAGAGGGTGCAGGAGGCGGCCTGCAGGTGACCCTCAACCCCTGGCCCTGCGGCCCCCACCCCTGCCCCACCGGCTGCCCTCTGGGAAGTGATGATGCTCGTGACCTTGACATCTTGCTGATTTCTCGTGTATTCGTACTGGCTGATCCCAAGGGCGTCCCCTTCCCCTGCTCCCGCCCCAGGCCCAGCCCCACCTGTGGCCGCCCACTAAACCCGTTCCCTGCTCTAGTGCCTTCGCCACCCTGGAGGAGGAGGCCTGCACGGAGCTGGTGCCCTACCTCAGCTACATCCTGGACACCCTTGTCTTCGCCTTTGGCAAGTACCAGCACAAGAACCTGCTCATCCTCTACGATGCCATCGGCACCCTGGCCGACTCCGTGGGCCACCACCTCAACCAGCCGGTGAGACCCCACAGCGTCTCCCTCGCTCGAGCCCCGTGCCCTTCTGCTGCCAGTGTGACCTGGCGGCGACCCCGTGTCGCACGCCAGGGACATGGCCGTGACCTCAACAGGCAGACAGACAGACCCGGCCCCTGCCCTCGCCCTGCTCCCAGTCTAGTGGGGGAGACAGACAGTTATGAGACAGCGTGGTAAGTGCTGTGCCGGGGAAGCTCAGGGGCCTGCGGGAACCAGGAGGGGCTGACCCTGGCTCCGAGGGGGCGGATGGGGAGGGCGGGGTAGGGACGGTGAGAAGGGAGCCCACCAGCCGGGCCCGGACGTCTGGCTGGATGGCAGGGCCTCACCGGGCCCCCTGAGCCACAGCAAAGAGCTCAGACCTCACCGCTCCGGCAGTCAGTGCCTCCGAGTCACGGGGAGCCCTGCTGGTGCCAGGCTGCCCTCCCCTCCCACCCAGGGAGCCCCAACTTCATGCCCCCTCTCCAGGAATACATCCAGAAGCTGATGCCCCCGCTGATCCAGAAGTGGAACGAGCTCAAGGATGAAGACAAGGACCTCTTCCCTCTGCTGGAGGTGGGTGGGCCCCCGGCCCGCGCCCTGAGCCCTGCCCCAGCCTTCCTGAGTTCACCTCTCCTGTCCTCCTCCCGACCAGTGCCTGTCGTCGGTCGCCACTGCCCTGCAGAGCGGCTTCCTACCCTACTGCGAGCCCGTCTACCAGCGCTGCGTCACCCTGGTGCAGAAGACTCTGGCCCAGGCCATGGTGAGCGTCCCAGCGCCCCTGCCCCCCGCCCCCCAGCCGGCTGCCCAGGCCCCGGCCCGCACCCCTTACCTGCCCGCCCCGCTGTGCCCAGATGTACACCCAGCACCCTGAGCAGTACGAGGCCCCCGACAAGGATTTCATGATCGTGGCGCTGGACCTGCTCAGCGGCCTGGCCGAGGGCCTGGGCGGCCACGTGGAACAGCTGGTGGCCCGCAGCAACATCATGACGCTGCTGTTCCAGTGCATGCAGGTGGGTGCCTCCCCTCCCCCCACGGCAGGGCAGGCCTCCTGCGGTGACACAGGCCCTGGGAGCGCCCAGTGAACATCTGGAGAAGGGGACCCACAGGGGGCAAAAAAAGTTTGTATTTATTTTAGAAAGTCATTCAAGTAAGACGTGAGTCAGATCTCATTGAATAAGCTAACGACAGAGAAAATTAAAAAGAAAAATGAGGGGTCCCTGGCCAGCTCAGTTGGTGCAGCGTGTGACTTTTGATCTCAGGGTTGTGAGTTCTAGCCCCACGCTGGGCAAGGAGGTGACTTAAAAAAAAAAAGTAGAAGGACATAGGAAAGCAGAAGCTCCCCTAGCCTTACACATACACAGTCCCACTGTGTCAGCATGGACAGCAGGTAGGCCTGCTTCTTGCGGTAGTGGTACCCCGAGTGAGGCGGAGGTACGCTGTCGTCCAGTGTGTCCCGAGTCCCAGGTTTTCAGATGGGGCATGTGATGGAAAGTGACAGGGTCAGGCCATGCCCCAGGGACTGCTCCCCCAGCTGCCCTGCCCTGAGGGATTCGTTGGGACCCCAGCTGGTTGGGGGGCGGGGAGGCCTTGCCACACTGACCCTGCTCTGACCCCCCCTCCCCCCAGGACTCCATGCCTGAGGTCCGGCAGAGCTCTTTCGCCCTCCTGGGAGATCTCACCAAAGCCTGCTTCATCCATGTCAAGCCCTGTATTGGTAGGACGCCCCTCTTGTCATGACCCCATGATCCCAGCTCTGGCCTCAGATGATGGAGAAATGACTTTGGGAGGACAGTGACCAAACTGAGTTGTATTCGTACTGTCTGACGGGGTCGGCCCGGCTGGGTCCAGGAGCTCGCCCCGCCTGGCCCTCCTGCTCAGCCCTCCTCCTTCTCCCCCCAGCCGAGTTCATGCCCATCCTGGGCACCAACCTGAACCCTGAGTTCATCTCGGTTTGCAACAATGCTACCTGGGCCATCGGTGAGATCTGCATGCAGATGGGTGAGTCCCCGGCAGGCCCTGCACCACGCTCCTCACTGGCCTGTTCCCCACGGGGGCGGGGAGGGGGCGGGGGGGGCAAGGGACAGACCCGGGCTCAGCCTGACAGGTCTCCCTAAGAGCACCCTGGGGCTTCTTGAGGATCACTGTGGAGGGGCGTGCAAGGAGACCTCTCTCAGTCCGTTTCCTCCGGGATCCCGGCTAGATGGCTGGAAGGGCACCGTGGTTGGTTTTTCCAAAGAGGTCAAACGGGAAGCCTGTACTGTTTGGGTCGTTGGTGACCTCCCGCCCCGCACAGTTGGCCGAAAGGCCCACCGCGATTTCTGGGGAGATTGTGGCCACTTCCTCCCTCCCCCCTCCTCCCACAGGGAATCTGTGGGTAATGTGGTCTTCCCCTGGTGTTGAGCAGTGACTCCAAGGAAGCTTCTGGTGTTTGGAAGGTGTGGGTCCGTCCCTCGTTGGTCACAGGTCCTGAGCGGGGCACCGGCAGGAGAATGTTCTCTGTTCCCTCGCTGGTTGCAGCTGGCCAGCGTCTGGGTGCAGCTGGGGGTGAGCAGGGGTGCTGTGGGCTGCACGGGGCTCTGACTAACGGGTCCCCCAGGGGCGGAGATGCAGCCCTACGTGCAGATGGTCCTCAACAACCTGGTGGAGATCATCAACCGGCCCAACACGCCCAAGACGCTGCTGGAAAACACAGGTGGGCACCAGGCCTGAGCAGTTGCTGCCCCCTTACCTGGACTCGGGCTCCCAGCTGGGAGGGCAGCGGTAAAGAGACCTTGGGAAAGAACCAGGGACAGCGTCTGGAAAGACCTGAGGGGGGTTCTGGGAAGAGCCCCAGGGAGGATGCAGGCCTCGGCGGGGAGACCCTGGTGGGGCCTATTCCCTTGGGGCCCGCGGGGCGGGGCTGGTGCCTCGTGCCAGAGGCCCCGCCACGTACCGTCCCGGGGCCACTCGGGGTTGCAGGTCGCCTGACGAGTCCCTCTGCCATTCCAGCCATCACCATCGGCCGCCTGGGCTACGTGTGCCCACAGGAGGTGGCACCCATGCTGCAGCAGTTCATCCGGCCCTGGTGTGTGACACCCCTCCCCCTGCGCCCTCCCCCACCTCAAGTGGGGCCTGCGTCCGGTGGGCTGGGCGGGTGGGACAGGCCTGACCTGTTCCCTGGCCCGTGTCCACCCCTGATGACTGTCCCAGCCCATCGCCTGCCGAACCCCTGCTCCCCACTGCCCCCCACAGATGCCCATCCTGCCCCAGCCCCGCCAGCTGACTGCCTGCCGCTCACCTCCCCCACAGGTGCACGTCCCTCAGGAATATCAGGGACAACGAGGAGAAGGATTCAGCCTTCCGAGGCATCTGCATGATGATAGGCGTCAACCCCGGGGGTGTCGTGCAGGTCGGGGCCGCCGGGCTCGGAGGGAAGGCGCTGGGGCTGGGCTCGGGCGGCCCCTCACACAGGACCTGTCACATTTCAGGACTTTATTTTCTTCTGCGACGCTGTAGCCTCCTGGGTGAGCCCGAAGGACGACCTTCGGGACATGTTTTATAAGGTGAGCTCCTGCTTGGCCTTGACGTCGTCCTGGGGGGCGAGGGGAGGGGACGGGGGGGGGGTTGGGCAGTCCCTGGGGGGAGAGGCTGCATTCAGACGGTTCTGCTACGAGGCGCGCCTCACCTCCTGCCTCCCCGCAGATTCTCCACGGCTTCAAAGACCAAGTTGGGGAGGAGAACTGGCAGCAGTTCTCAGAGCAGTTCCCGCCTCTGCTCAAGGAGAGGCTGGCTGCCTTCTATGGGGTCTAGACGAGCATCACGACTGCCAGGTGAGGAGGCCGCGTGCTGGGGGGGCGTTGTTGGGGGAGGTGAAGGGTGCAGGCCCTGACCCCCACGTCTCCCCACAGGTTTCTGTCTGCGTCGTTGGAGGGGTTGCTGGGGAGCGCGCTGCGTCCAGAAGTCGCCGTGCCCTGGTCGAGGGGGGTTAGGGAGGAGTGAGCGGGACCCAAATCCAGACGCCTTCCCCGTCCACCTACCTGCCATGGGTGTGTGTGTGGCCTGCCGGCCAGCGGGCAGGTGGGTGGGGTCTCCACACTCATCCTACAAACAGGGGAGGGGGGGTGGGACTTCTTGGCAGCAAGGGCCCTTTGCTCTCAATCGGGGTCACCTCAGGCAGCCCACGTGGGCCAGCCTCGCGGGAGGGAAGATTCAACACGGCCGTCGAATCCGGCTTAGGATGAGGCGAGGGGAAAGCAGGCGGGGAGGGGGGTCCTTGTAGAGACACGTACACTCACATGTACACATGTGGACACACGCATGTGCGGCGCCGCAGCCAGCCGGGCTGGGCCAGCCGCCCCACCATTTCCCCGACTGCATGGAGACAGTAGAATTAGTGAACCCCTGAGTTAACCCGTAAGGCCTTCCGTGTAACCTGCATCTAGAGTTTAAGAAGCTTCTGCTGTTTTGCCGGAATTGGTGATTGGGGAGGGCTGGGTGGGTTGGGGGCCTCCGCTGGGACCCTGGGGCGGGGGACGAGGACGGCCATCTCCGGCCGCCCAAGTCAGCACGCGCACGCTTGGGACCTGCTCCGCACACTTCCTGCCAGCTCTGTGGCAGCCGCAGCCTGTGTATCCCCCCTCCTTGCTCTGTCCCAGCCAGAAGAGCGGGGGACTGCCAGAGGGGCTGGGTCTGGCCAGAGGCTGTGACCCAGTGACTCGAAGACACTGGGCCAGGGTCTTTTTCCTGGAGAGCTGGGGGCAGCCAGAGCTGCTGACTCCTATCCCCTGCTTCTCTCCATAAGCAAGTCTGTTTCAAGGGCAGCCCATTTCTCTGTGCTTCTGAGAGCCCTCCTCTCAGGTTCCAGCCTGAGTTTTAACTTGAGGGCTGGGGCCAGGGCATTTAATTGATGGAGACAGAGGATGAAAGCTTATGTTCTGCCAGCAAGAAGGAAATTGAGCCCTTTGGAGGAGGAGAACGTGGTACACCCTTGACCCCACTCTGTCCCTGGGGCTTCCTGTTCATCACAGCTCCCAGTGGGCTAGAAGTCTCCACCAGACAGTGATTCTAGGGGACCCTCTGGGATGGGCTGGGATGCAGTCTTCGTGTGGGAGGCACCTCTAGAGGGGGGCCGTGGTTACTTCCCAGTTGGCCTCAAAACTGAACCGGGCGCTGCAGCCCCCTTAATGTTTTCCTTTTTCTCCTCCCCTACTTTGACTTTTCTGGGGGCCCCTTTGGGGGTTATGTGGGGCTTTGACTGGATTCCTATACTCCAGGGCTTGTTCTCTTCATCCCTGCAGGGCCCTGGACCCAACCCCATCATAGCCCTTTGTCTTCCCCAGACAGGGTCAAGCCCTGCCTCTATTCCGAGGGGCACTTGGTGCACATTCCATAAACTCCGCTGGCTTCCCTACCCTGTGAAACTCCAGCAGGTCTCTGGAAGCCATTTGTTTAAAAAAAAGAAAAAAAAAAGAAAAAAAATTAGGTACCATTTAATTTTCTGATAATCCAGTTCCTTGGAGCATCCTCTGCTGGGTCTTGGGGTGTGTGGATGGATTGGGTGTCTGATGGGATTGGTGACCCCTTCTCCACCCAGGATGGGGGGCTCCAGCCACCTTCAGGGAAGGGGAGCCTGGTTCTAGTTTTATTTTCTTCTTCTTCTTCTTCTTTTTTTTTTAAGAAAACTATTTAATTTTTTAATTTATTTTTGGTTGATTTTTGCACAACGAAGTTTCAGCTTCTCAACCCTCTTCCCTGCCCAGGGCTGCGGACCCTGACTGGCCTCGATCTGCAGTCCCTCTTTGTCCTACATCCCTCCTTCCCCTTCACCCTCTTCCTCCTACGGGCTCCAGGGTCTGTCCATTTGTTACTGTGCTGTGCTGGGGATTGGCGCCGAGGTGGCGTGAGATTCCACTTGTGTAGAACTTTGTTGAGTAAAGATCAGTTTCTTGTGAAACCCTTGGTCTCCATATGGACTCCTGTATGCTTGGCTTTGGCAGTAGAGTAAAGATGTGGAGAGAAGCTTGGGACACCTTAGAAATGGGGATGCACAGGACTCAGGAAATAATTCGGGAGGAGGGAAATAAGTGTCATAAGTCATCCAGGCACATTTCTTGGGACCCCAAGCCTCTCACTTTTCTTCCCGGTAAAATGGGAAGGTGAATGTGAAGGACAAAGATTAAATGTGGTAACACACACATGTCGTGTCCCCTGGAACGGAATTACAGCTCACTGAACGTCTTGAGCTCAGTTTAAAAGGAAGCCATTAGTGTTACAGCCCAGGTTCAAGATCCCCATTTGCCTTAACACTAAACTAAGAAGCAGAGTCTTGTGGTGCTCTGATCTTTGACTAACCTCACAACTCTGAGTCACTGGGCAGGTTAGACTTTTTTAAGGTTAGACATTTTTGTAGGAAGCTTAGCTCAGCACTTGGCCTGTGGGAGGTGTAGTAAGTATGAGTGACAGTTACGGAGGCAAACGAGAATTAAGTTCTTGGGACACACAGCCTCAGAATAAAATCTTGTTGCAACTTCAACGTGGCCAAAGGTCCCTGCATCGACTTGGGAAAACACAAAGCTGACATTGACATATATCCAGCATTCATTTAACAAACGTGTACGTTTCGGTGAGAGAATGAATAGGAGATAAACGGCGCAACAGTGGTATGTCCCATAGAGAAAAAGTGGGAAGGGGAGAGAGAATGTTGGTAAAATGGTAAGCTTTACAGTAGGGTACTGTAAAAAGGCCTCACTGCGAAGGTGGTAACTGAGCAAAGACCCACGTGGATATCTAAAGAGAGGCCGAACAGCAAATGCTCAGACATATGGATCGGTTAATAATGCCTGGCTCAAAAGACGCTTTCGGTAAATAAGAGTAAGGACGGTTGTAGATAATTCAGAGAAATTGAGGCCCCTGCGGTACAGTTGCACGTTTCTGCATCCCGAAGGAGTTGGAATCCCTCCAAGGTCTAGCCTGCGAACCCAGAGGGACTGCATTTCTAAGCTCAGTGCCACCTGTGAGAGGTGCCTTTGACAGAATCGCATCGAACCAGACTCAGCTGCCCCTCCGCATCAGCACCGCCACAGACGCCTGTTTAATAAACGCTGGAAGCGGGAATCTGCGTTTTCTAGCCCAAGGCGGACGCAGCAGTACCACCACAACGCTCAAACCAGCGGAATTCCAGGAGCCAGCCTGTTTCCGCGTGTGCCGCTCGCTTCCGGCCAGCGCTGGTACGTCATCAAGCGGCGCCGGAAGTGCCTTCGCGCTGCCTAGGAGACGGGACGCGGGCCCTCGCCTGACAGGGCCCGGCTGGCCGCGCCCACTCGGTCGCCATGGAGCTGCCCCCAGGGCCGCGCGACGATCCCCGCGCCTGGGAAGATGACTCGGACCCAGAGTCAGAGCCCGACCCCGACGCGCAGGCCGAGGCTTACGTGGCCCGCGTGCTCAGTCCGCCGAAAGTCGGGCAGGAGCCCCCACGCGCCCCTTTGCTGTCCGCGCCGGTCGCATCCCCTGGCGCCCTGGAGCCGCGGGCGGCGTCCAAGGGTGCGCCCGTGGGGGTCCCGGGACTGCTGAGCCTTCCTCCGGAGCTGCTGCTCGAGATCTGCGCCTACCTAGACGCGCGCCTGGTGCTCCACGTCCTGCCGCGCGTGTGCCACACGCTGCGCGACCTCGTGCGTGACCATGTCACCTGGAGGCTACGCGCGCAGCGCCGCGTACGCGCGCCCTACCCAGTGGTGGAAGGTGCGCGCGCCTGGGGGCTGGGGTCAGCTGGCCAGGTTAGGTTGGGGTGCTGTGAGCACCGCCCTGAAGCAGGTTTCCTGGTTGTCCTGGCTTGAGTGGAGGCTGAGATAGTTACCGATAGTGCCAAAGCCCCTGACCTCTGGGTGCACCATGAGCCAGGCGCTGGGGGTCCCTGGGCTGTGGAAATCTATCTGGGAGGGCTGGGGTCCCTGCACTCAGGATCCAATGAGCCTCAGGCTTGGGGTCTGGTGGTACCAAGGCCCTGACCGCTGGCTGTGGGTTGACACAGGGACTTGAAGTCTTAGCTGTTGGAATCTCTTGGGGCTCAGGGTAAGGCCAAGAATCCTCTGAGTATAGATACAGAGCTAGCAATTGGTGAAGTAAAAGCTACTCACCCTTACAGTCTTAACCTAGGTAGGTGTGAGCAGGGACTAAAGGCCCAGAGCCTGCAACCTTTGATCCCAAGCCACATCTTGGAGGTTAGGATACCTGCTACCAGCAATCACAGATTGATCCTCAAGCCCAGGGTCTAGCCTAGGCTAGGGGCTGGTGGTAATTCCTCTTGTCCCTGAGGTCACTGATCCTGGGGGATAAGACAGATTGGTGACCTTGAATTGATGGGGCTTTCCTGGACAGCCTGATAAACATAGTTGGTTGAGCCCCATTATACCACTGAATCTCTGCACCTAGCACTTGAGTTCTGCATCTCGACAAGGTTCCCACGTTTACAGATACTAATCTGAGAACGCTTCCTTGGGTTTGGTTAAGATCATGGAGGCAAAGCGTCCTAGTTCTGATGCCTCGCCTGAGGGTTGAGGCAGGACCTTAACATCCTGAGGCTACCATCCTCCACATTTGGGTTGGGGGTTGAGACCTGCGAAGATGGTCCTGAGGCTCCAGTTTCCCTATTTTTGGAAACTGGGGTGAGTAATCCTAGGCCCGCTTGGAAGGTGGGTGGCTGGTGGTCCCAAAGCTAGATCCTGGGCCTTCTTGGGTGGGGTGAGGGATCCAGGTGGGGTTCTCTCGTTGTCTGGTGAAGGCTGGGCTTCCTGGAAGCCAGGGGTGGGCTTGGACAGCTGCTGTGGATGTCAGGATTCCTGCCCACTGGGGACCCTGCTCACGATGCCCCACAGAGGAGGACTTTGACTGGCCGACAGCCTGCATCGAGCTGGAGCAGCACCTGTCGCGCTGGGCGGAGGACGGGCGCTGGGCTGAGTACTTCTGCTTGGCTGACGGGCACTTTGCTTCCATTGACTCGGTGCTGCTGCTCCAGGTGAGGCGGGGCTTGGCGGGGGCCAGGCAGGGCTGGGCCCAGGGGACTCCGACATCACCGCCTCGCTCTCTTCTCAGGGTGGTGCGCTCTGTCTGTCGGGCTCCCGAGATCGCAATGTCAACCTGTGGGACCTGCGGCAGCTGGGGGTAGAGCCCAGCCAGGTTCTAGTCAAGGCCTTGGGCACCGAGAAGAACAGCACCCACAAGGTGAGGGGTTAGGAGTCCAGACGAGGCAAGGAGGGGTGGGGCCTGGGTAGGGTGCCATGGTTAAGGGCAGGAGTTTCGGCACCGGGTGTCGTGGATTTAAATCTTGCTCTGCCACTCTGGCTAGTGTGACATTGGGTGAGATGCGGGACTTCTCTGGGCATCCGTTTCTACTTGTGTCTAGGGCTCTGTTGGGTTGACGATGAATGAGATGACGGTGCCGTAGAGCTTCGCTTGGGCTGGGATACATAGCATGCACTCGGGGGACGTCGGTTTGCCTTGAGAGGCGTAGGGCAGGGCAGTTATGAGGCCGCCTGTGGGGATCACAAAGCTCTGAGCATGGCGGTCATCTCATGAGAAGCGGCGGTGGAGGAGCGTCACCGCCACCAGCCACCGAGGTGATCTAGGCACGTGGCCAAGAGCTTGGTCTCAGAGCTAGGCTGCTGGGTTCAAATCCCCATTCTGCTACTCGCTGGCTGTGTGCCCTTGGGCAAGAGACTCAACCTCTCTGTGCTCCAGTGTCCTTGTTTGTAGCGTGGGCCCCAGTGACAGCACTCTCCTCAGAGAGTTTGGTGAGGAATAGGTTAGTCACCAGCCAGTGCCTTGTGCCTATTAACTCCCGAGGCGGGGGCTGTTTTTTGGTGCCCATTTTCCCAGTGAAGAAGGTGAGGGAGAGCACTTGCTCCGGTCAGGGGGCGGAGGTCCCACTTTTAATTGAACTGTTAAGTGGCCTCAAAACCACCTCGGGTGCGGAGTCTGGCAGGGACCCGACTTAGGAATATCATTCTGTGCGGTGTGCGCGTCCCGGGCTCTGGAGTCAGGCCGACCTACCGACCTAAGTCCTGACCTCCTTGGAGCTGCCCTTGGCTTCTTGGGTCAGTTGTCTCCCTCCTCCGACCCCCAGTTTCGGTACCACGGCAGTGGGGGTGACCGCGGGTCTGGTCTGCAGGGCTGGGTGTGGTCACTGGCCGCGCTGGACCACCGCGTGTGCTCTGGTTCCTGGGACAGCACGGTGAAGCTCTGGGACATGGCGGCTGATGGGCAGCAGTTCGGCGAGATCAAGTGTGTGGGGTCCGGGGCGGGGAGGCGGGGCCGGGCTGGGTCCCCACTAGTCACAGCCCGAGCCTCGGGCTCCGTGTGTTCCCAGGGCCAAGGCGGCCGTGCTGTGCTTGTCCTACCGGCCGGACATCCTGGTGACTGGCACCTATGACAAGAAGGTGACCGTCTACGACCCCAGAGGTGGGCGGGGACCCTGGGACCCAGGTGGGGAGAGGAGGGCCGCCTGGGGTCTCCAGGGTCAAGCTGGGGAAGGCGACACTTGGACGGCACAGCCTGGCTGGGATGACGGTCTCAACCGGATGCTGAGCACTCCCAGCGGCCCGCGCTGTGCTGGGCCAGCAGAGGCAACTGGTGGGGGGTGGGTGCTGGGCGCAGAGGCAACCCCCTCCACCTGGGCTGCCTGGAGTGTGGGAGATCCTCTGCACCTCAGCACTGTGCGAGGTGGAGCAGCCCCTGGAACCCTGACGCCCCTGCTTCCTAGCTGTCAGGCTTGAACCTCAGTCTCCCCATCTGTGAAATCGGGATCGTAGTGTTCATGGGAGGAGAGGACAGTAAGAATGTTGGTGGATTAAGTGTTAGTTTACATAAAAAGCCTAGGAAAACACTGCCCAGCACCTAATCCTTTTCTGTGGGTTCTTTATTCATTCTTATTTTAACTGAAGGGCTAAGGGTCTTTTCCCAAGCGGGGCCAGAGGCGGGGGTGCGGCCATGGGGGTGGGGCTTGTCTCAGACCCGCCTGCGGGCGGAAGCCTTTCCGCGGGGACTAGCTGAGGTCCGCTGGGTACCGAGAGCAGACGCGATTAGGACGGGGGGATGGGAGGGCCGGGATTTGGGGCCCTCCCATGGCCCTGGCCCAGCTGGGACAGGAGAGGAGAGACGGGATGGGGGCGGGCAGGGCAGACCCAGGATTGTGCCAAGTGGGATAGGGGCTGGAGGTCCTGTGTAGGCTAGGGGGTCCCCTCAGGGGCTCTTATGTCTCCCTCCTCGCCGCATCACTCCCGAAGTCGGCCCGGCCCTACTGAAGAGCCGGCGGCTGCACTCGAGTGC
>CM052799.1:7105976-7133195 GCA_028533885.1 Nasua narica | reverse complement strand
ATAGAGCTACCCTACGACCCAGCAATCGCACTACTGGGTATTTACCCTAAAGATACAAATGTAGTGATCCGAAGGGGCACATGCACCCGAATGTTTACAGCAGCAATGTCCACAATAGCCAAACTATGGAAGAACCTAGATGTCCATCAACAGATGAATGGATAAAGAAGATGTGGTCTATATATATATACAATGGAATACTATGCAGCCATCAAGAGAAATGAAATCTTGTCATTTGCAATGATGTGGATGGAACTAGAGGGTACTATGCTAAGTGAAATAAGTCAGTCAGAGAAAGACAATTATCACACGATCTCTCTGATAGGAAGAATTCGAGAGGTAGAGCGGGGGGATGTGGGGTGTGGGGGAGAGAAATGAAACAAGATGGGATGGGGAAGGAGACAAACCATAAGAGACTCCTAAACTCATGAGACAAACTAAGGGTGGCTGGGAGGTAGGAGAGGGTAGGGATAGGGTGGCTGGGTTATGGACATTGGGGAGGGTATGTGCTTTGGTAAGTGCTGTGAAATATGTAAGCCTGATGATCCAGACATGTACCCTGGGGCAAATAATACATTATATGTTAAAAAAAAAAAAAGGAAAAAAATAATCTTCACACAAAGAAGAGCCATGGGCCAGATAGCCTCACTGTTGGAATTCTAACATACTTTAATGAAGAAATACCAGGACCACACTAATAAAAGAGGAGCAACTACATCATCAACGATTTTATCAAATCCAGACAAAGATATTACAAGAAAAAAAAAAAAAGGCAGGAATCCTTTCACCCAGTGTACTTGTGTCAAATCATTCTGATGTACATTTTAAAATATATTTTAATTTTATTTGTCAATTATACTTCAGTGAAGCTGGAGGGGAAAGAAAACACGGACACAGAATTGGGTGGACTGAGAACAGGAGAGGAAAACCCCCGACTACCAGATGAATGACCTTCACCAAAATAAAACCTCTTAACAAAACATTGGCAGATGAAACGCGGCGAGACATAGGAAGGTTTACACACTATGACGAAGCGGAGTTTGTCGAAGAAGACAAGAGTGGATTTAATTCTCATCAAATGCTACCTAGAAGGAAACTTCAATCTGTTGAAAACATGAAAAACCTACAGGTAACATGCTACCTGCTTAGAGGTGTCAGACTGAATGCATTCCCCCTCACAATGGAAAAAAAAAGGAGGGCCCTCTTCCGCTACTTCTGTTCAAAATTGTCCTGGAACACCTAGCTGATGCAAGGCAAGGAAGAACACTTAAAAGAACAGAGATAAGAAAGAAAGAAGCAAAACTCTTATTTGCAGATGACACAATCCTGTTTGTAAAAATAACTACTGACTCTAAGGGGAAAAAGAAGACTTAGAATAGCAAGGTCATGAGATCGAAGATCTAAGAATCAACTGTATTGCTATACACTAGTAATGAAAAATCCCAAACTGACATTAAGAAGATTCTATTCACCATAGCATCGAAGGAAAAAATACTATTCTGGAATGGCAGCATGAGGAGCTAGCTCTGTGGACCCCCTCCCCAGCAAAACAAATATAAATGGAAAGAGTCATTTTAAAAATCCAATTATTGTAAGCCTCTGGAAAATGTCATAATGGCATATAACAAATAAACATGTATTCAATAAAACCTAAGTAAGACTAAGGGCAGTGAGAGTCTGCAGCACTGAAACCACACCTTGTTTTCTGCCCCTCTCACGTCAGTGATGCAAACCCCACTCCAGGCAGGAGCAGCTGAGAACACAAGGCTTCCCCTAACCCTGATCTCAGTCGGGGGATTAATCTTCCCAGGAGGGGCAGGCACCAGCTTCCATCGTTCCCTCCCAGCTGCAGATTGCAGAGCATCATTTCCATCTGGCTGCCACTGATAGGCGTGGAGACCCCACTTCAGACACGGCATATTAAGAACATTGGAGCCCCGGGGCGCCTAGGTGGCTCAGTGGGTTTAAGCCTCTGCCTTTGGCTCATGTCATGATCATGGTCATGATCTCAGGGTCCTGGGATCGAGCCCCGCATCGGGCTCTCTGTTCAGCGGGGAGCCTGCTTCCCCCTCTCTCTGCCTGCCTCTCTGCCTACTTGTGATCTCTCTCTCTGTCAAATAAATAAAATCTTAAAAAAAAAAAAAAAAGAACATTGGAGCCCCAACTGCCCTCTCCCAAGCTCATTTATACGGCAGAAGTTCTATGCCAAAAGGCAGGTCCAGAAGAGGCTGCCACCCACGCCTAGTGTTTTTCTCCTAAAAGGAGATTATTCAGGGGCTCAGTCTGACTTTGGCTCAGGTCATGATATTGGGGTCTTGGGATAGGGCCCTGTGTTAGGCTCCCGTACTCAGCATGGAGTCTGCTTGTCCCTCTCACCCTCCCCCTGCTCTATAATAAAATCTTTTCAAAAAAAGCGTGGGGAGGATTATTCTGAGAAATGAAGGCCAATGACCCCACCCACCAGTCCAGAGCTGTGGCACAAGAATTTTGTTCACAAGCAGAGGCAGTTCCTAAGAGCAGATGGCTCCGAAGCTCTCTCCAGAAGGGTAAACTTTACTTGAAACAAACGGTGGAAGTTCAAGACTAAGGATCCTTTTACAGACAAGGGAGGTTTTGATGGCAAGCCAAGAAGAGGAGGCTAGTAGCTTCATGAGAGCAACATATGAAACAAGTAGGCCTGCTAGTTTACTAGACAACCAGGGAAAGAGACAGCTAAGGAAAGCCCTCTTGGGATTAGAACAAATCTCAAACACTGGCCTCAAAAACTGCTTCCACAAAGGGGCAGGAATTAAATTGGATCAAGCTCTGGGGCAAGGTATGTCCCAGAGTACCGTTAAAAACAATAAAGGAAACCAGTGTGCCAGAACGGCCTGATCAGGGCAAGAGAGAGTCAATGAGAGCCCTGTCAAAACCGGTCATCCCGTTGTGACCGTGGGCAAGCCCAAGGCTGGGTCCTCCGGGGAGCAACACCAGAGGCTCACATGTGGAAAAAACAGATGTCGCCAAAATGTCAGTCAGCTAATCACAAAACAAATAAACAAGCAGCCCTGGAAAGCGTAGGATTTAGAATGTTAAATTTTCGACTGAAAATGTATAATACTTGCAAAAAAAAAAAAAAAAAAAAGGAAAGGACTGACTGGCAAACAGAAAAAAGGCAGACGATAACTGCCAACGAGGTGGTCTAGATGACAGATTTAACGTAGACTTCAAGGCAGCCATTATCACTCAAAGAACTAAGGGAAACCACGGTTCAAGGAGTAAAAGAGGGTATGATAATGATGTCACATTAAAGACTACCAATGAGGAGTTATAGAGGGAGAGAGATTATGGAATCTAAGGAACAGGTATGAGCAAAGTAAAATGAAAAGTCCTTGGAAAACATGGAATACTAAGTACAAAAACATATGCATAATGGGAATATCAGACCAAGAAGACAGAGAAAGGATGGATATTCCACCATGGTTACGTCAAACCAATTCTCTGCCTCTTCCTCTCCCTTCTCTCCTTCTGGGACTCCCGTAACGTGAATATTGGCTGGTTTAATGGTATCCCAGACATTCCTTGGCTTACTTTCCTTTTTTTCTCCACTCCTCAGACTTATCATTGCAAGTGACCGGTTTGCAAGCTCACAGATTGTTTCTTCTGCATGTTCAAATATGCTTTTGATCCCTCTAGTGACTTTTTTTCAATTTAATATTTATTTAGAGAGTGTGCACACACTCAAGTTGGGAGAGGTACAGAGGAAGAGAATCTTAAGCAGGCTCTATGTCCAGCATGGAGCCCAATGTGGGGCTTGATCTCACAACTCTGAGTTTATGATCTGAGGCCAAATCAAGAGTTGGATGTTTAACCAACTGAGACACCCAGGTGCCCCGAGTATTACTTTAAGTTCTTTGTCTACTAACTCTGAAGCCTGTTTCATTAGGGTTGGCTTCTGGAGATTTATGATTTGAGTGGGCCATGTTTTCAAGTATCTTTGTGTGCCTTGTGATCCTCTGTTGAAACTTGGGGATTTGAACCCTTCAGGCTGGCTCCATGCACAGAAAGACCTTCACTGCCAGCCCGAAGACTTAAGGTATTCTCAGGCCTTTTCTGGGCATGGGTCTCCCTTCAGTCTGTGCTTGTGCTTTTCCCACCCATTCCCCTGTATACATGCCTGCTTTTATTTTTTATTTTTACATGTCTTCTTTTAAATGTATTAATCTCGGGCGCCTGAGTAGCTCAGTTGTTAAGCGTCTGCCTTCGGCTCAGGTCATGATCCCAGGGTCCTGGGATCGAGTCCCACATCAGGCTCCCTGCTCTTCGGGAAGCCTGCTTCTCCCTCTCCCTCTGCTGCTCTCCCTGCTTGTGTTCCCTCTATCGCTGTGTCTCTCTCTGTAAAATAAACAAATAAAAATCTTCAAAAAAATTAAATGTATTAATCTCTGTAGGAGTCTCACAAGTCCAAATCCTAGACCTTTTGAGCAACTTCACACCGACACAATCCATTTTTTTTTAATTCTTATTTTGGGGGCACCTGGCTGACTCAGTTGGTTAAGTGTCCGACTTGGTTTTGGCTCAGGTCATGATCTTAGGGGTCACGGCTCGAGCCCCGGGGCTGGCTCCGCACTTAGCTGGGAGTCTGCTTGGAGATTCTCTCCCCCGCCTCCCCCACCCACTCGTATGCTCTCTAAAATAAAATAAATCTTTAAAAAAAGGTTTTACTTATTTAAAAAAAATATTTATTTTACAGAGAGAGACACAGCTAGAGAGGGAACACAAGAGAGGGAGAGTGGGAGAGGGAGAAACAGGCTCCCCACTGAACAGGGAGCCCGATGCAGGGCTCAATCCTAGGACCCTGGGATCATGACCTGAGTCAAAGGCAGATGCTCAATGACTGAGCCCCCCAAGTGCCCCCAAAAAGGTTTTACTTATTTTTTAAAAGTAGTCTCTACAACCCAATGTGGGGCTCAAGCTCACAACACCAAGATAAAGAATCACATCGTCTGCCAACTGAGCCAGCCAGGTCTCTGACATCCATTGTTCTTTATGGTTTCTGCCATTAAGAAAATTAAAATTCATCCCCCTCCCTTTTTTTTTTTAAAGATTTTATTTATTTGACAGAGAGATCACAAGTAGGCAGAGAGGCAGGCAGAGAGAGAGGGGGAAGCAGGCTTCCTGCTAAGCAGAGGGCCCGATTCGGGGCTCGATCCCAGGATCCTGAGATCATGACCTGAACTGAAGGCAGAGGCTTTAACCCACTGAGCCACCCAGGCACCACCTCCCCCCCGTTTTTGGACTACAAATGTCATTCTGGTAGTCTTTGGCAAGAAGTCACTGACAAAACCATGATGTATGTTTTTGGAATTAAGGATGATGAGCATTAATTGCAAAAAGTATAACTACAGAATAAAAAAATTGAAGAAAACCTACTTTAACTTGTATGCACATGATGATATTGACTCAGAATGTATGAGGACAAAATTAGAAGTTGACTTGAAAATCCACAGTTGCAATGGCATGTTTTAATATATCCTATCAGGAAATGGAGAAAATAATATTTGTTAGTATACAACAGTTAATAAAACTCTTTAAAAGGAATAAGTATAGAAACACTGGTTTGATAAGAAAAATTGTAAATCACATACAAACATAATTGGAAAAGTACTGAAGAATTAGGTTCAGTTGTGGGTAAAGAGAAATACCCACAATCTGCCTGCAAGAGGAAGGTGTTTATTTTCACAAGAAAGGGCTGGGTCACAGAAGTCAGTGTACAATGCAGTAGAGAACAAACTACCACACGATTCCTTTTGACTGCATCACTGTAGCTGCGCTGGTGGAATAAGGAACTCAGAACGAGGTGCTCACTACATGTATCAGACCTTATACAAATACAATCCAGAGAAGAGGGACGTCAGCGCTTTAAAGAACATTCTCAACCACGATAGTCTGCATGTGTTGCCTGGTGGACACGTGATGGCTTGCAGGAAAATCCAAATGGCATCAATCTTTGCTGTGGAACTTGTGGCGGTATCTGTGGAAACCTACGCTCTGAGAAAATGAAATTGAGTAGTTGGTGGTCGTACTGAAGATACTCTTGACTGGCAGGGCAAAGAATGCGCTGGAAGGTGTGTGCAAAACGCCGCTGGTCTCTATCACTGCCTGTACTGTGACTCCAAAAATGAAGGCCTTCTTCCCTTCTGTCTTCCAAATCTCATGCAAGTGAGGCTACTAGTGAATTCTAATATGAAACCATAAAGAGAACAGATTCTAGAAAATTAGGTCAAAACATTACCCATGTTGACCGGACACATTCCAGGAGAGCCATCTCCGATTCTACATTTTTTTTTTTTGTCTGATTACAGGTCTTTTAAAATGTAATATCCAAATCAGAGGAGAAATGACAAAGAATAAAAGGAAAATATGTAAATAGCAATTCTAATGAGATAATACTCTATGATAAACTCTGCATACTTATAAATGTATGCCAACTATTATCCAGGAAAATAAGGCTCTTTTGATGAAAGAAAAACAAAGAAATCTTTTCTCATATGAAAGGAGGAGTATTTATAATGGATAAGGAATATCCAGTGCCTGTGACATGAGGTCAATAGGAAAATCTCAATATCAAAATGTCATTATTCCATGGCCCCTTCACTTACTGAACAATTAAAAAAATTATATAAAAATTAACCCTCCTTACATATCAGAATGAGCTTAACTCACCCATAGATCCAATAGACTTCAAAATGGAAAGACAAAAATTTTATAAGCTGATTCAAGGAAAAACATTACCTACTAAGCTTAAGTATGTACTATTGCTTCAACAGTGCTTACAGAATTGTCTCGACTCAATGTTCAGCTGAAAAGCGACAACTGGAAGCCATAGTCCAGAGACTGAGTTTCAGAAAGAAATTCATTATTTTTAACTTTTGAAGGATTTCTTCCATGTAGCAAATTCTCTGGAGTATTATACTTGAATTAATGTTTATCAGACTTTCCCCTATTGCTTACATTTATAGCATTTCTCTCCAGTGGTGTTTTTATATGACTTTGTATTTGTTAAGACTGAAAACTCTCCTTATTTTTCAGTTATAAATTACCTATCTAGTGTGCATTCTCATCACATGTTTATGTAAGGATGTGGGCCAATTGAAGGCTTTCCCACAATGTTTACATTCCAGAAGTTTCTCTCCAGTGTGAATTCTTTCATGGCTTCTAAACGAACTGGGTCGACTGAAGGCTTTCCCGCATTCTTTACATTTATAGGGTTTCTCTCCAGTGTGCACTCTCATGTGTCCTCGAAAGGTTGTACGATAAATAAAAGCTTTCCCACATTCCTTACATTCATAGGGCTTCTCTCCAGTGTGAGTTCTTTCATGTACTTGAACATAACTTGCACAACTGAAGGCTTTGCCACATATTTTACATTCATAGGGTTTCTCTCCTGTGTGAGTCCTTTCGTGTATTCGAAAGGAACTGGGACAATTGAAGGCTTTCCCGCATTCCTTACATTTATAAGGTCCATCTCCAGTATGTGTCATCATGTGTCTTCGAAAACTTGTGAGAGACACGAATGCTTTCCCACATTCCTCACATTTATAGGGTTTCTCTCCAGTGTGAGTTCTTCCGTGTATTTGCAAACCTAGAGGAGAACTGAAGGTTTTCCCACATTGTTTACATTCATAGGGTTTCTCTGCAGTGTGAGTCCTTTCATGTCGTCGAAAGGAAGTGGGACAACTGAGGGCTTTACCACATTGCTTACATATATAGGGTTTTTCTCCAGTGTGAGTTCTCACATGCACTTGGAAAGTGGTCAGCCAGTGGAAGGCTTTTCCACATTCTTTACATTGATAGGGTTTCTCTCCAGTGTGAGTCCTTTCATGTGTTCGAAAGGAACTAGAACAACTAAAGGCTCTACCACATTGCTTACATTCATAGGGTTTTTCTCCAGTGTGAGATCGTTCATGTATTCGATATGAACTGGGACAACTGAAGGCTTTCCCACATTCCTTACATTTGTAAGGCCCAACTCCAGTATGTGTTATCATATGTCTTTGAAAGCTTCCAAGAGAAATGAAGGCTTTCCCACATTCCTTACAGTCATAGGGTTTCTCTCCAGTGTGAGTTCTTTCATGTTTTCGAAGAGAACTGGGACAACTGAAGGCTTTACTGCATTTTTTACATTCATAGGGTTTCTCCCCTGTATGAGTTCTTTCATGACTTCGAAAGGAACTGGGACAACTGAGGGCTTTACCACATTGCTTACATTGATAGGGCTTCTCTCCAGTGTGAGTCCTTTCATGCGTCTGAAAGGTTTGATGATATCTAAAGGCCTTTCCACATTGTTTACACTCATAGGGTTTCTCTCCAGTGTGAGTCCTTTCGTGTTTTCGAACAGACTGGCGATATCTAAAGGATTTCCCACACTCCTTACATTTATAAGATTTCTCGACACTGTGATTCCTTTCATGTTTCTGAAAAGGTTGGAGATAACTGAAAGCTTTTCCACATTCTTTACATTTATAAGGCTTTTTCCCATATTCCTGATACTTGTATGGTTTAGGTGAAGTATGAGATCTCTTGTGCCTATTAAGGGATGAATGGCGCATAAAGACTTTTCCACACATACTGCACTCCCATGGTTTTACTTCAGTAGGAGCTTTCTTGTTCAGATTAAGATTTGGAATAGGACTGAAGTTTCCTCCACATTGATTACCTTCTTTACTCTGGCAGAGCCTCTCTACCATATAACTTCTGTAAAACAAAAACAAAAAAACAATCAGAAGTGTATTATTAATTTGTGATTTCCTACCTATTAGTAAATAGTAGAATTACATTGTTATCATTTACATATAGGGGAAAGGGTAGGTTTTTCTGTCTTGTCTAAATTGTTTGAAAATGACTACTCTGTAAGAGGGCTCAACTGTAACTATTATATGAAAATAGAGATAGTCACATACGGAGTTTCTGAATAATATTTCCAAATGAACTATTTTGCAAACACTGAAGATTTGTCACATTTAAGAAAACAATTTTGGTGAAAATTTTCTAGAAGAAAATAAATCTGAAGCTGGGCTTGCTTTTGAATTTTCATAACCTACAAAGATTCCCTTGGATGCTGCTTTCCACCATGAATGCAACTCACCTTAGTCTTCTTCCCTGGTTTTTGTACTCCTCGACAGTGTTATGATCTTTCCATTTTTTCCCTACAATGAAAACCCAGAAAAAAACCAATAAATTACAGAAGAATTATTACAAGTCCTTGATGAGGTCTGACCATGCCTGAGTTATCGGAGTATTCCTTTTCCCCATTCCAAATCAAAGAACGCTGATGGGCAAAAAACACTTGTCCTCTAATTGACAAGATGAAAGTGAGGTGTCATCCTTACCTATTGAGGCCAGGTTCCTCAAGGTTTCTTGCATCACATCTCTGTAGAGCTTCTTTTGTGAAGGGTCCAGCAGAGCCCACTCCTCCAAGGTAAAGTTTACAGCCACATCCTCAAAGGCCACTGGGTCCTAAAACATCCCACATATGTGTAGAGGAGGATGGATGAGACAGCACTAGGAATCTACAGTCGATTTGTAAGAACCTCACACAATTCTGTAATCTCAAAATATTCTATGACTTGGTCATCAGAATTCTCACTCTCTCTATATAATCATTTCCTCATAAATTTAAGAGCATCATGAACACACAGAAATTATTTCTGCTAAACATAGCAGATTATGTTTGCTTCAAGTCTCACTGCTCTCTAACGGTAGCATCCCAAGCACATTAGGGAATGAGAGAAATGATATACAAAGGAAAGAAACATTTCCATTTTAAGACCACCAATCCCTTGTGAGAAAAAAAAAAAAACTCAGCTCCTTCCTTATTAGCCACTATATCACACAACACTCCATGAAGCACAGGATCATATCCTCATGAGGTTTTAATGAATAAAAACATAGTGAAACAGGTAGAGCTTTTCCTTCTATTTCCATCACCAAACGTGTAAGGCCAGAGGGCCCGTGGGAATCCAATGTATTACTAGGACTAGCTGGCCATATTGTCCTGAAGTGCTCCAGGCCATTAGCAGTAGTCAGATGCCACTGGCTGAATGAACATATCTAGTAGAGAGTATTAATTTTAACTTGTCTATAAGAATATTTGTCAGATTCAGAGGGGGGCCTGGCTGGCTCAGTGGGTTAAAGCCCCTGCCTTCGGCTCAGGTCATGATCTCAGGGTCCTGGGATCGAGCCCCGCATCGGGCTCTCTGCTCAGCGGGGAGCCTGCTTCCCCCTCTCTCTCTGCCTGCCTCTCTGCTACTTGTGATCTCTCTCTCGCTGTCAAATAAATAAATAAAATTAAAAAAAAAGAATATTTGTCAGATTCAGTTACTCCTTTCCATTTATCCCATTTCGTGGGGCTAGGGAGTTACTCAGAAATTACAGCTCAGGTATAAGAAAGAAGGCATCACAAGTTAGAACTCTACAAAATCCCTAGATTCATGGGCCTCAGAGGTGCTTCTCACCTATTTTTAGCATTTATAGCCACATCTACTGGGTAAGAGGCTAGGAGAGCTTTTCCAGAACCATTAATAGTGCACCTCAGGAATTGGTGAGCTGGAGGAAGTGGATAAAAGTTGCAATTTGCAAGGAAGTTCATTTGAAAGCTATAGTGCTTTGGTGGTGAATGCACCCAGTGCTGTAAAACACACAAAGGGTTCAGCAGTGTTTTCCTCTAAGAGAGCTGAAGACTTCCACTCTCCAATTTCAGGAGGCAGTGATTTTCAATCCATTGCCCGAGAGGCTGCCCTTCCATTTCTCTCATTTCTGTGCCTTCCCTCATGTGCGGCACAGGAGTATGACTGCCTCACCTCCGGGCTTAGATAGCCCTCGGCTAATTCATTCTCCTAAGTGTTGGTCTCTGGAAAAGTTCATTAACTCACGGATGTCTACGTGCAGGGGATAGAGAAAAGGCTCCCACACAGTAATCTGGATGGCAGAATTCACCCATTGGGTTAAGGAAACAGGAAATCCACACTTCTTGGTAGATCCACAGAGTAAAATGAGCTCTCTGGGTTGGCTCTAATGACTCTTGCTGTAGTGGGCTGCAGCACTTGCCCATAAAATGTCCTATTGCCTGTTGTGCAGAAGAGAGTGCACATTATTAGCAGGCTTGAGGCTGCTGATCCTTATGAATGCCTGCCCATGGTATTTGTTCTTTGTTGGTACCTGGGAGCCAAGATGTAGGAGGGACCCCACCAACCTGATGAGTGACTCAGTGTGCCAGAAACTGTTTATGCAAAGAATAGGATATATCCCAAACTCTAGTTTTCGTTCTGAGAGTATGAACTTTCGTTATGCAGGAGAGGGTGCCTGTGTGACGCAGGCACTGAGTCTCTAAATAAGCTTCCCGGGAAGACAATATTTACATGTGTTGTCACAACTTGTTGCTGTGGGAATTGAACCCATTCTATGGGTTACAATAGGAGGTAACATCTCCTTGAAGCTTGCATCTGGTTTCCTCCAGAACAAATTTACTTATATATAATTTTTAAAGTTTATTTATTTTTAAGTAATCTCAACACCCAACTAGGGGCTCAGACTCATGACCAGGGATGAAGAGGTGCACGATCTTCCAACTGAGCCAGTCAGGCATGCCCCCGCCTCCAGAACAAATTTAATTAAATACTAAATAAGACTAATGAATGATATTTAATGACTCTAATAGAAAAAGGTGTAAATTTTTTTAAAGATTTTTATTTATTTTATGAGAGAGAGAGAGAGCACAAGCAGGGGAAGGAGCAGGTATAGGGAGAAGCAGGCTCCCCGCTGAGTGGGGAACCCGATGTGTGTCACGATCCCAGGACCCTGGGATCATGACCTGAGCCAAAGGCAGACGCTTAACCAACTGAGCCAAAAAGATTTAAATTTTTATTGAGTATCAAAGGAGAAGGAAAAAAAGTGAAAATATGGTACATATAGTTAGAAATAACTCCATTTCCCAAGATGTTTCCTCTTTCAAAATGTATTTTTATTAAAACCCATCAATCCCCAAAACAGACTTTTTAGGGGTCAACAAAAACTATTCCTCCAAACCTCATATGAGGAACAAAGGTCTTCCAAAGAACAAAGGGGCAGCTTGCCTAATATACATCAAAGATTTCCAAACTACAGCATTCCAGACAGCATAGTATTAGCAGAGAGAAAAACAGACCAAAGGAAAGGAAAAGCATCTTCCATGGACCAGCATTAAATGTTGGAAGCTGGTCAAGGGCAAATCAAGCATTGTAGAGCAATGGCAGACATCAGAAACCCTTTTACTTTTATTATTATTTTTAAAGATTTTATTTATTTGGAAGTGAGGGCGGGGGTGAGGAGCAGAAAGAGAGGGAGAAGTAGACTCTCCGCTGAGCAGGGACCCCGATGCAGGGCTTGATCCCAGGACCCTGGGATCATTACTTGAGCCGAAGGCAGATGCTTAACTGACTGAGCCACCCAGGCACCCCAGAAACGTTTAATACATGGAGCAAAGAGAAACTGTTATCTAACTGGAAAAATGCATTATATTCACTTCTATTCCATGGAAAATAGCTAATTCATTATAGATTTAAATGTGAGAGATAAGGGGTGCCTGGGTGGCTCAGCGGGTTGAGCGACTGCCTTGGGCTCAGGTCATGATCCTGGAGACCCGGGATCGGGTCCCAGATCGGGCTCCCGGCTCCATGGGGAGTCTGCTTCTCACGCTGACCTTCTCCTTTCTCATGCCCTCTCTCACTCTCTCTCTTTCTCTAATTAATAAATAAATAAATAAAATCTTTTTAAAAAATGTGAGAGATAAAACTAGGACACTTGTACAAGTCATAGATAGATGCTTCACTGATCCAAAAATAGGGAGAATCTTCCCATTTAAGGGAAAGAGTAAGACCTGAAATAAGAGACTGAACAATTCATAATCAAAATAAAGAAATTAAAAAACAAGGGAGAAGAAAATATCTGTAATAATGCACAATATTAAAGAGTTAGGGACACCTGGGTGGCTCAGTTGGCTGGGCATCTGCCTTCAGCTCAGGTCACGATCCCAGGGTCCTGGGATCAAGCCCTGTGTTAGGTTTCTTGTTCAGCAGGGAGCCTGCTTCTCCCTCTGCCTGCCACTTCCTCTGCTCATGCTCTCTCTCTCTGTCAAATAGATAACAAAATCTTAATAAAAATATTAAAAAATAGTGTGTAGAATAAGACTGAACAGTTTAAAAATTAGAAAATAATCAAAACATATTTAACAGAAGATGAAAGGCTACATATGAGAATAAGTCCATGGGGCGCCTGGGTGGCTCAGCGGGTTAAGGCCTCTGCCTTCTCATTCTTCTCTGTCAAATAAATAAAATCTCGAAGAAAAAAAGTCCAACTAGTGGTGCCTCAGTAGTGCAATTGGCGAAGCGTCCCACTCTTGGTTTGGGCTCAGGTCGGGATCTCAGTGTTGTGGGATCAAGCCTCTCATAGGGCTCCACGCTCAGGGCAGAGTCTGCTTGCGACTCTCTCTCCCTCTCTCTCTGCCCCTCCCACTTGTGCCATCTCTCTCTCTCTAAAATAAATAAATCTTTAAAAAAAAAGTCCATTTGCTAAGTAATAAGGAAAAAAAAAAAGGCCAAGCACATTGCATTTTATACTAATTAGGACAAAAATTAGTCAATTTAATAATGCCACGTGTGGATGACCAGTCAACAAATACATAAATCATGCAGGAATGGAGGAAACTGTCAGTTGATATGCTCCATTGCCATTTCTTGTCAATTTGAATTTGATCATGGGCTATAACTTTTCTCCAATGCCCAGAGAATTTATTGTGTATTTGCACTTGGGAGTCTGATAGAAGAATGAAAGGAGCTGTAGTTTTTTTTTTAAGATTTTATTTATTTATTTGACAGAAAGAGATCACAAGTAGGCAGAGAGGCAGGCAGAGGGAGAGGGGAAAGCAGGATCCCTGCTGAGCAGAGAGCCTGATGCGGGGCTCGATCCCAGGACCCTGAGATCATGACCTGAGCCAAAGGCAGGGGCTTTAACCCACTGAGCCACCAGGCGCCCCTAAAGGAGCTGTATTTTTTTTTTTTAAGATTTTATTTATTTATTTGACAGAGAGAGAGAGATCACAAGTAGGCAGAGAGGCAGGGAGAGAGAGGGGGAAGCAAGCTCCCCGTTGAGCAGAGATCCTGATGCGGGGTTCCGTCCCAGGACCCTGAGATCATGACCTGAGCCAAAGGCAGAGGCTTTAACCCACTGAGCCACCCAGGCGCCCCTAAAGGAGCTGTATTTTTAACAAGAGTAAAAACGAAATTTGAAAAAGCCCAAATACCGTAAGCATAGCAATGGATGAATAACTTGGACAGCCCGCAACCTCAAGATACAAGCACTTATGAAATATACTGTTGCAAAGAACCAACCAAAACATATTTTGAATGTAATTTCATTAATATTTACTTGTTATTATTTTTAAAAGATTTTTATTTATCTGACAGAGAGAGTGAGAGAGCACAAGCAGAGGAAACAGTAGAGGGAGAGGGAGAAGCAGGTTCCCTGCCGGGCAGGGAGCCCGATGTGAGGCTCAATCATAGGACCCTGGGACCATGACCCTAGCCGAAAGGAGATGCCCAACCATCTGAGCCACCCAGGCTCCCCTATACTCATATATTTAAAGGTAAAAATGAAGGAATCCATTTAGTGGGCAGGGGGGGAGACAGTAACGATTATGGAGAATAAAGAATGAAGACAAAGGTCATACAGGGTGCGGGATGGAGAGAAGTCAGGTCAGGAACCTCAGGAGACAGACAACTCCCCAGTGCCCACTTATAAATCAAATCTTGATGATTACAAAGACGTTTATATTGTTAATACTATAAAATCTTCCCATAAAGCATTATGCATATCATTTTCTGAATATATTTGATGATAAAAATTTAAAGAATTAAGTTTGGAGAAGTATGAAATTTTTATTTCTTACTTTTTGCCCTGTAATATAGAAATCTGAATTCTAGTTCACAGATTAAGGCAGCAAAAACTGGTAAGAAGTGTTTATTTTGAAAGAATTGGTTACATATCTCTTAAAAACAAAGGGTGAGATGCACTGGTATGGAAAGATGTGAAGGATTTATCAACAGAATAACTAAGTAAAATGCACTGCAATCCATACACCAGATTACCTCTTCTGTAACTCTAATAGTCACCTGCAGAGGCAGGTAGACTCCCACTCAAGATCTGATTCAGCTATCAGACTGACCACACACACACACACACACACACACACGCCAAGAGGGCATGAAAAGGTTTCTTCCATAATGCAAGTGGCTGGGGAGGGCAAGGCAGGGCAGGCCTCTCAACTAGGGGAGAAATGCCTTGAGAGAGCAAGGAAAGGAGCCTGGTTGAGTTTTTTACTGAGGTTTGGGAGCGGGCTAGGGTGAGACTTCAGGTACAGGGGCAGGGCCTTCAGCGAACTGAGTATCTTGCCAGCGTCAAAGCAGTGAATAGTCAGGCTGCCTTGTCCCCTTGTGCAGAGATGGAGTGCAAGGGGAGGCTTCTGAGGGTTTAAAGCTGTCAGCAGACAAACGTCAAAAAATGTCAGAGACTCCTGGTTTCTGGTCAGACATGTAAGGGGTTTAGATGCTGGTATTCTTGTCCTTATAAGAAAAGAAAACAAACAAACATTAAAGTCAACAACTCTTAGAGCCATCAGAGAATTGAGGTCACAGGGAAACTACTGTCTCCAAAGTCAGAGAGACAAAAAAAGTAGCCATTTAAAAATATGTCCAGAATATTCTGTTCTTAACAAGGTCTGTCCTCTCGAAATCTATTTTATGAAAGCATCATTGACTGGGGTTTTCTTGGCACCCGATGGACCTGAGGAGCTGGAGGACAGAGAAATACTTGTGATAGTGACAGGATTTTTCCTTCTGACATAAAGTACGCGGCAGTTCCTCTAACACCACGGCTCCAACACCCCTCATGTGGCCAGGAGTTCAACTCAATACTAACACTACCTGGACTTAGCATCAGATTCACAGATTAAGCACTCACTACAACAAAACTGCCCCACTTCGGATGCCAGCCATAAACGGGGTGCTCATCTACTGACATTTCCACCCAGCTGTCTACAAATCCACAGATGCTTTTGAGACCCCTGGGGTTTAGTAATTTGTTAAAACAATTCTGAGAACTCAAGAAAGCACCTGACTTACAATTATTGGTTTATGACAAGAGATACAACTTATGAACAGTCCAATGGAAGAGATACATTGGGAAAAGAATGGGAGCAGGGGTGGGGGGGGCAGGATCATTTGGAGCTTCCATGTTCTCTCCCACAAGCTGTCCCCGCCTGCCCCCCACCCCACCTCCAGGATCTTCACGTGTTCACCAACCTGGAAGTTCTCCAAGTCCCATCTTTAAGGGTTTTGACAGAAGTTTCATTACGTAGGCAGAAGTGATTCACTCAAGGCCTTGGGCGAATAACTCAATCTCTTGCCACTCTTCCCTCTCCAGAGCCTGGGGACTGTCACTGAAAGTTCTAAACTTCCCATCAAGGCCTGGTGTTTCTGGTGTCCAATCCCCATCCTGAAGCTATGTAGGAGCCCACCAAGAAATGCCTCATTAGAACAAAACACACTCTATCACCATCATCACTCAGGAAATTCCGAGGGCTTTAGAGATCTTTGCCAGGAAGCATGCTCAAAGACCAAATGTCTTCCTTGTATTTACCCTGGGTGGCTCAGTTGGTTAAGCATCCAACTCTTGATTTCAGTTCAGGTCATGGTCTCAGCATTGTGAGATGGAGTCTCGCATCAGGCTCCGTGCCTCCGAGCCTCGCATCAGGCTCTCCCAACTCAGGCTCTCTCTTAAAAAAAAAAAAAGTCTTCAAGGTGACATAGCAATCCATGCTGCTTATGTGAATCATAACGTGGCAAAACACATGAGGGAAAATGGATAGAACAGCAAGGAGAAACAGATGAATCCACTATTAGAGTTGAATACTTCAACGTCCCTCTATTAGTAATTAGACCCAGCAGGAAGAAAGTCAGAAAAGTCACAGTTTAATGGAACGGTGCCATCACTGGATTTAATTGAAAATTGTGGGATACTTTATCAAAGAGAATATATATTCTCAAGTTCACGCGGAAAATTCACAAAGACCGCACTAGTATGATTTGGACATCTGAATGGCCAAATATATTCTGCATACATATGTGGTCTTATTCCATAGTTCCGGCCTCACAACCTACCCCCAAACTTGGAGTTTTCTAAGAGTTGGAAGTGATAAAATGGCTGGTGCTTTGTTACTGCAGGGACTTAGGAAAAGCACCTAAGGAAGGGGTCTGGTTGCCAATGGAGCCAACCACCTGATTAGATAATTGTAACTTTCAGTACCACCCCCTGACCTTCAGGGAAGGGAGCGGCCAGGGGCTGGAATTGAACCAGTGGCCAAAGACCAGTGATTGAACCAACCATGCCTATGTAATACCATCTCCATAGAAACCTAACAGGATGTGGCTGGAGAGCCTCCAAGTCGGAGGGCACGTGGAGGTGCTGGGATAGTGGTGCATCCCGGCCACATGGAAGCTCTGAGCCCTTTCCCTATACCTCACCCTGGCCATTCCTGAATTGTATCTTTTTCTAGTAAGTGGCAATCTAATAAGTACAACGTTTCACTGAGTTCTGTGAGCCACTGTAGCAAATTAGTATCCATCAAACTAGAGCCAAGGAGGAGGTTGTGGAAACCTCTGATTTATCACCAGTCAGAGGAATAGGTAACAACCTGGACTTGTGACTGCCATCCTGAGTTAAAGGGGGGTTGATAGAAATTCTAATCTGTAGGTCAGATGCACAGGTAACAGCCTGGGGGTGTGGGGGTGGGTGCAGTCTTGTAGGACTGAGACCTCAACCTCTGGAATCTGATGCTATCTCTAGAAGTCAAAGCTAATATAGAAATTAAAGGCATACAGAATGGGAAGTAAAAAACAAAACTATCTTTGTCACATATGAAATGACTATCTAAGGAACAAATGTCAAAGAATCCATAACAACAAGGAAAGTCCTTTGAGCTAGTAAGAGAGTAGAGTAAGGCTGAAGGGATAAATGGTTAATATATAAAAGCAAAAATTATGCCTTCCTGTAAATCCAAACAAATAGAGTCAACTGATCTTTGACAAAAGACAAAGGCAATTCAATACAGAAAACAATCTTTTCCACAAAAGTGCCAGGAAAAGTAGAATCCACATAAAAAAAATCTAGACACAGAGTTTACACCTTTCACAAAAATTAACTCAAAATGGACTTAAAGAGCTTATAAAAAAATTCCCAGAAGGTAACATAGGAGAAAATCTAGATGATCTGGGGTTTGGTAATAATTTCTTAGAACATCAAAATCAAGATCCATGAAAGAAAAAAAATAGTGAGTTTGGTTTCATTAACATGAAAACCCGACCTGTGAAAGTTAAGGGATGGAAAATAGAAGCCACAGACTGGCAGAAAATCTTCACAAAACACTTCTCTGATAAAGAGCTAGTATCCAAAATGTCCCAAGAACTCTTAAGACAAGAATAAAACAAGCAACACAATTAAAAATGGGTGAAAGATCTGAACACATCCCTCACTAAAGAAGATATATAGATGGTAATTAAGCATATAAAAAGATGTTCAACACCATGTCATTAGAAACTGTGAGTAAAAAAAAAAAAAGAAACGGTGAGTAACAGAATGGGATATAGCCAGACATTCATTACAATGGCTAAAATTCAAGACATTGAGGGAAAAAAAAACAATAGCGAAGATGTGTGGCGACAAGAGCCTTCATTCGCGGCCGATGGGAATGGAGAATGTACGCCTATCTTGGAAGATGGGAAGTTTCTTTAAAAAACTAGACCTATTTTTTAACCATACTATCCAGCAATCACCATCTTTCCTATTACTCCCAAATGAGTTGTAAATTCAGAAAAAAAACTTCATAAAGAAACTTGCAAATGAATGTTTTTATAAGAGCTTTATTCAGGATTGCCAAGACTTACAGGTAACTAAAATATCCTCCAACAGGTGAATGGAAAAATAATCACTGGAACCTCCATATAATGAAATATTATTCAGCAATAACAGGAAATGAGGTACCAAGCCAGAAAGACACGGAATAACCTCAAAATCATATTGCTAAAGGAAAGTAGAGACTGTGGCAAGGCTATAGTTCTGGAAAGCACAAAACTGAGGCAGTAAACGAGCTACAGTTGCCAGGGATTTGGGGGTGGGAAGGAGGAATGAATAGAGGGATGACAGGGAATGTCTAGGGAAGTGAAAGTATACTACGTGATTACAGAAATGACAGACACACGTCATTCTATGCTGCCCGAGCCCAGAGACTGTGTAACCCAGAGTCCGGCTATTGTAAACCAAGGACTTTACTGCATCAATATTGGTTCATCGAATATAACAACTGCACCACAGTGATGCAAAATATAAAAAAATAGGGCAAACTATATGAAGGCAAGGGGGTTATGTGGGAACTCCCTGCACATTTTTAAAAAATATTTTGTTTATTCGAGAGAGAGAGAGAGAGAGAATGGGCAAATATCCGAGCACACAAGTTGGGGGAGGGGCAGAGGGCGAAGCAGGCTCCCCACTGAGCAGGGAGTCCCAATGCGGGGCTCAATCCCAGGACCCTGGGATCATGACCTGAGCTGAAGGCAGATGCTTAACCGACTGAGCCACCCACGCGTCCCGTCCCCTCTCTGTACTTTCTAAGTTTTCTGTAAACCTAAAACTGCTGTAAAGAAGTCCATCCGGAAAAAAAAAAATGAAGACAGAGGCAGTAATATTCATCCCTGACGACTGATGACTGAAAGAGGCCATCGTTCTTTCAACTGATCTGAATTTATTTCAATAACCTATATGGCACCCTACAAGGCCTAAACCCTGAGACATGGGAGAGCAGAAATTTCCATGAAATGCCTTCCTGAGCCCACCACTGTGTGTTCTGAGAAGTGAAATGAGTGCCTTCATCACTCTCGGTAGCGTCTGGAACTCTAGCGTGGATAAGGCGTGTCCGGGCAAGGGCTCACACTGAGACCTCAGCGTACATGGAGACAAATGTTACCTTGGTTGAGATGTTGGAGAGGTCTGTGAGGCAGGAGAGTCCCAGAATTCTTTTACCATGAAGGAGCATCTCTTTGTAATCGCCCAAGAGTCTATAAACGTAGCTGAAGCCATTGCTGGTCAGCGCTAAGACAAGGGACTGACAGCACCCAGTTCGGGGTCTAGGGCCACTTCTGGCATCAGGAGCCCATGGACAACGTAAGGCCATCAGGGCAACCCCGGGAGGCATGAGAAGAGGTCACTGGAGCCTCTGTCGTGAAACAGTGTCAGAGGGCATTCACAGGTGTGACTGCTGTGGGGTGACTGGACCCGAGTCCAGAGCCTCCCCGTTCTGTTGTGGGGGTTCCTAGTCAGGCTGGACCGTTTTACAAGTAACAGCAGCAATGGGCTCAAGTAAAATTTTAAGCAAGGAGTATGTTGCCGCCACAACAGCAAAAGAATCTAGACAGTGTGGTGGCTGTTGAGAGGGACAGCAGTTACTTGGTTACCCTGTCAAGGAGGGAACAGGCTCCAGATTACCAAATAATTTTTAAGATTTTTCTAAAAGATTTTATTTCTTTGAGAGACAGAGTGAGCACAAGCTGGGGGAGGGGCAAAGGCAGAGGGAGAGGGAGAAGCAGGCTTCCCGCTGAGCAGAGAGCCCGAGGTGGGGCTCAATCCCAGGACCCCAAGATCATGACCTGAGCCGAAGGCAGACGCTTATCCGACTGAGCCATCCAGGTGCCCCAATTTTTAAGAATTTAAGCAAGGTGCTAGGGCCTCGCATCATATATATGGCAATGGCCTATTCCCTTTTTATGAGTTCTTTAAAAAAATTTTGTTTTTAAATTTATTAATTTGAGAGAGAGACAGAGAGAGCATGAGCAGGGGGAGAGGGAAGAAGCAGGCTTCCCCGCTGAGCTGGGAACCCGATGCAGGGCTGGAGCCCGATGTGGGGCTCGATCCCAGGACTTGGAGATCATGACCCGAAGGCAGACAATAATCTTAAGGGAATTGCTGATAACTGAATTATCAGTTATAACTGATAACTGAGTTGCTGAGCCACCCAGGCGCCCCTTTATGAGCTCTTTTTATCAAAATTTTTATGTCCCAAATATCCTCAGCAGAGGTTGTCGTTAGTGTGATGTCATACCCGCGCTGTTGGAGCAAAGGTGGGTGCAGTTCAGATCTCACCTGCAGAGGCTGAGTGCACGGGCTGTGGCTGGACGCCCCCTGCAGGTAACCAGGTAGAGGTGCATCATGTCACTTGGGAGGTAAAGACCAACTGCACCTGACATGGGGCTGAAATGGGCACTGAACAAACACCCGACTTGGTCAAGTCTGTGATGGCAGGATATGTTTCTGCTGCTGAATGGACGGAGTGAGGAATCTCCATTATGGTGGGGACTGGGAATAGGGATTTATTTGGCGCAGGCACAGCCTGAAGGTTGCAGGAATCCACTCTGAGGTGTCATTCATTCTTTCCAGATTTAAAGAATAGGCCAAATAAGGCTGTTAAAAGGAGAACCAGAGAGAATAGCCACTTATTCATTAAAAAGGGGGTTTTCAATCAGTGGTTTTGATTCCCTGAAGGCCCTGTTTAATTTACATTGGATGAGTTTTTTGTTTATTTATTTTTTTTAGATTTTATTTGACAGAGAGAGAGATCACAAGTAGGTAGAGAGGCAGGCAGAAGGAGAGGGGGAAGCAGGCTGCCCATTGAGCAGGGAGCCTGATGCAGAGCTTGATCCTAGGACCCTGAGATCATGACCTGAGCCGAAGGCAGAGGCTTTCCGCTGAGCCACCCAGGTGCCCCCCTGCTTCTATTCTTGCTAGTACCTGCACCCCTACCTTACACAGCCTCTTTTTTTTTTTTAAAAAAAAAAGTAGCCTCCAATATAGGGCCTGAACTCAGGACCCTGAGATCCAGATCTGAGCCGAGATCAAGAGTCAGAGGCTTGGGGCGCTTGGGTGGCTTAGTTGGTTAAGCGACTGCCTTTGGCTCAGGTCACGATCTCAGGGTCCTGATATTGAGCCCCGCATTGGGCTCCCTGCTCCTCCGGGAGCCTGTTTCTCCCTCTCCGCCACTCCCCCTGCTTGTGCTCTCTCTCTGTCAAATAAATAAAATCTTAAAAAAAAAAAAAAAAAGAGTCAGAGGCTTAGTGGACTCAGCCACCCAGGCGCTCCTTACACATGCCTTAATGTATGCCCTCCTTGTAAAGATCAGGGAGTTAGTGATTTCTTTGGAGTTTTCCAGCACAACAGATAACATCTAAGGAGTGACCTGGAGGGGTCGTTGTACACCTTTTCCAAGACCAGTGACTCCAGATACCCTGCTGCCAAGACACCGGGCTCCAAGGCATAAGGGAGATATGGAGGACACCAGAGCACTCGTGCTTGTTGGGCTGGTTCCCAGATACCTGAGAGGACAAGCACACCAAACCAGCATTCTCAGCAAAAACTCCAGACCTGAGGGGCCCCTGGGTGGCTCAGGAGGTTAAGCGTCTACCTTCGGCTCAGGTCATGACCCCAGGGTCCTGGGATGGAGCCCTGCATCTGTTTCTCGATAAATAAGTATTTAAAAAAATACTTTTTAAAACCTCCAGACCCCAAACAAAGACGAGACTCACTGTCCTTTTCCTTTCTGAGTCTCCCAGACGCTCCATCTGAACCTGCGCTCTCTCTGTATCTTCAATAAACTCTGCTCTCACTTCCTGCTGGCTTACATTTGATTTCTATCCTGTGCAAAACCAAGGACCCTCTTGGCTGGTTTTGTGGGATCCCCTGTGGGTCTTCAGAGCCAGGCTCTCTGCATCAGTTTCAACACTTTTTTCTTGGTTTCCTCTCCAGTTTTGTTTTTGTGGGTCACTGGATATAGTTCAGGGGCGTGGGCTGTGCTCTCTACCCGGGTACCTGTACATTGTTTCCTCCTGAGTCTCAAAGCAGTGCAGGCGGGGTCTGGAGCTTTCCGCATGACCACTGCTTGCTTTATTGGGTTTGAGGACCCTGGACTTAGGTCAAGCTTGAACTAACAGCTTTACTGTGCCACAGGGGGACCCTGAGTGTGTCCCTTAAGCTCGAGGCTCCGGATCTTTGCTGCAGGAGGAGAGGCAGGGGTGGCACAGAGGTACTGCAGGGTTCCTGGGGTTAGGGGTGTGGACTCAGTCCACCAGCTACTGGCCGCCCTTCCCCCTCTTCTCTCTTTTAAAAGATTTTAGTTATTTGATACACAGAAAGAGATCACAAGTAGGCAGAGAGGCAGGCAGAGAGAGAGGGGGAAGCAGGCTCCCTGCCAAGCAGAGAGCCTGATTTGGGGCTCGATCCCAGGACCCTGAGATCATGACCTGAGCCAAAGGCAGAGGCTTAACCCCCTGAGCCACCCAGGCGCCCCTTTTCCCCTCTTCTCTTTCTCTAACTCAATGACCACTATTTCAGGAGTGACCGCCCAGTGGGTCCCGCCTCTTGCACAGGATAGAGTCCCCTCTGCCATCCCACCCTCAGGTATGTGGGGTCAACCCAGGCTCTGTCACAGTGTCACCCTGACCCAAACACATCAGCCCAGGGCCACTTTAAGGAGGGCCTCAATTTTATACTCCCGCTCCCACATCCCTGGGGATCCTGTGAACTGCCGAGTCTGGGAGGCTGAACACAGAACTGGGGCCTGAGAGGGTCATCCATGCGACACGGGGCAGCACACGTCACAGCACGCGCTCCCGAGCCCCCAGCGCCCACGGAACATGCCGCGGTCGGCGTCAGAGCAAGGGAAGCGGATCCGCAGCGCAGCGGTCCTGCCTGGACGCGGCTCGAGTGCCAGTAATTATGGTCACCTGCGGAGATGCGGCTCCCACGTCCAGACCGAGGTCAGTGTGGCACAGGGACACACATACACAGATCAAGAAGGTAGGAAAAGGTTTAGAAGTCTATAACAAAAGTCTCTGGGGAGGGGAGGGCTGGCCCCTCAAGCAGCTCTGATCAGGCTTCAGAAAGCAGTGAAAAGGGCCTGGTCTGGGGTTCATTGTGGCTGGGGGGGTGGGGCTGGGGCAAGAATTCTTGCCCTGTGTGATTTGAATCTCTTGCCATCTCTGGAGGAGATACCGCTCAGACTTTCTCACCAGCCTGACCAAGTGGGAGGCATGAGAGAAAGAGGGAGGAAGGAGGCTTAAACTGTGAGCAAACATCCAAAATATGGAATCTGATTGCTCATACAAGGAGAAAGTCGTGGCTAGGAAAAACACGTATTTGCAAGAGGTGTTTTTCATATAAAGAAACACTAACAGTTCGCTCAAGAAATGATCAACATTCATTTTGGGGGTGGCTGAAGCAAGAGATCCGGAGTGGACCAGGATTTTCTGGCACTGAGTCTCTTCAGACCTTATCTTACATATTTTTGCTAACCTTTGCATATATTATTATTTAAGGTAAACAGAAATATACATAAGTCATATTTTTTCTTTTTAATATCCCTTATTTTGGTTTTTAAAATTTAATGAATTTTTTTTTCTACAGAGGAAACCATTCTAACATTTCATCCTTTAAACATGAACAATTATGGAGTGCCTGGGGGGCTCAGTTGGTTGAGTGTCTGACCGGCTCTTCATTTCAGCTCAGGTCATGATCTCTTGATCATGGGTTGTGGGACTGAGCCCTGTGTTGGGCTCCAAGCTCAGCAGGGAGTCTGTTTGAGATTTTCTCTCTCCCTCTGCCCCTCCCCCTGCTCATGTGTGTGCTCTCTCTCTGTAAAATAAATATTAAAAAAAACCATAGACACTTATAAAAGTTTAAGCCATTGGAAACAAAACATTTCAACTCTCTTTGCATAATAAAAGGCACCATAGTTTCTCCTTTCAACTTTCACTGGGGGTTAAGTAGCATATTACAATCCACTAGGGATTTGGCCTTCATCCATGAAATGTATTGGAATTACCAAAGATTTATGCAAGTTTTGAGTAGTTTTCCTCATATCAATTAGAAGAGGAATTAATTTGCCTTAAACTTTAACAGTATTATAGCATTAAAACTTCCAAAGCTCTCTCTACACAAAAGAAACCTGACCTAAAATGTAAAATCTACCTGAGAACCTCAAATACCACCAGCTACATCTTGAGAATCTTTTGCCCAAGGGGAACAAATAGTTTGGTTCCAGGATTCTTTGCTTTACTTTCATTGTATCTTTAAATTGACCTATATTTTCCAAGTCTAAGAACTAAAAATCTCATGCTCTTACAAAGAAAATAGTATCAGAAACGGCTGAGGGAAGCTACCTAAAGTTAAGGGCTGCAATATGCAATTTACAAACATATACAAGGAAAGAAACACAAATATTTGAATCAGGTGAGATAAGCAGCCTGCTTCCACAGTTTAGAAGGAAAACTCATTCCCAGTTTGTGGTCCAGACTGCACCTATTTGGATACAACCTGTTTGGATACAACCCCCAGAGTCAGGGTGGAGGTTTGGGGCGACACTTGAGAGCAGCCACAGGAATGAAGTCTGGGGGCTCTGTACACACCTCTCTTAGGGCATACTGGAAACATTCCTCTCTCAGGGTTCAATTAGCACAAATTAGGAAACCATTGGCCAGGTCTGGTGTTAAGGATCTGACCCAAAAGAACTCCCCAATTCACAAACTCTTTGTCCAGAAGATCTACCTCCTGACCTTCACAGACTCTCTCAATGTACAAAATTACCCTGGGTGCAGAGTACCCAGAGTGTCTACGCTGTACACACAAAGCTCAAGCTTATGTCTAGAAACAGGTGCAAGGAAACCACAATTTCCACCCCGGGGAAGAGCAGCACTATCTTGTCCTCTAATCCCATCCCCCATGTACACAGGCGTCCCAGCTTTCCTGGGCTCTGTAGCTTCTTTCAGCAACTTCTGTCGTGTCCTCCAGGAAGAACGAGCCGGGCCTTCAAGTACTTCCCTTCTCAGGCTCAAGGGGGAGGCCTTACCTCAGAAACACTGGCCTCAGGCTTCTGCTTCCTACCAAGTTGCTCTGAACCACCGATACTTTACAAGTGGTAAGCCCAAGGTTTGGACAAAATCACTTAAATCCAGTGTTTATGTGTAAGGGAGGAAAGAAAATTGTAAGGATTCCTCTAGTAAAACAAACATCTACTTCTTTCAAAAAATATAAATATATCGGTTAATTACTATTTCCATGACAAGAAATTGTTTGGAAAACAGTCATAACTGAACACACTTCGAGGTATTGCAAGTCTAAGTCCCGATATTGCATTTCAAACCACCTAAAAGGACAAATCTCTGCGCCTTACTACCCCGGCTCATGGGAAGAAAAAAAAAAGGAAACAAAATTTTTAATAAATTAAAAATGGAATTTTTTTCACCCCTGAAATTCATCCCTTTCTTGCCTCTTTGTAAAATTTTATACTTTGGAGATCTACTGGTTAAATACATTTTAACTTAACTCAAAAACGCAGCCTTAAAGTTATTGAATAAAGTCACAAAGTCAGGTAGGGGCAATACTGACAGGAGATAACACTCAGGGAAGTCTCCAAAGAGGAACCCCCACCCCAAGGACTTCCCACAGGATGTTGATGCCCAAGGAAGATCCTGGGAGGAGAGGCAAAGGGATTTCATGCGACATATTCCAGGTGGTTATTCTTGGCTCTCCTCCTATGTAAAACATCCACAGGCCAAAAAATAAATCTTTAAAAAGAGCCATTCCTGGCTCTGTGGATAAATGATAAAATACTGCGTAATAGGAAATGTATCATGGAGAACAAATAGTTAATAATGATGCTATGAACTGGAGGGGAAAGATGGCGTTTCAGAATGCAGGGAAAGATCTGGAAATTTAGGCATTTATTGCTAGTCCTATGAAGAGCTAGGCTGGGGGCACAGGGTCGTAGCTCTGAGACTACTCCCCAAACATTTGGAAAAGTGCGTGGAAACCGGATCCCCCGAGGGAGGGAGGGATGGGAACCCCAGAGACCACAGCACCTCCCGCGCACGAACCCGGGAGACCAAGGCATGACTGTCCCCTGATGACCCCTCCCCGTGGTCATCGCCCGATCTAAGGGAGACGCGGCCACGCAGGGACGCGACATGTTGCCGGGGGTCCCGGCGGCCGGCCTGGCCCCGCGCTGCGTGCCGCGCCACCCGCGGCCGCGGATCCCCAGACTCCGGGGTTCAC
>CM052799.1:7059913-7105476 GCA_028533885.1 Nasua narica | reverse complement strand
ATGAGATTTGATTTTGAAATTGTTTTCATGTGCTTATTTACTGTCTATATATCATTGATGAGGTATGTGTTCAGATATTTTCCCTATATTTGAATTGTTTCTTTTTGTTGCATTTTAAGAATATTTTGCTTGTGTTCAATACCAGTCCTTTATCAGATAAGTGATTTAGAAAGATTTTCTGCCCCACTATGGCTTGTGTTTTCATTCTGTTGACTTCTGTTTCACTGAGTAGTTTTCATTGAAATGAAAACTTTCGTTGTTGTTTTTTTAAAAAATTAGTCACCAAACACCACATCATCAGGATTTCCTCCTATCTTTTAGGAATGTGGAAATTATACAATCTACACTAAGATCTTTGATCAAATTTGAGTTAATTTTTGTAAAAGGTATAAAGTCTGTAGATTAAAAATTTTTTTTTTGCATGTGGTTGTCCAGTTTTTTTGACATTATTTATTGAAAAGACTGTTTCCATTGAGTTACCTTTGGTTCTTTGTCAAAGATGAGTTCACTATATTTGTGTAGAGCTGTAGGAGAGCAATTGCCTTTCTATTTTAACTTTATATATATATATATATATTATATATATATATATATATATATATATTAAAGATTTTATTCATCCATTTGAAACAGAGAGAGAGCATGCACAAGCCAGGAAAAATGGAAGGTCGAGGGAGAGGGAGAAGCAGGCCCTCCACTGAGTAAGGAGCCTGATGAGGGGCTTGAACCCAGGACCCGCAGGTCATGACCTGAGCCAAAGGCAGACATTTAACCAACTGAGCCACCCAGGCGCCCCAACTTTTTACATATTTATTTTTAATTTTATGAAGTAGGCCATGCCAATGCGGGGGTTGGACTCACGACCTAAGATCAAGTGTTGCACACTCTACTAACTGAGCCAGCCAGACACCCCAATATTAACTTAAAAAAAAAGATTTTATTTATTTGAGAGAGAATGCGCACATGAGAGAGCACAAGTAGGGGGAGAGGCAGAGGGAAAGGGAGAAGCAGATTTCCTGCTGAGCAGGGGACCTGATGCGGGGCTTAATCCTAGGACACTGGAATCACGACCCAAGCTGAAGGCAGACACCTAACGGACTGAGCCACCCAGGTGCCCCTTTACTTTTTAAATTTATTTTTAAAAAAGATTTATTGGGGCGCCTCGGTGGCTCAGTGGGTTAAAGCCTCTGCCCTCGGCTTGGGTCATGATCTCAGGGTCCTGGGATCAAGCCCCGCATCGGGCTCTCTGCTCAGCAGGGAGCCTGCTTTCCCCTCTCTCTGCCCATCTCTCTATCTACTTGTCATCTCTCTCTCTCTCTCTCAAACAAAATAAATTAAAAAAAAAACTTAAAAAAAAAGATTTATTTACTTTAGAGAACTTTAGCAGTTCTTTAGAGAGAGAGAGTGCAAGCAAGGGGAGGGGAGGGGCAAGGGAGAAAAGCAGGCTCCCTGCTGGGAGTGGAGCCACAGGGGCCTGATCCCATGGCCCTAGGATCACAGCCTGAGCCGAACCAAAAGTTGGACAGTCTCTCAGGCTCCTGAGCGAGCCTCAGGAGTTGCACACTCTACCAACCGAGCCACCCAGGCTCTCCTAGATTTTTATCTTTTATTTTTCCTCTTGGTTCATGGGGCTTTGTAATTTGGGATTTTTTCATTTTATCAATTGATAATCTTGTCACGATACAAAGACAGTTTTATTTCTTGCTTTCCCAAATGTATATCTTTCATTTTTTGTTATTTACCTTTTATTCCCCTTGTCTGAATGTATTAGCTAAGAATTCCAGTATAATGTCATCCAAGGGTAGTGAGAGGGGACATTCTTGCCTTCATCTTGAGGTTACCAGAAAGCATGTAGTTTCTTCAGAACAGTGCACTTACAGTAAATAAGATCCCAGTTGATGTAGAGGTACATGGGGTCAGTGGGGGGTATTCTCTTACCTCGGTGATTTTTTTTTTAATTTTTTAAAAAAGATTATTTATTTATTTGACAGAGAGAGAGAGAGAGATCACAAGTAGACAGAGAGGCAGGCAGAGAGGGGGGGAAGCAGGCTCCCCTCTGAGCAGAGAGCCCGATGTGGGGCTTGATCCCAGAATCCCAGAATCATGACCTGAGCCAAAGGCAGAGGCTTTAGCCCACTGAGCCACCCAGGCGCCCTTTAAGAAAAAAAAAAAAAAGATTTATTTACTTACTTGAGAGAGAGAGAGAAAGAGCAGGGGAAGAGCAGATGGAGAGGGAGAAGCAGACTCCATTTTGAGCAAGGAGCCCGATTAGAGCTTGATCCTGGGACCTGGGATCATGACCAGAGCTAAAGGCAGACACCCAACCAACTGAGCCACCCAGGTGCCTCTTGAAGTATCGAGCTTTGATTAAATGTTTAGAATGTTGAGCTGCAGCTCCTAGTTTCTGGGTATAGGACAGGGGCTGGAGATTGAGTTAATCACCAGGCCAATGATTTAATAAATTGTGTCCATGTAATGAAACCCCCATCAAAATTCTTAAAGACAGGATTCTGACAGTTTGTGTATTGGTGAATCCATCCAAGTGCTGGAGGTTGGTGTGTTCATAGCGAGGGAGGAGCTCTGCACATCCTTTTTTCCATTCCCCTTACCCATGGCACCGCCTTAACTTGTCCTATGCATTGCAACTTTTCTCTGTCCCTGGGTTGTAGCTTTACAGTAAACTGGTAATGGTGAATAAAGCATTTTGCTAAGATTTTCAAAATCATTTCACTAAATTAATGAACAAGACAGTGTGGAGGGAATCTGAATTTATAGATGGCTATCAAAACAGTAAACTTGGCTCCCCATTTGTAGCCAGTATCACAAAGAGGGGCAGTGTGTAGGACTGACTTCTTAAACTATGACTCTGACTTAAATTCTGGGTAGTTTAGGTTAGAACTGAATTGTTGGGCACCTGTTTGGTGATGTAGAATTGGAGTTGGCTTTGGGACAAATACCATATATTTGGTTTCAGGAGTGAGAAAAGCCTATCATCCTTACAATGCCCCACCTTCAGAACAGGAAGGAAAGAAATATCTTTATCCCCCCAGGTCACTTAGGCTCTGGAAGTCATGTGTGAGCTACTTAATACATTGAGTATAGGTCTTCAGTGGTCCGTCTCACCCATCCTATATACATATATGGGATTATTTAGGACTCAGTGGCCTTTGAGGATGTGACTGTGAAGTTCACCATGGAGGAGTGGGCTCTCCTGGATCCCTCCCAGAAGAAACTCTACAGAGATGTGATGCAGGAAACCTTCAGGAACCTGGCCTCAATAGGTAGGGATGACGACATTCTTACTTGCTAAATCAATTAGAGATCCAGTGTAACTTGCCCATCAGTGCTATTTCAGGGGAAGAAAACGGAAAGGGAATATTTTCATTAATAAACCTGCCATGGTCACAACTCATCATGAACCTAGAATCCTAACAATTTTTCTATAAATTTTTATAATTTATACTGCTTTTTCCTAGTGTATAGTTCAGAAGAAATATGGGAAACCCATGACAGTGAAGATCAGAATGAAAATCATGGGACAGATCTGAGGTGAGTAGCACTCGCATCAGAAAACAGAGTTTCATTAGAGAATCTAGAGATGTAATGAAATTTTAAAAGCAAGCAAATAAATCATCCCAGCTTTAAATTCATTGATCCCTAACATATTTTCACCAAAAGTTTTTTTTCTCACCTGTGACTGAGATGTACAGTTTCTGAAAAAGAGTGTATTTGAAAACTGCATGTAGAAATACCATTTGTGAATATTACTGTTTTGATAATAGCTAAGGAGCCCTGTTGCAAACCTCTCAGTATGTTCATTTTCAAGCAATCAAAATATGCAGAAAACCAACATTTTCCTTGAAGATGGTAAAAAGTCATCGTCATAATTAATAAATATAAGATTAATAACAAAGCTATTAGTAATATGCTTCTCATTTTTTACAGCAGTCAAATGGTAGAAAGGCTCTGTGAAAGTAAAGAATGCAGTCAATATGAAGAAATTTTCAGCCAGATTCCGTATCATAATCGGAAGAAGAAAAGTCCTACTGGACTAAAACTACATAAATGCACTTTGTGTGGACAAGTGTTCATGTATCATTCATCCTTTAACAAGCACAAGAGATCTCACACTGGACACAAACCATATGAGTATCAAGAATGTGAAGAGAAGCCTTATAAATGTAAGGAATGTGGGAAATCCTTCAAGCATCGTCAATCCATCCGAATGCATGAAAGGACACACACTGGACAGAGGCCCTATGAATGTAAACTCTGCGGGAAAGCTTTCATTTGTCGCAATTACTTTCAAATTCATGAAAGGGCGCACAGTGGGGAAAAGCCCTACAAGTGTACAAAATGTGGTAAAACCTTCAGTTACTCAAGTAACTTACGGAAACACGAAAGGAGTCATATTGGAGAGAAACCTAGTGAATGTAAGCAATGTGGTAAAACTTTCAGTTGTCTCAGGTCCTTTCGAATACATGAAAGGATATACAATGCAAAAAAGCCCACGGAATGTACAAAATGTGGTAAAACCTTTAGTTATTCAAGTAATTTACGTAAACATGAGAGAAGTCATAATGGGGAAAAACCCTATGAATGTAAGGAAGGTAGGAAAGCCTTTCATTCTCTTACCAAATTTCGAAGATACATGATCAAACAAAGCAGAGATGGACTTTATAAATGTAAAGAGTGTGGGAAAGCTTTCAGGTGTCCCAAAAACTGTCGTAGTCATGAAATGACACACAGTGGAGTAAAGCCCTATGAGTGTAAGGATTGTGGTAAAGCTTTCAGTTCTCCTAGGTCTCTTGGAAAACATAGAATTCATACTGCAAGGAAGCCTCATGAATGTAAGGAATGTGGTAAAGCTTTCCATTATCCCAGTTCCCTTCGAAATCATGAAAGAACTCATACTGGGGAGAAACCTTATAAGTGTAAGGAATGTGGGAAAGCATTCAGTTGTCCCAATTACTTTCGAATTCATGAAAGAACTCACAACGGAGTCAAACCATATGAATGTAAGCAATGTGGAAAAGCTTTCAGTTGTCCCCAGTCCTTTCGAATACACGAAAAGACACATAGTGCAGAAAAACCTTACGAATGTACAAAATGTGGTAAAGTCTTCAGATATTCAAGTAACTTACGCAAACATGAGAGATCACATACTGACGATAAACGCTATGAATGTAAAGTATGTGGTAAGGCCTTCAGCAGTCACTATTATGTTCAAAAACATGAAAGAACTCACACTGGAGAAAAGCCTTATGAATGTAAGGAATGTGGGAAAGGCTTCATTTTTCGCTCAGGTGTTCAATCACACATGGTAATCCACACTGGAGATGGACCTTATAAATGTAAGAAATGTAAGAAAGCATTTCTTTCTCCCAGTTCATTACGAACACATGAAAGAACTCACAGTGGAGAGAAACCTTATCGATGTAAAACTTGTTATAAAGCCTTCAGTCTTATTAATTCCTTACGAAATCATGAAAGAATCCATATGTGAGAGAAAGTCTATGAAAATAAGGAATGTAGGAAAGCTTTCATTTGTTGCATAGTCTTTCATGCACGCTGGAAAGAAATTGTAGAAATGTACAGAATGTAGGAAAGCCTTCAGTTGTCCTGTCTCCTTCAGAACTTACCAGAAAAGTCAATAGAGAGAATTCCATTGAAATAATGTAGGAAATCTTCACTTGCCCCACATCACTGAAAAACCATGTTAGATTATTCACTGGATTCATACTATAGACTAAAAAATAAAAACCTTATAATTTTTACAGATATTTTCAAGGTAGTGTGAAAATTATATGGGAAAGAAAGAAGTAATATGGGTAAGCTTTGTGAACATGAGTTCATGGAGAATACTTCTGAAAATCCACAACATTAAATAAATATTATAAATGTTATACATACATGGTCTTTATCAAGTATTCATTCTTTTTTTTTTTTTAAAGATTTTATTTATTTATTTGACAGAGAGAGATCACAAGTAGGCAGAGGCAGGCAGAGAGAGAGGGGGAAGCAGGCTCCCTGCAGAGCAGAGAGCCTGATGTGGGGCTCAATCCCAGGACCCTGAGATCATGACCTGAACTGAAGGCAGAGGCTTAACCCACTGAGCCACCCAGGCACCCCAGGTATTCATTATTATTATTATTTTTTTAAGATTTTATTTATTTATTTTAACAGAGAAAGAACACAAGCAGGCAGAGAGGCAGGCAGAGGTAGAGAGAGGAGCAGGCTCCCCGCTGAGCAAGGAGCCCGATGTGGGACTCGATCCCAGGACACTAGGATCACGACCCGAGCTGAAGGCAGCTGCTTAACCAACTGAGCCACCCAGGCGTCCCTTCAGGTATTCATTCTTAAAGTAATTCTCTGTATTATGGACTTCCACTTACTTTTGCAAGCAGATATTAAAGTGAGATAATTATGTAGGTACTTTTTAAGCAAGAGTTCCTAAGTTTAATAAGTAAATTTTTACTTATTTATAAGTAAAATAAAAAGTAAACTTCTTATCTTGAAGTCTGTTGGATGGATCCATGGGTGATTTGAGTGTATTTCTAATATGCAAGTAGGTTTAATTTTTATAGTTAAAATTCTGTAAGGAAAGGAATGTTGGAAAATAACACTTTTATATTTACCTTTCCCTAATGTCCTCCTGTGGGGCAGGTACTCAATATGCTTTAGCCATTATTTCTATATTCTGCATTTCTTTATTAACAGAAAGTTCCCTTCTCATTGGGTTGAAGAGCCTTATTCTGTTTTCCTAAATAGTTGCCATATAGTCGTGAATATACAAAGTTCATCATACAGCATATTCTCATGTGAATTATTATTTTCTTCTTTTGTCCTTTGGTCTTTGTCATTGGTTAGGGCTGGGAGTTGGAGTATAGAATTACATTAAGAATAGAGGCCTGTGTGAGATAGAACAATAAATCTAGAGTTAGAGATGACCCTCCTTGATGGTGTTAATGTCAGAGTCAGTAACGTGAACTACCGTTCCTAGAATCTGTTGCATTTTTGGTTTCATGTTAGAATTTACCAAAGCCTGGGGCGCCTGGGTGACTCAGTGGGTTAAAGCCTCTGCCTTCAGCTCAGGTCATGATCTCAGGGTCCTGGGATCGAGCCCTGCATTGGACTCTCTGTTCAGCAGGGAGCCTGCTTCCCCCCCTCTCTCTGCCTGCCTCTCTGCCTACCTGTGATCCCGTTCTCTGTTAAATAAATAAATAAAATCTTAAAAAAAAAAAAAAAAAAGAATTTACCAAAGCCTCATTTACATGAAACTTAGAATACAGAAGTGAATAGGATGAGGCACATTTTTCAGCCACCTGTATAGTGGTGGGTAGAAGCATACATCTTCACAGACATGTGCTTCCCGCCTGTTTTCCTCATTCTTTTTTTCCCCTGGCAATCAAGAATAATCTCAAAACCACTGCCAACTGCTTGACTTCCATTTGATCTAAGCAGTTGGCTTCTACACTTGTCTCCAGAGTTCTACATCAAAGATCAAGCACGGGTTTAAATTTTCCTGCAAGCCCTCAGGTATCCACAAATTTAGATTGTTATGGTTAAGAATGTTCTCTGAAGTTCTACTCCCTTCTTGGTTAGATTTTATTCATATAAAGTCTAATTTCTATAGTAAACATATCTTTCTGTTAATACCACTATTGACTGTGTTCTTTTGGGATGTTGGAGTGTTCTCTCTCTTGAGAGTGTTATAATTATACATTTGTCAAAATACCTAACTACTCTTAAATTACATGTGTACATTTACTAAAAGCAATGGATAGAAAATAGTGAAAATATAGCAATTAATAGAAAATAGTGAAAATTTTGCTAGGAGAATGTCAAAACCCTAACTTTGATTTCTGTGTGTGCAATATGTTCTCCAATGTGGGGTCCTTTGGAAGTAGTCTAAGAAGTGGGGAAGAAGGCCACCTGTCTTGGAACCCAGCCTGACGTTAGAAAACACCCCTCCAGGGCTACACCTGCCCTCATGTCATACACATAACTGGTGAGAAAGCTGTAAGCCTCCTGGTGCCACCTTCAACAGCAGGTTGTCAGATCATAACTTGAGAATGTGTTGTCTGAAACAAAGGCACATCTAACAGATGCTGGTGGGAGCTGCCTGGGTTTATCCGTTTATCCTGATCTAATCTTTGGTTATCAGCATCATGTCCTCCGTGGGCCGGTCTTGAGGCCGTTTCCAGATGTTATTTTAAGTTTCCCATCTCTTACCTTCTTGCCTTCTCTGCGCCAACCTGCTGAGAAACAAGTTTAAGTCATATATATATATGTATCTGTATATATACATATATATACATACATATATGTATATATATATATACATATATAAATATATATATATTTATTTAAGGGTGGGCAGGTGGGGCAGGGATAGAGAGAGACTCTTTTTTAAAAAAATTTTATTTATTTGACTCAGAGATCACAAGTAGGCAGAGAGGCAGGCAGAGTGGGGGGGGAAGCAGGCTCCCTGCCAAGCAGAGAGCCCGATTCGGGGCTCTATCCCAGGACCCTGAGATCAGGACCTGAGCCGAAGGCAGAAGCTTTAACCCACTGAGCCACCCAGGCGCCCCTAGAGAAAGACTCTTAAGCAGGCTCCATGCCCAGGGCTGAGCACCACCTAGGGCTCGATCTCACAACCCTGAGATTATGACCTGAGCTGAAATCAAGAGTCAGATGCTTAACCGGCTGCGCCGTTCAGGTGCCCCTAAAGTTTAAGGTTAATGCAACACCTGTACTACTCTGGAAATGTTCTTGGTTGCAACCCCAGGTGACTGAAGTGACGCTGTGGAAGAAGCCAGAATGGTCAGGAGACACGGGCCCCTCAAGCATAATCACCTCTGTTGCCCCATGAATGTCAGCTAGGCACCAACAAGCACAGCTTCACAATAGTCTCAAAACCTCCAGTGATATAAAAAAAAGAGAACCCTGATTTGTTCTAGTCCCAGGAGGACTTCAGGTGCCCTGCTGTCCCTAAACCTCCCTCCCTGAGTTTATGGCACAGGCCACCTTGAGGTTTCAGCCACCTGTGTGCTGACTAAGCCCAGGTTCCCTCCCCTCAGGGCCTCCCTCCAGAGTGAGTTTGGAGCCAACCCCCCAAGGCCCGGGCCTACACTATTCTGGAATAGGACTCACCCTACAGAGTTCTGGCCAGTGGTCTGTGGGAAATGGAGATCTCTGAGAGACCCTCCACAGCCTCGAGTTTCCCTTTTTAAACATGGCCCCCAGAATGCAACAGGGTCCAACATTTAAAAAGTGGCAAAAACACGGGGGATTCCCTCCTTCCTGAAGCGCCCATGTGCAGGAGGTGGTACCCTCCTTTGTCAGAGGCCGCACCACCCGATTCCTGAAGAGGCAGAAATGGGTTGTGGAACGTTTTGATGTGGTCTTGCAACAGCATCCAGGGCTTTCCTGAGTCCCCAAAGTGATCTCTCTGTGGCTGTGAGACCTGGAGTCTAAGGTTCTGAGGCTGCCATGCTCGCCGCCAGCAGACGTAGAGTAGGATGGACAGCCATCAAGGCCTCGGAGAAGACAGGCCAACATGGCTGACCAGAGCGGGGTCTGCACACAGGTGAGACCGCAGGCGGACATGGATGCCATGCTGAGGAGAACTCAGCAGGGGACACGGCAGCCGAGGGAAGAGACACCAATCTGCGCTCCCCTCAGTGAATCCTCCAGAGAAAAGCAAAACGTGGGGCAGCTGGGTGGCTTAGTTGGTTAAGTGTCTGATTCTTGGTTTCTGCTTGGGTCATGATCTCGGGGTCCTAGGATCAAGCCCGGTGTGGGGCTCTGTGCCCAGCAGAGAGTCTGCTTGAAATTCTCTCTCTCTCTCTCCCTCTGCCCCTCCTACCCTCAAATGAACAAGTAAATCTTAAAAAGAAAAGCAAAATGAGGACTTATAAGGCCATGAGGGGTGTGTTTCTGGATGCGATTATAGCAGTGCGAGGGGCTCCAGCTGTCATGGGCCCCAACTCACCTCTCGAGGCTCCTGAGTTGCGTTCTTTTAGAGATGGCCTTGTTCTGTGGCTTCTGCTGGGCCGTCAGGAGGGGCACGTGGGTCCTCCTTTGGGAGTTGGTTGGTTTGGGGGCTAGGTGACACCTCTCTGTCACATGGGAAGGAGATGAGAACAATCCACTCTGCTCTCATCAAGCCAAGCAGCCAGGGCTCCTGTGATGAGGTTGGGGCGTGTGGGTGTCTGTGAGGCCAGTTAGTCAATAGGGGTCGATCTCCCGCGTAACAGGCGTTCCCGTGGGTGCTGCAGTGAATGATAGGGAGCAAATATCCTTGTGCCCTAGAACTTGACATTCGAGGAGACCAGAAACAAGACCTACAAGTGAAATACGTAATGTATCAGGTGGTGCTTAGTCCTAAGGAGGGAGAGAAAGCTTCAGGGGAGTGCAGAGGGCCTGGGCCGGCTGTCTCTGGGCCATTGTCTCTGGCGGTTTGTGAATGTGGGTGTCTGTGTGTGTCCCCACAAATGTGCCACAACCGTATGCGATTCCGTACGTCAGCCTGGGAAGGTATGCATGTATGTCCTCTGGAACCTGGAATGCTCTCGTCTTTCATTCTTTTTTTTTTTTTTTTTAAAGATTTTATTTATTTATTTGAGAGAAACAGAGAGAATGAGAGAGAGGAAGAGGTCAGATGGAGAAGCAGACTCCCCGCTGAGGAGGGAGCCCGATGCGGGATTCGATCCAGGGACTCCAGAATCATGACCTGAGCTGAAGGCAGTTGCTCAACAACTGAGCTACCCAGGGGCCCTCGTCTTTCATTCTTGCCTAATTGCCCTTATAACCCCTCTATTACATTGAAATGAACTGGTGAGAGCAAACTTTTCTCTTTTTTTTTGTCTTTTTTTCTGGTCTTAGAAAGTTTTCTTTTTTTCACCAAGTATTTGTTAGCTCTGGGTTTTTCGTTGATTACGGATCTCATGCTGACGTAGTTTTTTGAGGTAATTTATCACAGTTTAAGGAGTGTTTTCCTTGAGAAGGTGTTCGTCAAATGCTTATTTGTGTTGATTGAGACGATTCTGTAGTTCTTGACGTTGATTCTGTTAACAGTTCATTACATTAATTCGTTTTCGGATGTAAAAGCAACATTGCTTCCATGGTTTGAATCCCAAGTAGTCATGATGTTTAGGTCATTTAATATATTACTGGAATCAGTTGACTAGTATCTTATTTTATTTATTTATTTAAAAAGACGTCATCAATTTATTTGAGAGAGTGAGAGAGAGCATGAGAGGGGAGAAAGTCAGAGGGAGAAGCAGACTCCCTATGGAGCTGGGAGCCTGATGCGGGACTTGATCCCAGGACTCTGGGATCATAACCCGAGCTGAAGGCAGTTGCCCAACTAACTTAGCCACCCAGGGGCCCCTGTGGCTTTTTTTTTTTTTTTTTTGACAGAGGGAGAGACCACAAGTAGGCAGAGAGGCAGGCAGAGAGAAAAGCAGGCTCCCTGCTGAACAGAGAGCCCGATGCAGGGCTCCATCCCAGGACCCTGATACCATGACCTGAACCGAAGGCAGAGGCTTTAACCCACTGAGCTACCCAGGCGCCCCAAATACTTTTTGTTTTAATGAGGAAATGGCCAGCCTTTAGATAGCTTCAGGGTGGGGCTGGGCACTGAAAGTACCAAGCCTTGAGTACGGGCTTGGAATGTTCAGCCCCAGCTCCCAGCCTCTGGAGAGAGGAGAGGGACTAGAGATTGAGTTAATCACCAATGGCCAGTGAATCCCCATAAAAACCCTGAAAGCCAGGATTCAGAGAGTTTCTGGGTTGGCAAGCACAGGCACGGGCTGGCAGGGGGCATTCTCTGTAACCCCTTCTCCCCCTCCACCCCCCTCACCGGTATGACCCCCTTACTTTGACCTATGCCTCACTATCTTTGTTCCTGCCCTGTATCCTTTAGAGCAAATCAGTATAGTTCAGGGGAGTTCTTACCATTGCTTCGGGAACTTACCAGATGTGACGGCCGGCGGGACAGGGACCTGAGTGTGTGGGCGGCTGGGCACAGATGTGGGCAGCCTGGGCTCCCCATCTGTGCCTGGCATCTGGAGCGGGGCCACCAGGGTGTGGGACTGAGCTCTTCACCTGCGGAGTCGGATGTGAACTCTGGGTGTTAGCGTTGGACTTGAATTGAGCCGTGCGACCCCCGTTCAGTGACAGAGTTGGAGAGGTGACATCAGGACAGTCACCACGTATTGGGTATTGGGTGGAGGATAAAAACCCTACCGTCCTCACAAGTGTTCTGCCTTGTGGAAAAGGCTGGAAGAGACCCAGGTTGGCTATCTCATTCCCAGGTCAGACAGGCTCTGGGAAAATCCCGGTCCGTGACACTGGTGAAATAGATTGTGTCGAGGCCAAAATACTTTGGACATATTTTTAAATGGCTACTCTTTGGCCTCGCTTTCTAATTTTTGGAGTCAGTGCTTTCCCCTGCTTCCTCAGTTCTGGGACGGAAGAAGAGTTGTCGATTTCAGGCTTTTTGGCTTTTGTCTTCCGCGGCCTGGAAGGCAGCTTCTGAGCTCCTCGCATGTCCCACCAGAGACCAGAAGTCTCTGACTCCGTCTTTTTTTTGATGTTTGCTGACAGCTTTCAATACTCATCTCTCTTTCCTCCCCTTGTGCCCACATCTGTACAAGGGGACCAGACAGCCTTTGGTTTTGGTAAATCATGTAATCCACAGAAGGCCCTGCCCCTGTACTCCAACTCTCACCCCAGCTCACCCCCAAACCCAGGCCGGGCTGCTTTCCTTGCTCTCTGCAGGCATTTCCCACCTGCTTGAGAGCCCTGGCCTGCCCTTCCCGGACGCTTGCATTATGGAAGTAAGAAACGGTTTCATACCCTGTAGATGTGTGTGTTGTCAGTGTAGACAGTCTGAACCAAATCTCAGGTGGGTCTACCTTCCCCGGGCAGTTGGCCCTAACAGTCATACAGTAGGTAACCTGCTGCGTATTTTGCAATCCTCTTTGCTTTCTGGTTCTACTGATAAATCCTCCAAATCTTTTCATATTAGCGCATGCCATCCTCGTATGAGTCTCCGAGTGCAAATGCACAAAAAAATTCTGTGACCATTGATGTGGGGCTGCCGAGCAAACGGTCAAGAAAGAATTCTTGAGATGTTTTTGATGCAAAAGGGTACTTTTATTAAAGCGTGGGGACAGGACTCGTGCGCAGAAGGAGCTGCCGGGGGATTGTGAGGAGTGACTGATTGTATACTTTTTAGTCAGCGGAGGTTAGGGATCCTGCAGGTCTCTAAGGAATTTGTGCTGAAAGCAGGGTCTCTAGCACCTTGCAGGGCTAGCTCTTGTTAAGATGAGGTAGTTCTTTTTCGTAAAGCGTCATGAGACTCTCGAGATGTGTGTCGGTGAGCCATATGTTGAAAGATGATTGTTACCATACCCCAGGAGGTTGCGGTTACCCGAGTCAAGCGACACTAACCAGAGCAAAGCTACAGTGGTGAAAAATTAAGGAAGATCTTTGAGGGGCACCTGGGTGGCTCAGTCAGTTAAGCGTCAGAGTCTTGATTTCTGCTCAGGTCACGATCTCAGGGTTGTGAGATCAGGCCCCACGTTGGGCTCTGTGCTAGGTGTGGAACCTCCTTGAGATTCTCTCTCCCTCTCCCTTTGCCCCTCCTCCCCCAAAATAATAAATAAATCTTTTTTTTTTAAGATTTTACTTTTTTTATTTAACAGAGAGAGAGAGAGCACAAGCAGGGGGAACAGCAGGCAGAGGGAGAGAGAGAAGCAAGCTCCCTCTTGAGCAGGGAGCCCGGTGCGGGACTCAGTCCCAGGACCCTTGGATCATGACCTAAACCGAAGGCAGACGCATAACCGACTGAACCATCCAGGTGCCCCGGTAAATAAATCTTTAAAAAAAAAAAAAGAGAGAGAGAGAGAGAGAAAATCCTTGAGGGAGTTACAGGAGTGTTACACCCTGTGTGTCTCGGGGATTTATCAGTGGGCTGCAAGTTGTAAGGAGACTTAGTTTTAGCTACATTTCTCTTGCCTTTGTTCTCCCCATCAGACATTGTTGAAAAGTTGTTGGGCTGTAGATCAGGCTAAATTTTATAGGAAATGACAATGGATTGTATCACTCAACCCTCCTCCATTCTTGCATAACTTTCTGAATTGTTCACAGTGGTCTTTAACACCTGGGATTATTAAACTGACTACTTTTTGTTCTAACCACTGAAATGGGGCTGTCCCAGTTACCTAATGGGTAGGGCACTGGCCTCCTATGAAATGGGATCTACTGGGCATTTTATTGGCCTGTTACCTCATTACCAAGGTGATGGACATTTTTCTGTAAAGGATCTTTCATCTTCTGTTAGGTATGTTTTGCTGCTTTCTCCACTTTTAAATTGTGTCTGTTTCTTTTTCATCCTGCAAACTAATAACCCTTCTCCATTGCGTGTTTCGCTGGTATTTTTCTTTTCCTTTTCGTTTGGCTTTTAACTGGCTAAATTTTAATATATTTGTATTTGTTAGTCTCTGGCTCGACGGTGCCCTTTTTACTTGCAGGAGACAATTCTCCCTATTCTTGTGTCAACAGCGCCTTTACCAGTAACTTCTACACGTGTCCTCCTTTGATCTTTCACACTTAAATCTGTGCTGAACTGGGTATTTTCCCTGGAATAGAAGGGAATAGAACACCTTTTTCCAAACAGATAACACTTTGTCCCTGGCCCATTGTTAAGGTGTCCAAGGTATGCGCTACTGCCCTAGAATGCCTGTTGGGTCCTTGGCCAGATTTTTTTATTTGTTTATTTTTATTTTATTTTTTAAAAGATTTTATTTATTTATTTGACAGAGAGTGAGAGATCACAAATAGGCAGAGAGGCAGGCAGAGAGAGAAAGGGAAGCAGGCTCCCCTGCTGAGCAGAGAGCCCGATGTGGGGCTCGATCCCAGGACCCTGAGATCATGACCTGAGCCGAAGGCAGAGGCTTAACCCACTGAGCCACCAAGTATTTTTTTTTTTTAAGATGTTATTAATTTGACAGAGACACAGCGAGAGAGGGAACACAGAGGAAATGGGAGAGGGAGAAGCAGGCTTCCCGCTGAGCAGGGAGCCCAGTTTGGGGCTCCATGTGGGGCTCGATCCCAGGACGCTTGGATCATGACCTGAGCCGAACTGAGTCACCAGGCACCCCTTGTTTCCATAATTTATGAGTTCCTAACCCTTGCCCATCCCTGTTTTGTTTTCTTTGTCACCGGATATACCTCAGGGGAGCGGGTGACATCTCTTCCCCGGGTATTTATACATCCCCCCACCCCCGCCCCAGAGTCTCAAACCCCTACTGCAGGGTCAGGAGCCTCCGGCCCAACAACCAATGGCTTTACTGCGTTTACGGACCAAGGATTTCTGTCAACTTTGAACTAATCCCTTTGCTCTGCCATGGGGTGGGGGTGGGGGCGCGAGGGGACCATGAGTGTCGCCCCCTGGGGCCTGAGGCTCCATTTTTGCTGCAGTAGAGGCCCCGGCAGCAGAGGCAGCAGAGGGACTAAAGGGTCCCGACCAGCTTCCCGAGAGCAGGAGTGTGGACCCAACCCGCCATCTGCTGGCTGCCTTTGACCTTCTCTTTCTCTACATAAACGACACCCCTATTTCAGGAGTGACCACCTGATGGGCCCCCCCTTTTGTGCAGGATAGAGTCCCCTCTGCCACCCCACCCTCGGGTATGTGGGGCCAGCCCAGCCCCTGTCACAGCGTCACCCTGACCCAAACACATCGGCCTGGGGCCACTTTAAGGAGGGCCTCTATCTTACACTCCTGCTCCCACATGCCTGGGGATCCTGTGAACTGCCGAGTCTGGGAGGCTGAACACAGAACTGGGGCCTGGGAGGGTCAGCCATGCGACACGGGGCAGCACGCGTCACAGCACGCGCTCCCGAGTCCCCAGCGCCCACGGAACATGCCGCCGTCGGCGTCAGAGCAAGGGAAGCGGATCCGCAGCACAGCGGTCCTGCCTGGACGCGGCTCGAGTGCCGGTAATTACAGTCACTGCACAGGGGTGGTTCCGGTGTTGAGACAGATGACCGTGAACTCCCCCACCCCATCGCACAGGCACAGAGGGTAGGAAGAGGCTTAGGACCCGCAGAACAGGAGTATCGGGGAAGGGAGGCAGGTCTCTCTAGCAGCCCTGACGTGGCTTCAAAAAGCAAGGAAGGAGGGGCACCTGGGTGGCCTAGTCTTTAAACATCTGCCTTCGGCTCAGGTCATGATCCTAGGGTCCTGAGATGGAGTCGCATATGGGCTCTCTGCTCAGCGGGGAGTCTGCTTCTCCCTCTTGTCCCCACTTGTGCTCTCTCTCTGTATTGCTCTCTCAAATAAATAAAATCTTAAGATAAAAGGAAGGCTTTCTCATCAGCTCCTCTAGCTGGGAGCACAGGGGGCAGGCAGGGGGGTGTGGTGTAGAGGGCGGGGTGAGGCTTAAGCTGTGAGCGCCCAAACACCCACAGAGGCAAAGTCTGACTGCTCATTACAAGGAACGACATGAGTAAGAAAAACATGCATTCACAATTGCTTGATTTTATAAAAAGAAACCCAAACAGGAGTCGGCGTTCTCTAGCGACACACAAAAACTGATTGCAAAATGCAGTGTGTACCTGAGAACTTAAACACATTTACCTCCCAACTTGAGTTTCTCTTCCTTAAATGGAACACAAATTCTACTTGGCTTCCCTAATGTTCTAGCTTTACCCACAATCAACTTACAGTTTAGGAGCCCAGGTGCTGAGGGAAACCAGAGCCAAAGGGCTGCACTGTTTGATCAGGAAAGGAATCCAGGAGGGACAGCTGGGGGGCTCAGTTGGTTAAGCAGCTGCCTTAAGGGCCTTGGGATCAAGTCCCGCATCGGGCTCCTTGCTCAATGGGGAGTCTGCTTCTCCCTCTGCCTGCTGCTTCCCCTGCTAGTTCTCTTTCTCTCTCTCTCTGACAGAGAAATAAATAAAATCTTAAAAAAAATTTAAAAAAAGGAAAGGAATCCAGGGAACACACATCGGACTCGGCACAGAGGAGCGGCCCGCTTCCCCTAGGACAGTAGGAAAGCCACGTTCGGAAGGTTCCACATTCTAGACTCATCCCGTGGAGAAAGAAGCCTCGCAGTGGGTTAGTCCCAGGAGAGGGAGGGCAGGGGCACCTGAGCAGCCACAGGCATGAGCCCCGGGAACCCTGCACCCCCTCCCTGGGATGTAATGGAATTGCTCCCTCCCTCAGGCTTCCATTCTTTCGGGTGAGGAAACTCTCATCAGGATTCAGTTCAAGGGGTGCCTGGGTGGCTCAGATGGTTAAGCATCTGCCTTTGGCTCAGGTCATGATCTCAAGGTCCATGGGATCGAGTCCCACATCGGGCTCCCTGCTTAGCAGGAAGCCTGCTTCTCCCTCTGCCTCTGCCTGTTGCTCCCCCTCCTGGTTCTCTCCCTGACAGGCAAACAGAGAGAGAAATAAATATCTTTAAAAAAAAAAAAAAAGCATTCAGTTCCAGCTTCTGACCCAAATAACCTCCCCAGTCACTGACCCTAATCAGGAACACAGAACTGACTTTCAGACTTTTCAGTGTAAACAATTCACACTCTGAGCCCCCCTGTTCTAACCCACGGGAGTTATGAGGCTTAAGGGAACCTCAGAGGCAACTTCGGAAAAGGCTTAGGTGTCCACCCCCTTCCCCCCTCCCCTACAGATGCATCCCCCACCCACCCAGGGCTCCTTCTCAGATGGGTGTGAGCCCATAGGACACCTGCAGGGGGAGTCTTCCCAGGGAGGGACAGCTGGGCCTTCAAGTACTTCCCTCTGCAGACTCAAGGTGGGGGCCTGGGTTTAGAGCCCCCAAGGCTTGGGCTCCACCCCCCTGGGATTGCTTTGGACCATGAATGTTATTTTATTCTGTGAGATTTTAATTTTAAATAATCTCTACTTCCAACATGGAGATGGAACTCAGAACCCCAAGATCAAGAGTCACATGACGAGTGTTATTTTTTAAAATTTTATTTATTTGTTTGTTTGTTTTAGATAGTGGGAAGGGGCACAGGGAAAGGGAGGACAAGCAGCCTCCGGGCTGAGTGCAGAGCCCCACGAGGGGTTTGATCTCAGGACCCTGAGATCCTGACCTGAGCCGAAACCAAGAGTCAGACACTCAACCGTCTGAGCCACCCAGGCGCCCCATGATGAGTGATATTTTATTTTATTTATTTGTTTTTAAAGATTTATTTATTTATTTGACAGAGAAAGAGAGCACAGGCAGGCAGAGCGGCAGGCCGAGGGAGAGGAAGAAGCAGGTTCCCCACTGAGCAGAGAGCCCTGGGGGGGGGTGGGGTTCAATCCCAGGACCCTGGGATCATGACCTGAGCCAAAGGCAGCTGCTTAATGGGCTCAGCCACCCAGGCGCCCCAATGAGTGTTATTCTAAATGACACAAACCCAGCGTTTGGACAATCCCGCACAATTTATGTAGAAAGAGGGAAGAGAATTGTAAGGCACTTTGCTAGCTCAACAAGAAAACGTCCAAGTATCTATTGCATTCTGAAGGGAAAAATAAGTCACATTATTATTTCCATTGGGAGAAATTTTTATACACTGTTCATCAGATGTGAACACTTAAGTCTGTAAATCTAAACCTTTAAATCCTCCTGAACTCACCCAGCTATTCTGACCTCAGAATAGTTACCAACAGGATCAAAGGAAGAATAAAGAGAAATAAATAATATTTAATAAAATACATGCAGGGGCGCCTGGGTGGCTCAGTGGGTAAAAGCCTCTGCCTTCGACTCTGGTGTGATCTCAGGGCCCTGGGATCGAGCCCCATATCAGGCTTTCTGCTCCGCAGGGAGCCTGCTTCCCCCTCTCTCTCTGCCTGCCTCTCTGCCTATTTGTGATCTCTCTCTGTCAAATAAATAAATAAAATCTTTTTAAAAAATAAAAATAAAATAAAATACATGCAATGTAATCTTGGGATTTTTTTTTTCTGAAATCCATCTATTTGCCTCTTTGGAAGTATTTTATACTGTTTTGAGTTGTGATTAAATAAATTTTTATTTATTGAAAAGCTGAGACTAAAGTTAATAGTCTCAGATAAGTTATAAGATTTATAACTCAGGCGCCTGGGTGGCTCAGTCGGTTAATTGCCTTCCGCTCAGGTCCTGATCTCGGGGTCCTGGGATCCAGCCCCCCATTCGGCTCCCTGCTCAGCAGGAAGCCTGCTTCTCACTCTCCCTCTGCCTCTCCTCCCTGCTTATGTTCCTGTTCAGTGTGCTCTCTCTCTCAAATAAATAAATAGAAAATCTAAAAAAAAAAAAAAAAAAAGGAAATCTTATAATTCAGGTTGGGGCGGCTTTGACAGCACAGATCACCTGGGAAAGTTACAAAGACAAACTTCCACATAGAGATTTCCCATAGGATGTCTGTGCCCAGGAAAGATCCTGGGAGGAGAGGCACAAGGATTTCATACAGCATAGCTCCTGGTGATTGTTCTCCTCCTTTCTCTCTAGTAAAATATCCACAGACCAAAAAAAAAAAAAACAAAAACAAAAACAAAAAAAACCAAAAAAAAAAAAACAAACAAAAACCAAACAAACAAAAAACATCTGACTGTGGGCAAATGATCAACAGAAGATTGGGACTGTTTGAAAAGTACCACGAAGGACGAATAACTGATGCTATGAATCCAAGAGGGGAAATTGGCTCTTGGGAAGGTGGGGAGACATATGGGAATTTAGGGATTTATTGCCAGTCCAAGGAAAGGATAGGCTGGGGGACAGGGTCCTGGATTTGACCCTCTGCTTCCCAAACATCGGGAACACTCAAGAGAAAACAGGTGCGCCTCGGGGAGAGACTAGGGACCTCACAGACCACAGCACCTCCAGCGCACAGACACCGGAGACCGAGTCGCGACTGTCCCCTGACGCCCCTCCCGGTGGTCACTGCACGATCCGGGGAGACGCGACCGAGCGCAGAGGACCGGACAGAACGCGGTCCCGGCTGCCCGCCCAGCCCGCATGCCGCGCGCGGGAGGGGACTGGAGGGGACTGAGGTCTGAGCAGCGCCACCGGGGACTCCGCAGACTCAGGGGGCTCCCGCGGGAGATCGGGTCACACCACCGCCCGGTCAGGCCGTTTCAAACCCGGCCATCAACCGCAACCCCCCCCCCCCCGGCCCCGGTCTTCTGGGCACCCCAGGAAGCATGCTCCCCACTCACCATTTCTAGGTGTCCTTGGTCCCCCAGCGTCCCTCCTAGGTCTCCAACCACCAGTGTACATCCCAGCACAACAGGAGGGCAGAGCAACTTGGGGCCCGTAAGGGCAGGCAACTCGCCATTCGCTGGGAGGCTGGAGGTAAGGGCGCTGCCAAGGGGCAGTTGCCCAGCGTCCCTCCACCCACCTGCACCGCCCTGGCTCCTGATCTCACCGTTTGCGACCTTGCCCCCGCCACCTCTGCGTGTGGCAGATGGTCTGGGGTTACCTGTCTGAGCCCAGTGGGAGCCGGCAGTAGTCCTCTGCCCGGAGGTTTGCATTGAAACACAATGTTCCCCGCCGCTCTGGGAAGCGTGATCCTTGTTTACAAACACAGGCACTGCGATGTCACCTCCCGGAGATGCCATCATTAGCCCCGTTTTGATCTTTGTTGACAGTGTTGAGACCTCCACCCACTTCCCTACCCTCACTCATTTCCTACTTTGAAAAACCCTGTGGCCTTCCAAGCCCTGGTCTCTGCTGGGAAGTGGGAAGCTCGCCACCCTAACCTGGACCCAGGAACAAAGCACAGAGACGTCATTGTCTGACCACAAAGTAGCAGATGCGTTCCTTACATTCTTTTTTTTTTTTTTTAAGATTTTATTTATTAATTTGACGGAGAGAGAGATCACAAGCAGGCAGAGAGGCAGGCAGAGAAAGAGGGGGAAGCTGATGCGGGGCTCCATCCCAGGACCCCCAGATCATGACCTGAGTGGGAGGCAGAGGCTTTAACCCGCTGAGCCACCCAGGCACCCCTCCTTACATTCTTATGTGGATGTTTTCCTTTGGAAGAAACTTAATTTTAGATAATTCCTAATGGGTTCTTTTGGACTGATAGAAGAAAAAACAAAACAAGAAAAGCTCATGTAAATGTGAGATGTCCCTGGGAAATATTAATATGCACGAAAGATTGGGTTGCAAGACTCTTTAGCATCACAAAACTCTGAAAACACTGATCCACTTCTGTGAACAAAGGGTTCTGTCTCTAGCTAAGCCTTCCTTCTGCTACCAAGCTTGTTGGAAAATGACTTTCAACACACAAGGTAGAAGAAAACACAAATGCAGGCAGTTTTTATACATTTTAGACAAAGACACAATACATTTGTGAGGAATTGACAGGATAAGAAAACAGATATTCGGAAACGTTAATTAGTAAGGAATTGTACGGAGGCCTGGCTGGCTGGGTCAGTAGAACACGTGACTCTTGATTTCCGGGTTGTGAGTTTGAGTCCCACGTTGGGTGTAGAGATTACTTAAAAATAAATAAGCAGATTTTTTTTAAAAAATAAGGAATTCTAAGTGGAATTTGGGCTGAGGTAGTAGATTAGGAAAAAAGTAACAAGATTTGTTTCTATGGCTTTCTTACCCTTAAGGTCCCCATATCTGGTGATAAGGATATCTTATGAGTACAGGGAGAGTAACTTTCCTGTGGGAGATTTATTTCCTGTCTAGGGGGGACAAAGGAGGGGCTGAGTGACCATGTGCTGTCCCTTTCCCAAGTAGTTTCTATTCAAAATAATCAATATGCCATCGTGGTACATTTGGGGCAGGCTGCCCTGGGCCCCTCCAGTGTGGGGACAGAAGCACGAACATTACACATTCTGACAATGTAGAAATAATGTAACTGTGAGAGGAGAAGGGGCCTAGGGGAATGGGGTATTGCTGTGGAGGTAATCTGAGGGAATTTAAAAGACCTAAAAACAAACCTGATAATCAGGTGGCGACAAGTTAGATAAGGAAACAGAAAAAAAGGGTATTAGAAAGGGATAAATACAAAGAAAGCCACTAGAAAAAAAATGGAAACTTGCTTCGTGGTGTCTCTCTTGATGGGATGGAGACCCCCAAATGTGGGGTGACAGTCGGTGGAAGCCGGTGACATGGGTGGTGGCAAGAATTCACCTGAGGCAGAACAAAAGGAGATAGAAGCTTATGGAATACAGAGCGAGGGAGCAGTGGTGGGCGGGACAGCAGAGGAGAGGCTGTCTGCCAGGAGGCAGTGGGTGGGGGTCGTTTTTAAAGGGGGAAGGGGAGGCGGTATGCCTTATGGAATTCTCCCTCTTTTGGGAACTGTGCCTGGCCCATTGGTGAGTTAGGGCCTATGGGTATTTTGAGGTGAGCCGACTGATGGGCATGTCTGTCTCCAGCCAGGGGGTCACTGTGGGCTCTTGGGCCTTGATCAAGTTTCCATTGATCAAGCCTGTTGATGAAAAGCTGCCTCTTGGGGACCTGGGTGGCTCAGTCCGTTAAAGTGCCTGACGGTTGATTTCGGCTCAGGTCAAGATCTCCCGGTAGTGGGATTGAGCCTGAAGTCAGGTTCCAGGCTCAGCGCATAGGCCCCTTGACATTCTCTCTCTCTCTCTCTCTCTCTCTCTCTCTCTCTGTCTGACTTCCGCTCTGGTCATGATCCCAGGGTGCTGGGATCGAGCCCCACTCCGGGCTTCTTGCTCAGTGGGGAGCGCGCTTCTCCCTCTGCCTGCCCCTTCCCCTGCTTGTGCTCTCTCTCTCTCTCTCTCTAATAAATAAAATCTTTTAAGAAAAGAAATAAAAGTGGCCTCTACATTCTCAAATTACAAAAATAGCACAGAAAAATACCTCACAGAGAGAAAAACAAAATTTAGGTAATTATAAGCCTTATGACAGACAGAGAAAACGACACCAGAGTCACAAAAACACACCCAGTACCCACACTTTGGTACCCACTACTATTACTGTATTTTTAATTATTTTTTAAAGAGATCTTATTTGGGGCGCCTGGATGGCTCAGTGGGTTAAAGCCTCTGCCTTCCGCTCAGGTCATGATCTCAGGGTCCTGGGATCGAGCCCCACATCAGGCTCTCTGCTCAGCAGGGAGCTTGCTTCCCCCTCTCTCTGCCTGCCTCTCTGCCTGCTTGTGATTTCCCTCTCTGTCAAATAAATAAATAAAATCTTTAAAAAATATATCTTATTTGATGGGATACCTGGGTGGCTCAGTCAGTTAAACGCCTGGCTCTTGATTTCGGCTCAGGTCATGATCTCCAGTAATGACATTGAGCCCGGAGTCAGGCTTGGCACTCGGGGCATAGTCCCCTTGACATTCACTCTCTCCCTCTGCGCCTGGCTCTCCCCCTGCTTGCATGAGCCCTCAATAAATGAATGAATGAATGAATAAAATCTTTAAAAAAATAGAATCTTAATTTTTTAATTTTTTATTAACATATAATGTATTATTTATCCCAGGGTTAGAATCTTATTTTTAAGTAAATTCCTACACCCAGCATGGGGCTCAAACTCACAGCCCCAAGATCAAGAGCCATATACTCTACCAACAGACCCAGCCAGGTGCCCCCTTACTACTATCACTGAAAAAAAAAAAGTAACCGTTCTTAGCGGCCTTTATTCACAATAGCTAAATCAGGAGCAGCCCAAGGATAAACAAAAGGTGGTGTATTCATACAATGGAGTACTATTAGGCCTAAACAAGAAAGGAAAATCTGCAGTGTGCTACACTGTGGATGAAGATTGAGGACATTATGCGCTGTGAAATATGCCAGTCATGAAAAAAAGATAAATATCCTATCATTCTACTTATTTTTTAAGGCTTTTATGTTTCTCTCTCTCTCTCTCTCTTTTTTTAAGATTTTATTTATGTATTTGTGAGAGAGAGCACAAGCAGGGGGAGCAGCAGACAGAGGGAGAAGCAGCAGGGAGCCCGATTCGGGGGCTCCATCCCAGGACCTCAAGATCATGACCTGAGCCAAAGGCAGATGTTAAACTGAGCCACCCTGGCGTCTCTAATTCTACTTATATAAGGTACTTATATTAGTCAAAATCACAGAAACAAAAAGTAAGATAGTGGGTGCCAGGGCTGGGGACTGGGGAAGAAAGGGGAGCTAGGGTTTAGTAAGTATGGAGTTTCGGGGTTACAGGATGACAATGATTATGGGGACAGGTGGCATTGATGGCCACACAGCAATGGGGATGGGTCTGGTACCACTGACCCTGCTCCCATGAATGGCTAAGATGGTAAATGTTGTGTGTATTTGAACACAATAAAAAAGGAACTGAGGTGGGAAACAAAATCAGAAGAGAAATTATTAAATTGCCTTACTACCTATAGCCCACTGACAAATCCTTGAAACAGGCCGAGTGACATTCCTCTAGGGACTCAACTGCCTCGATGTTAATACTTTGCTAAGGCCAGACGGCAATCTTAGCCCGACCCCCAGGATCCTGGAAATCTACTTTAACGTATAAAAATTCCTTTAGAAATTTCCTTTATCTCTAAACCCCCCAAGATATGTGTTGGAGATCATCCCCTGAGCATATGGCCCACTGATATACATCTGAAGGGTCTCATGACTAAGGTTTTATTAGACGGTAATAAGTGACCTTTTTCCCAACAACAGCTAGCCCCCTCAAGGTCTTGGAAACCTTGCTTCCAAAATGCCTTAGATACCTACGCTATCCCTGACCCTCTTCCAACTTGAAAGTATGTAATGGGCCACTCCTCATGACCCAGTGCAGCTCTTTCTGCCCAGGGTCCTGTCCCCATGCTTTACTAAAACCACATTTTGGGGTGCCTGTGTGGCTCAGTCATTAAGCGTCTGCCTTCAGCTCAGGTCATGATCCCAGGGTCCTGGGATCAAGCCCCGCATCATCATCGGGCTCTCTGCTCAGCGGGGAGTCTGCTTCTCCCTCTGCCACTCTCCTTACTTGTGTTCCCTCTCTCGCTGTGTCTGCCTCTGTCAAAGAAATAAATAAAATCTTAAAAATAAATAAATAAATAAAGCCACTTTTTTACACCAAAGACGTCTTAAGAATTCTTTCTTGGCTGTTGGTTTTGAACCCTAACTTCTTTTCCTACATCAGAACCATGGCTTTTTAGAGAAATTGCTGATTGTAGGACTGGGAAGGAAATATAGCAGATGGGCCTGGAGCAGCTTATAAAATTGGAAGCCAACTGAGAGAGCTCCCAAAGGCCAGAGCTGGAACGATTTGAGCAAGAAAAGAATGTCATATTGGGTTCTTTTAAAAATTTTTATTTGTTTATTTGTTTGTTTGTCAGGGGCGGGGCACAAGCAGGGGATTGACAGGCAGAGCGAGAAGCGGGCTCCTGGCCCAGCGGGGAGTTTGATGCGGGGCTCCATCCCAGGACCCTGGGATCATGACCAGAGCAGAAGGCAGAGGCTTTAACCCACTGAGCCACCCAGGCGCCCCATCATATTGGGTCTAATCCAAACTATAAAACAAGTATTCTTGTTTCTTGATCCATCCAGTTTATTGAATGAGTGGCCAGAAACAGAAGTGCAGGAGGTCGGTGAATAAACCATACGGAAAAATCCCAAATATTGTAGGGCGCTCTTCCTCCTGAAGGCGATGAGGCGTAACCCCTACTCCTGAAGTGTGTGGTCCTGCGTATTGGAAACCTTGCAAAGAACACAGCATAGCGCGGGAACAAGAGTGAACCTTCTAATGGCACAATGGGAGAAACATGACCTCGGGCCCCTGTTAAAGGTCAACATAAGCCCTGATGAGTCACGTTGAGAATTCACACTTGGGATATTGTGATTTATAAAAAGAAATACATATTTGGTCTTAGGTTTCCGGCACAGGGCTCCTAAAATCCCTTGGAATTTCTTGCGCTAAAGGCAATGAAGGTGTCTCTTGTTATGTTAATGAGGTGACTTTTGAAAAGCCCCTAGGTTACCTAAGCCTGGGAGCTGGTTGCCGGGGAAACTATCACGGGAGTAGAGGGCTGTAATTTTCTGTCCCCGCCCCTGACCCCCAGGGTGAGGGGGGAGGAGGGGGGAGCGCCTGGAGGTTAAATCGGTAGCCAAAGGCCAATGATTTAATCAATGAGGCCCGTGTCATGAAGACGTCATCAAAACTCAGAAGGACCGGGCTTGGAGAGCTTCCGGGTTGGTGAACACGTGGAAATTTGGGGAGAATGTAGGGCCTGTAAGCTTCCTGTCCCTTTCCTCATATCTTGCCCTTTGCAACTCTTTCATCTGGCTATTCCTGAGTTATAAGCTTCTTCCAGTAAACCTTAGGGCAATGTTTCTCTGAGTCCTGTGAGCCACATTAGCAAATTAATCATTAACCTTTTTTTTCCCTTTTGTTTCCACAGACATATTTTTTACCAAAATAAAACATTTTATTATATTTATTTTAAAAATACTTTTTACCAAATATTTTTCACTATCAGTAGTTTTGATGCAACGACTCGCACGGTATAAGCCTAACCTTGGGGCCCCCCTGCATCACTGCCTCCGGAAATGAGACACAACTTTGAAAGGATCTGATCCATTCTCGGGGTCAAGAGACTGGATCAGGGAGTTCTGGAGCGATCTACCAACTCCAGACAGGTTCAAATCCATATTCTCCAGGTGGCCCAAGATGTTAAAATAGTCCACAATATTACCGAAATCTTTGAACAGATTCCTGGGGCCCCCAAGTTCTCTGACTTAGTTTTGTTGTGGGACCTTTCAAGTTTGGGACAAGAACTAGGGACCAGACTTTGGACTATTGTCTATATCAATATCACAGGATTTGCTACTATAATCCTTTTTCTTTTCTTTTTTTTTTCCTTTATTTTTATTTTTTATTTTTAAGTAATCCCTACACCCAACATGAGGCTTGAACTCACAACTCCGAGATCAAGAGAAGATCTTGATCTTCTCACCCAGCTGAGCCAGCTGGCTGGCTCCATATCCTATTGCCATGTGTGCTTTCTGGGTTACATGTCCCAACCCTGATTCTTAGCGTGTCAGGTCCATCAGCCCATAATATCCTCACCATTGACTCTGACACCCGTGGGTCACAGGGTGGGTTGTAGAGTAAGCAAGGATGAGTTTTTGGTTTTTGTTTTTCTTTTTTGTAATGCAAGGCCTGATTTAGGATTTGATTGCCAAGGCATTCACTTTGAAGATGAATAAAACATCGAAGAAAACACATTGCCAACCCCTTGACCAGGTAAAGACCCAGGACGCATCCCCCTTACCGTGGCTCCTTTGTTTTAGAGATCTTGGTTGATTTCAGTAACCAACTTTTTGGAACACTTGCCTTTTGTCGTCCTGAGTTTTAAATTCCTGCTCTTTTATTTTCAATTAGTCAATAATGAATGAGCCAGAGAAACCCTAGGCCCTTACCCTCACTTGATAAAAGCAGACTCCCTGGTTTGTGGTCTCTCTTTCTCCTGGTGACCTTGCTGTGTGGCCGCAGATGTGCTGTGTAATTTCCAGGCCTCGTAAATCTTTATTTTTTCCAAGTTTCCAAATCAGTGTTGATGAAGAGTATCTTTTTTTTTTTTTTTTTTTGATGAAGGGTATCTTGCAATTATAGTAAGAACCACAAGATCCCGTCCAGTCATAACCTTGGTTTGGAAAGAGGAATGCCTATGGGAAGCTCACCTGGGCCCAGGTGAGAGGCCCAGGCATTTATAACCAATAGCATTATTATCAATAAGCTGGGACTGGCACAAATATTAGTAAAAGAAGACAGAGGAAGTCAAATACCATATAATTTCACTTATATATGGAATCCCCCCAAAAAACTGAAAATAAGCCAATGCAACAAAAATTGAGCTCATAGGGGTACCTGGGTGGCTCAGTCAGTTAAATATCTGTCTTCTGCTCAAGTCCTGATCTCAGAGTCCTGGGACGAGCCCCGCCCCCTGATCGATGGGGAGTCTGCTTCTCCCTCTGCCCTTACCCCTCCTTGTGTGCCTCTCTCTCTCAAGTAAATAAAATCTTTTTTTAAAAAATTGAGTTCATAGCTACCGAAGAAACACTGGTGGTGGCCAGGGAGATCTGGGGGAGGGGAAGTGGGTAAAGGGAGTGAAAAGTTACAAACTTCTAGTTATAAATTAAGTGGAGCGCCTTGGTGGCTCAGTTAAGATTCTGCCTTCAGCTCAGGTCGTGATCCCAGAGTCCTGGGATCAAGCCCCGCATTGAGCCCCACATCGAGCCTCAGATCAGGGCTCCCAGCTAGGCGAGGAGTCTGCTTCTCCCTCTCCCTCTCCAGGCTCATGCTTTCTTTCTCGTTCCGGCTCTCTCAAATAAATAAATAAAATTTAAAAAATAAATAAGTTATGAGGATATAATGTACAACATAGTCACTATAGTAAATAATACTGCACTGCATGTTTTATTCATTTATTTTAAGATTTTATTTACAAGTAATCTCTACACTCAACATGGGACTTGAACTCACAACCCCAGAATCAAGAGTTGCATGCTCTACCAAATCGAGCCAGGCAGGTTCCCCTGTACTGCATATTTTAAAGTTGCTAGAAGTAAATCTTCAAAGTACTCATCAGAAGAAAAAAGAACTGTGGTGTCAGATGTTAACTGCATGAACTGTGGTGATCATTCCACGATATACACCAATAACGAATAATTATGTTGTACACCTGAAACTAGTGTTGGGGCTTAGGGCAGGAAGCCACTGCAGAGAAAGGAAGGCCTGATCCCAGCTTTGTCTCCAGAAAGCAGGAAGTCCTCCATGTGAAAGGTACCCTCCCTGCATTAGGAGGTAAAGAGACATCCTTATCACTAGAGATGGGGAATTTGGAGCCAAGAAGACTGTATAAACAACCCTTGTTACTTCTTACCAATTTACTACCCCAGATTCTGTTTAGAATTCCTTACTAATTAAAGCTCCCAAACACAAGTGTTCTTTGTCTTGTCAATTCCTCATAGACTTAATTGTCTAAAATGTGTAAAAAAACTCTCTGCCTTGGTCATTTATCTAGGTCTCAATTTTATGCCAAATATAAGACTTTGCTTTTTTTTTTTTTCTCTTATTCGGTTTCATATCAATTTCATTCTTTCACACCAGCTGAAAGAACCTTGAAAGATAGAAGGACATTTTTCCTCCTCAACACTAATACAATGTTTTATGTCAATTACACCTCAATAAAAAAATGCTTTTTAAGAAGTGCTTGTTTTCCCCAAAATACTCATGCCCAGTCTATTTTCCCCCCATTTTAAATATCATGCTGCTTTTTTTTTAAGATTTTATTTATTTATTTATTTGACACAGAGAGACACAGCGAGAGAGGGAACACAAACAGTGGGAGTGGGAGAGGGAGAAGCAGGCCTCCCCACGAGCAGGGAGCTGGAGTCGGGGCTTGATCCCACAACCCTGGGATCATGACCTGAGTGGAAGGCAGACACTTAATGACTGAGGCACCTAGGTGCCCCCATGCTGCTACTCTTACGCAGTTTTATAGTTCAGTGGCTTAGATGACACCGGGTCAATGGTGGTCAAAGAAGTGTTTTTTTTTGTTTTTTTAATATGGTCGATGGTGGTCACAAACTGTTTCTGCCAGGACTCAGAGGGAAGTCAAGACTGTTTTACAAATGGAGAAAAGTTTTCAGGAGAAGGTATGACCACACTGTAAAGTTTTAGGGGTTCAGCGCTGTGATTCTTCTCTTTGGGGTTTCCCTAAGCACGACATAGCGTCAGTTCTATGTAATAAGACCCAAGTTGAAAGGCAGTTGTACCACAATGGGGACATAATGTGGAACTTTTCCTTTTCCGGGCACCACTCAAAGCTGGTAATTTTATGGGTCACCCAGTAAATAAGTCTGAGTAACAGGCTCAAATGTCTCCAAATCTAAACATTTCCACTGACTTTAGTAACAACCTTATGGAGGGCAATAACTTGACTCACATGTAATAGGTGGTACTTCCTCGTGTTCTCAGACAACTGAAACCCTAGAAAATGCACAAACATACTCGGGCCATGCGCATTTGTAGCATTTTACCCCAATATCTGATGTGCATATATCTGTACCCTTTTTGACAAACATAAGCACTGTCGACCTAGCATTGATAAGCGTTGTTCACAAGACAATGAACATATGCAGCGGCGACTGCCAAGAAATGGAAAATCATATATATTTTTTAAGATTTTATTTATTTATTTGACAGAGAGAGATCACAAGCAGGCAGAGAGGCAGACAGAGAGAGGGGGAAGCAGGCTCCCTGCTGAGCAGAGAGCCCGATGCGGGGGCTCGATCCCAGGACCCTGAGACCTGAGCCAAAGGCAGAGGCTTTAACCCACTGAGCCACCCAGGCGCCCCGGAAAATCATATCTGATGAACAGCCCTGGCAGAGAAAGGCAAAGAGCATAAGCTACATACCACGTGCCGCAGACCTTGTTCCATCTTCCAGTAATGAAACCACTCTGGGAAACAGCCGTGATTAACGTCCCCACCTATTTAAATTTCTGATATTCTCAACTCACTCTCCATAGTTTTGTAACTAACAGACATGCAAATTAAAGAGGAAGGTAGTTGGGGAAGGGGGGGAAGCCCCTGAATATCTCAGGTCTTTATCTCCAGCGACTGGGTAGTTCAGTTGGTTAAGCTGCTGCCTTCAGCTCAGGTCATGGTCCCAGGATCATGGGATCCAGTCTCACATCAGGAATCCTTGCTCAGCAGGGAGCCTGCTTCTCTGTCTGCTTGCCATTCCCCCTGCTTGTACTCTTGCTCTCTCTGACAAATAAGTGAATAAAATCTAAAAAAACCACAAAAAACAAAAAGCCTTATCTCTGAAACTCCTCCATGGATAAAGTGTTACTTCTGGGTTACTATCTTTGTGGGGGAACAGATCAAGAAACACCCACTTGCTTTTCCCAAGTGGGGAATATGCCTCAGGAAGGTACTAGGTACTAGGTACCAAGTGCTACTACTAAGTACCTAGGTACTAGGTACCTAGTTACCTACTAAGGTACTAGGAAACCAATATAGATACTTTGCTCAATAAGTACATTAATTTCCAATATATATCTTGGGCCTAACGAACTAATCTATTTTCATAACTTTATTAGGCATTTATAGTTTATAATCTTATAAGATTTGCAAATGACCCTGAATGTCTTAATTGAAAATTTATATTTTTTGATTTATAAAAACAATTTAAACGCTTAATAATATTACCTTTCTCCCTATATTATTGAAAACATTTTCCCAGGTGGTGTTTCTATATCTTTTATTATTATCAATGATATAGTTACAGGGGAAGCAGGCTCCCTGCCAAGCAGAGAGTCCAATGCGGGGCTCAATCCCAGGACCCCTGAGATCACAACCTGAACTGAGGGCAGAGACTTTAACCCACTGAGCCACCCAGGTGCCCCAACTACGAACATTTTGTATCAGACAATGTTCTTTGTCGAAGGGAACGTGTGTGGCATGTTCAAGGGTCTCTAGATGTCTGCAGCAGCACAACTGCCTCCCCAACTCGTGACAACCAAAGGTGCCTCCAGGTATTGCCAGATGTCCCCGAGGGGCACAATCCTGTCCCTGCACCAGACAGACAACTGCTCAGTTCCTGTGGTGACAACAGACCATTCAATGATCATTGCATTATTTTCGTACTTGGTGCATCTGGTGAAACTTGAACTTCTTTATTTGCACTAATTTCCTGACTACCCTTTGGATTTACTTGCGGACATCCCATCTAGAATTATTTCTTTATGGGGCAGAAAAGAAGATCCTGAGGCAAATTTGATAGGAAACAAATTCTTTAAGTTGTGTGGTTGTGGTAGGGAGATGGGCATCACTGAGTTCAGGACGCTTCCACGCTCCAAAGTCGACTTGGAGGTGGTGCTTCTGTGGCTTCATCAGGAACCACTGGAATTTTCTCCATGTGGATCCTGCACATGGTGTAGACTGTGACCTCCAAATTTTATATATATTTCACAAGACGTGATTTTAGTCTAATAATCAATGTTATGTGTATGGTATGTATTTACACAATGTTCAGCAAATCAACTCCTTCATCAGTAGTAGTAGCTTTCCAGTTATTTCATCTTTAGTTTGCTAAGTAAACAATAGTGTCACCTCCAATGACAATTGCTTCCTCCACCCCATTCTTCATACTGGTCATTGTGTTTCCTGACAGCAACGTTAGCTCTAAGTCATGGGAGTGTGGATAAACATCTCTGGATTTGGGTTTGGTTCCTCCTTCCATCGGGAGCCTGCTCACACACCGGTTCTTCGTCATGCCGTGCTCCCCAACATCTTGAATGCAGCCTAGGCCGGCCTGGCACGGAGTGTGTCTGAAAGCGACAAGAGGTGAGCACCAAAAGGTGGCTGATGTTGCTGTGGCACCATCCTCAGATTTCAGCCGGGGACAAGCAAAATCAATTCCATAGTGGCGATTTTCAACAAAGTTAGAGGGGAGGAATAAAGATGTTTCTGAGTCACACAAGGGAGTCCGACCTAGGCAACGATTGCCTAATTGTCCCAATTTCCCAATCAGAGTGAAGTGTGTTCAGAGGCAAAACTTGTTCTGAGTCAGGGGGCCTGGTGCTGAATCTGAGCACCCCTACTGAGGGCCTTTGTAATGTGAGACCTGTCCCTTCCCCCTGCCTGTCCCCCCATTTCCTCTCTCATCAAATGGGATCCTAGTAGTACTTCCTTGCTAAGAAGTCTGCAAAGATGAAGAGTAATGAGCCGATCCACCTATGAGTGGAGTGCCTTACACTTAGTAAGTCTCCCTGATGTGTCTATTATTAGCGTTAGCGTTCTCATTACTATTTTCATTGTCGTTGTCCTCATCGTCTCTGTAAAGACTTAGGATTAGGAAGCAAAGCTTCTCTCAGTGGTATCCATGATATTTTACACTGCAGATGAATCAGCGTCCCCGGACATGTAAGCGTGCACCTGGCCTGTGAAACTCCTGGGAGGTAATGCCTTTAATGACATTCTGCGATGACTATTTTGATTTCTTGTTTGGGTGGTACTTTCCCATACTTTGAACCCTTCGCTAAGTACCTGCGGTGATTGCTTGCTTTTGGTAATTTGTGCCTTCCTCGTCAGATAGAACAATTTGGTTGAGGGGGTGCCCAGGTGGCTCAGTCGGTTAGGCGTCTACCTTTGGCTTGGGTCATGATCCCAGAATCCCGGGATCAAGTCCCACATAAGGCTTCCTGCTCCACGGGGAGTCTGTTTCTCCCTCTGCCCCTCCTCTCCCACTCACTCTCTCAATCTCTCTGTCTCTCTCTCTCAAATAAATAAATAAAATCTTAAAAAAAAAACAACGAACATTTTGGTTGCTTTTCCCTCCCACTACTACCTCAAACACCATGTCAATATTTCAAACAGACCCATGAAGAACCAGTCTTTTGAAAAATGCACACGTACATTCTGCCATTGAAAGACAGTTGATGTTTTCCACTGTGAGAAGCATCAACTGCTCCCTTGTCTTTCGTTCAGAACCAAGAGCAGCTTTTCGAACCTTGGGTAACCCATTCCATTAGAGGCCTCGTTCAAGGTCATAGAGAAAATATCTCCGTACTTCAAAGAACTCCCTGAGTTCCCTAGGGGAGCTCTTTATTTTGGGTTAGGACATCGTCTTGTCGATGCGTCTTGAGTTTTCATGGACTTTCCTCAGTGCAGGTAGATGCAACTACACTCTAGTAAATTCTGGCCCCCATGTTGCTGCGACTAGAGATGAACACAATCACCTGCTTTTACCAAGCATGACCTCAAGATGACATGTCTAGTATGCCAACCACACTGATTAAGGGGCCTTTGAAAGCACCATGATGTGACCTCAGGACAGGACCAGACTGTCCCTGTTGTTACCTGTGAGAAGCAGAACAATTCATGGCAATCTGCGGGAAGCACATCGGCACTTTCTGTCCAGATGGGACCACTGCTGGAACTGTACGATTCCTGCAAATGAAAGTAGGGCAGGGAGGCGCAGAGATGAAATGTAGCTTTCTCAGCACCATCTTCTGAAGCTCAGCAGTGCGAGAGAGGGAGCCAGACTTATGTATCTTTTCTGGTGAATGCACATTCTTAGTATGGTGGGCGTTTTATGAGGCGGAGATGAGAAGTAAAGAGATAAAGCCAAAAACCCAGAGGTGCTTCTGACATTAGGAGATCGTGACTTTCAAGAAACCTGCTCCTACATGATTGTTTTCCAGATAGTTCTGAAAGGAGAGATGAAAAACAGATCCTGAAATGGAAATATCTTCTGAAACCATAAAAGGCCTAGAAGAAAGCACAGGCAATAATTTCTCTGGCATTGGCCGTAACATTTTCCTAGATCGGTCTCCTGAGGCAAGGGAAATAAAAGCAAAAATAAACAGTTGGGACCATATCGAAATAAAAAGCTTGTGCGCAGCAACAAAAGACAACCCACTGAATGGGAGAAGATATTTGCAAATGATATATCTGGTAAATGGTTAGTATTCAAAAGATATAAAGAATTTATAGAACTCAGGGCACCGGAATGGCTCAGTCAGTTGAGTATCTGACTCCTGGTTTTGGCTCAGGACATGATCTGAGGATCCTGGAACAAGTCCCGCATCGGTCTCCCTGCTCAGCAGAGAGTCTGCTTCTCCCTCTCCCTCTGTCTCCCTGCCCTCGCCCCTGCTCATGCTCTTTTTATTTTATTTTATTTATTTATTTGAAAGAGAGCACAAGCTGGGTGAAGGGCAGAGGGAGCAGCAGACTCCTCGCTAAGCAGGGAGCCCAATTCGGGACTCGATCCCAGGTCCTTGGGACCATGACCTGAGCCGAAGGCAGATGTCCAACAACTGAGCCACCCAGGCACCCCCCAAATAAAATCTTAAAAAAAAAAAAAGAGTACACTTACCTCGATAAACAATGAGTACTGTATAGAGTTGTTGAAAACTATGTCGTACACCTGAAACTAATACAACACTATATGTTAACTACACTGGGGGAAAAAAAGGAAGTATTTTCTCCATCCCTCATTTTTTTATAAAGATTTTATTTATTTATTTGACAGAGAAAGTTCGCAAGTAGACAGAGAGGCAGGCGGGGGGGGGGGCGGGGAGCAGGCTCCCTGCCAAGCAGAGAGCCCGATGCGGGGCTCGATCCCAGGACCCTGAGATCATAACCTGAGCCGAAGGCAGAGGCTCAACCCATTGAGCCACCCAGGCGCCCCTCCATCCCTCATTTTTTAAAAAAGATTTTATTTATTTATTTGGCAGAGAAAGAACATGAGTGGGGGAAGAGGCAGAGGGAGAGGAAGAAGCAGGCTCCCCTCTGAGCAGGGCGAGGGACATGGGGGTCGACCCCAGGACCCTGAGATCATAACCTGAGTGGAAAGCAGCCGCTTAACTGACTGAGCCAACCAGCTGCCCCTCCACCTCTCACTTCTTGAAGCTGAATAAGCACTTTTCTTCTGTTGTATGGGTAACTGGTCGAAGATGCGACTGCCTACAGGGTTCCCTTTGTGGGAGGAGCACTGGTTGAAAACTGGCCCTTCTTGTCTCTTTTCACTGAGATCAGGTACGGTTGTTTAGCTCCGCCCCTCAGTTGCCACCTGCTAGATGGCTCCGGGGAGGCTTCTCAGTCCTTGGACATGGTGGGGATATTGCCGCAGTCTAGGAGGATGTAGGTGGCCTGGTTTGACTCAGATAATCTTAACGGTGACCGTGTCCTCGGAGAATTGAGAGGTAGCGGTGATCTGTCGCGGAATGATTCCATCCTTGTTAGAATGAAGGCTACTCTCTAGTATCCTAGACTCACCCATCAACGGGCTTGTTATTTTGATGAAACGCAGTTTTCTGGTAGGTCTCGTCATACATGGGATTAACTCGTGTAATCACAAGAAGGGGATGGATCCTGACCATGGGGAGTGATCGGATCACCCTGCTTTCTATTTTTCATTGTCAGAAACATTTTCTAAAATTAACCCATTCTAAACCCAGAAGTCACTTTTCATCTGAAGTGATGCTTTGGTTTTGTTTCCAGTGATGTTCTTCTGAATCTGACTGAAGTTCTGGAAGGATGTCCATCCCGGGTATCTGCCCGTGCACCTTTTTGCCATAAGTGCCATGTCAGACTCTGGCTGTTCAACACGCAAAGACCAAAATGGAGCTAGGACTCCTTATTGCATCTGGAGAGTCCCGTTTAAGTGTCTGTGTTTGCAAAGAAGGATGAGAGTTTCAGGAGCGGACTGGCAGCGCGCGTTTCCACGCGCGTTCCCGGACCGAGAGCCTTCTGGCCGGCGTTAGGCTCAGACACCTAACCTCCGGCCCCGCTGTCACTCAGGCGTGAGGGGGCGAGGCCTTGCGAAGCGTCCAATCAGTGGCGGCGGCGGCGAGGCGGTGGGTGGGGCGACGCGCCGCAACCACCCCGGACGTCGCTGCTCCTTTCAGCCTCCCTGGGGGATCGCGGGTCGCCTGTATTTAAAGGTGCCACGTTGCTGTGCCGCCGCTTCTTTCGCGCTGGGAGCTCTACCGTGCGCCGTTTCCTAAGGAGGTCCGCCGGGGGGACCCAGGAAACCCAGAAATGGTGAGCGTGCCTCGTGGGTGCAGAGACGGGCGCTGAGGGGCCGGTTGGAACCGGCCGGAACCGGCTGTGGCGGGACCCCCCGCGGTCATCTCCGGAGTCTGCGGACCCGAGTCGTTGGTGGCGCCGCTGGGACCTCGGTCCCTTGCGGCGCGCGGCTTGGGCGCTGGGCCCGGAGCGGGGACCCTGGCGTCCGGGCTGCCCCGTCCTGTGCGCCGCGACTTCGGCCCCGAGTCTTCAGGGCAGCTCTGCGCTCCCAGCTGCGTGTCCTCCTGTTGAGCGGTGACCTCGGGGAGGCTCGTCAGGGGACCGTCGTGACTCGTTCTCGTTCGCGCGTGGGAGGCGCTGTGGTCTGTGGGGTCCCCGGGCCCTTCTTTTCCCCCACGGGGGATCCGTTTCCTCCTGAGCGTTCCAGATGTTTGGGAAGCAAGGTCTGAAACCTCTGACCCTGCCCCCCGAGCCCCGCTCTCCCTTGGGCAGGCATTAAATACCTACTTTTCCAGTTCCTTCCCGCCTTCCCGAACGCCAGCTTCCCTTTTCCAGTTCACAGTATCGTTGTCAGCCATCGATCCCACGGGTGTATTTCAGAGACCCACTATTTTAGTTGTTCATTATTTAGCCACAGTCAGTGAATAGCTTTTTTTTTTTTTTTTAATTTTATTTTTCCATGTGGACGTTTTACTTGAGAGAAACGCCGAGAATAATCACCTGGAACTGCTTTTGTATGAAATCCTTGTGCCTCTTCCCCAGGATCTTTTCCTGAGCACAGACATCCTGTGGGAAGTACTTTGGGTGGTGTGTACCTCCTTGAGACTTTCCCGGGTGTCTGTCCAGGTCAGCGCTGCCCCTCTCTGAGTAAGTCACTTTTAAAAGATTCATTCACTTCATTTTAGTCTTAGTTTTTCAATGTATAAAACTTGGTGGACTCCGTAGAGCTTGAAACACAGTATGAAGTATTTCTAAAAAGGCAAGAAAGAGGTAAATTCAGAAAAATAACCCTGTACTGCATTGCATGTGTTAAAAATTCTTGTTTCCCTTTTTTCCTCCCAGCATGGCTAGTAATATTCTGAGGTCTCTTATTTTGGGTGAGTTCAAGTGGATTTTCAGGGCTTGGGTTTGCAGACCAAAAGTGTTCAAGTATTACTAAGTTCCTAAAACAGCTACTTGGCGTGAAAATAATAATTAACACCTTTCCTCAGCCCCAGGAATGCAAGAATTACTTTTGAGGGTTCTTGTTGAACTAGCAGAGTGCCTTTCAATTTTCTTCCCTCTTTCCCACATACACACTGGGTTTGAGTGATTTTGCTGGACTCTTCAAACTATGGGTTCATGTGATTTAAAATATCATTGGTTTCCAACCCACTTTCAGGGAGAAGCAGAAGCTGAGATTAGTGTCTCTAAGCTAAGACCCCCTTATTAGATCCTGTTTGTTTGTTTGTTTTTTAAGGTAAACTCTGTACCCAATGTGGCGATTGAATTTAGGACCCCCAAGGTCAGAGGTTGCATGTGCCACGGACTGAGCTAGCCAGGTGCCCCTTAAACTAAGAACCCCTTAAGCCCTCGAAGGCAACTGCTTGAAGGCCCAGTTGTTCTTGGGTGCTTCTCCCAGCAGGTGTCCTGTTTGCTCATACCCACCCAGACTTGGGGAAATCTGGAATGACACTGGGATCAGTGGGTGGGTGGGGTGATGAGGCCGCGATGCCTTTCAGAAGTTGTAGCTCTGTAGGTGTGCTCGGAATATAAATCAAGTACATTGAGAAAGTCTGGGAGCCTGGAGTTCTGTGTTCTGGGTTAGGATCAGTGAATGGAGTGGTGGTTTGGCTCAGAACCTTGAACTGAATCCTGATGAGAGTTTCCTCACTCTGGAGAATGGAAGCGGGAGGGAGGGAGCGGTTTCATTATGCCCTGGAGGCGGGGTGCAGGGCTCCCGGGGTTCATGCCTGTGGCTGCTCAGGTGCCCCTGCCCTCCCTCACCAGGGACTGACCCTCTCTGGGGCTCCTGTCTCCACCGGTTGAGTCTAGAACGTGGAACCTAATGAACGTGGCTTTCCTTCTGTCCTGGGGGAAGCGGGCCGCTCCTCTGTGCCGAGTCCGATGTGTGTTTCCTGGATTCTTTACCTGATGGAACAGTTCAGCCCTTTGGCTCTGGTTTCCCTCGGCATTTCGGCTCCTCAGCGGTAAGTTGATTGAGAGGGTGGAAATCTAGAACATTAGGGCGACCAAATAGAATTTGTGATCTGTTTAGTCAAGTGAACCTCGAGATGGGAGGTGAATGTATTTAAGTTCTCAGGTCCATTTTGGTATGAGGAAAGCTAGAAAATCAGGGAAACCAAGTAGAATTTATGATCTGTTTAGTCAAGTGAACATCAAGATGTGAGGTGAACGTGCATGTTTCCGTTCATCTTAACGTGTTAAGTTATTTTTCATTTTTAGATTAGTTTGTGTAAGTGCATGTCCTGAGGCTACATTGTGAAAAAAGATGAGGAGCCATGGTGCTAGAAGGGGCCCCCCCTTTCCCGGACCCTTAGGCTCCCTGGTTTGTTCCTCGGGTGTACCGGAGTGAAAATCAGTGGGAGTTGATTGAATTTAGGGACCACAGCACCTCGCTTGTACATGTTGGAGCTGAGCCAGAGTTGTTGCTTTTCATGCCTTCTCAGTGTTTGTAAAGATGGGCTGTAGAACGAGGTTTTGAGCGGAAGTTTCTCCTCTCTTCCAAGTCTCAGGATGCAGGCCTCAAAGAGCATCATAGCGGGTTATGGAAATGAGTTCAGATTAATTAAATGAAAGATGTTCTGTTTCTGTCATCAAGGATGAATGTTAATGCATCTATCTTCATTTTCTTTTTTTTGCCTTGTAGATTTGATTTAAAAAAAAAGAAGGATTTTATTTATTTGACACACAGAGAGTAGAGCAGAGAGGCAGGCAGAGAGGGAGAAGCAGGCTCCCTGCTGAGCAGAGAGCCTTATGCAGGGCTCAACCCCAGGACCCTAAGATCATGACCTGAGCTGAAGGCAGAGGCTTTAACCCACTGAGCCATCCAGGCACCCCCCCTTAAGAGCATTTTTAAAAAAAACATTTAATTTTTTTTAAATGTTAATTTTTTTTTTTTTTTTTTTTTAGTAATCTCTACACCCAACATGGGGCTTGAACTCATGACCCTGGGATCAAGAATCACATGCTCTTTCACCTGAGCCAGCCAGGCACCTCTGTCATTTGTTTTATGCATTTGTTAAATTTGATCTGCCAGCTCGGAAGTAGTTTATGTTAGGGTTGACTCATACAATCTCAGGTCTTCAGCTAATATGAAAAGACATATTGTCGTCATTTCTGTAATGTATAGAATATTTTCATTGTCCTAAAAATCTCATGGGCTCCCCATTCATTTCCTGGCAACCAAGATCTTTTCGTGTCTTTTACTTTGATCTTTCCCAGAATGTCATGTACTTAGAATCCTACAGTGTGTACTTGGCATATTGGCATCTCTCACTTAGGAATATGATTTTAAGTTTTCTCCCCGTGTTGTTGGTTTTGTAATCTCATTTCTATTTATAACTGAGGAATTTATCATCCTATGGATTTACCAGTGATTGTTTATCCATTTGCCTGTGTTTGTTTTGTTAGTTTACTTTTTGAAGTAAACTCTGCCCTCAACATTGGGCTCGAACTTGCAGCCTCAAGATGAGGAGTTAAACGCTCAACCAAGTGAGCCAGCCAGGCCTCCCCATTTACCTATAACTTGCGCTGGTCTTAGCCTAGTGTACCAACTGTTGTGTTTGGACTGGTCCTTGTGATTCCTCTTATGCTTGCAAGACTCCCTTCAGCAATAACCACCAGGAAACTTTGAAAAAAAATTTTTGTATAACCTAGAGGATCTAGAAATTATGCAGCACACCAGGGGCTACACATCAGTGTCCCCAGTAGAGAGAGACAGCACACAGGCTTGTGTTCTTATTTTATTGGAGTCGGGGTGGTGGTGGTGGGGTCGGTGGTTTTACTGGCTCCTCACTGTTGTTGAATTTAAAACTTAAGAACAGCAATTTAAATCACAAGAGAAAAAACAAGTGGCCTGCATGTTCAGTTATCAGAATCAGCCAAGATCTCTAAAACAAAGGAGGTGGTTTGGCTCTTTATCTAGTCATGTGGCTGGCCATGTGTTTATTCTAGATACTGTCTTTGAAGTGGGTGCCTCTTTGAAGTGAATGCCTCTGCAATCAAAGCGTAGGTCCGGCACTTGCATTACAAAAAAGACAAAAACCCCAAACTGTCCTGCCTTACATTGCAATCCGCCCTGCGACGTACACACTTCAGTCACTGGGGAGGATGTTAACTAACTGCCCCCCGTTAGTTGATCTGCTGAAAGTCAGGGGTTGGGTTTGTCTAAACCCAGAAAATACAGCTCCTCGTAGGATTACAGTAGCAAATTCTGTAATAATTGAGCAGACAGTAGTCTGAAGTCCAATCCATAACCATCATCCCAAACTTGAAGAATCGCACAATAAAACTAAGTCAGTGCTCTCAGGGGCCCTGGAAATCTGTTCAAAGCATTGGGTAACATTGTGGAATATTTTAACATCATGGGCCATCTGGTGTAAGTAGGTTTGAACTCATCCTGAGTTGGTAGATTGCTCCTTTAGCTCGTTGATCTAGTTTTTTACTCCTGAGAATGGATCAGTTCAGTTAAAGGTGGTCTGTGTCTCATTTCAGGAGGCAGTGATGCATAAATGGGCTCCCAAAGTTCAGCCTGGATGGTACAAATATTCAAAACAGCTTTTATTAAGAGGTATTTCTGTGGAAACAAAAGAAAAACTGGTTGATGATTGGAGCAGATTATAATCCCAGTTTCTGAGTTCTGGAGGTAGCCAGTCAAGATGCTTGTAAAATGTTGGGATTGAAGCTTCTTTAGATGGAGTGAGGGCGGGCAGGGGCAGTCTGATACATTTTCCTGCTTTGCAGTTTGAATGTTTGATCTTCCTGAGTGGCCCACATAGCACCGGCACGGAGATGGACCTTACGTATATGAGCTGCTGGGAGTGATTTCCCTCAAGTTTATATCAAATTGTCCCACATTAGTTTCTGTGCATTTGGGAAAAGGACAGTTTTAGTTCTCAGTGATTCTAAGTCAGAAGGGGAGAATAATTGGAAACATTAATTTGGAGAGTTGTAGCCAGATATTGGAGGAAACAAGAAGAATTTAGCATACAGTTCAGGTTATAGGTGGAAAACAAAACCTCAAAGACAACATAACTAGAATCTATAATATCTTTATTTTTCCCCCAAATCCCCAAATACTTTTATTTTTTTCAGTGTTACAAGATTAATTGTTCATGCACCACACCCAGTGCTCCATGCAATACGTGCCCTCCTCAATACCCACCACCAGGCTCACCCAACTCTCCACCCCCTCCCCTCCAAAACCCTCAGTTTGTTGCTCAGAGTCCATAGTCTCTCATGGTTCATCTCCCCCTCCGATTTCCCCCCACTCATCTTTAAAGGTTTATTAATGACTTAATGTTTCTCTGCGTAGTCACCCCCATTGCTATCAAAGGTAACTATAGCGAAACTAATTTGTTTGCAAATTAAGTCTAGTTTTAATAAATTTGGCCTGATATTTACATAAGTGCAATAAGAATAGTGATTGATCATATAGAATATCTTTTTAAAAAGATTTTATTTATTTGAGAGAGCAGGAGCGCGCGCATGAGCTGGGTGGGGAGGGGCAGAGGGACAAGCAGAATCCCCACTGAGCAGGGGAGCCCCACACAGGGCTCGAACCCAGGATCCCAAGATCATGACCTGAGCCACCCAGGCACCTAGAATGTCTTACGTCTGTTTTGTTGGAACTTTTCATAAGGAATCTCAGATTGGACTTTTAAAAATCTCTTGCGGCTAGGAATCCAAGCCTAGGAGTTAACTATTAGACTTTGCCTGCAAACATATTGATTTGGGTTAATTCTTTTCTTTCTTTCTTTCTTTCTTTCTTTCTTTCTTTCTTTCTTTCTTTCTTTCTTTCTTTCTTTCTTTCTTTCTTTCAAAGATTTTATTCATTTATTTGACAGAGAGAGAGATCACAAGTAGGCAGAGAGGCAGGCAGAGAGAGAGGGGGAAGCAGGCTCCCTGCTGAGCAGAGAGCACGATGCGGGGCTCAATCCCAGGACCCTGAGATCATGACCTGAGCCAAGGCAGAGGCTTTAATCCGCTGAGCCACCCAGGCGCCCCTGGTCCTCAAAATACCCCGAAGTTCCTGCACCTGTCAGGAAGTGACCTTTCCTTCTATCAGGAAAACAAAAGATTAAAAAATCCCGGTATTTTAAACAAAAGTCATAAAAATTATAATCATCTTTATCAGTTCACTCAGCCTGATATAATTAGTTCTTGCTCTTCATCTTTGGTTAGTAGATTTCCGGATCCAGTTTTTTTGCCTTAGAGAGCACTGTAAATTCTTACCCAGTTCAGTGCAATGATCTGAAAGTTACCAGAAACCTGGTAAACCAGAGGATGAAACACTTTTGCAAAAGCATCAGACTAGAACAACTGTAAGTGACAAAAGACTTAAAAATGGCGGTAGTTAAAGATCTGATGAGAGTTCATCGTAATGCAGTTGCCAAGAAAATTTATTTCTGTGGCACACAACATTCCAGGGTAATAACTAGAATTACAGTTCTAATTAACTAGAATTACAGTTGTAATTCAACAACTGTAGAATTACATTACACCAGGACATGGCAGATTTTTAGGAGTTTCATGTAATCTCTAGAACACTTATTTTACTAACATTCACCCCTACCTTGTGACCTGAGAAAGTTTATCATTACTGACTTGAAGGTGCTTCTCATGTAATTTAACATACTCAATAAACCTAATTAGTCTCCTCTCTGTCTCTCTCTCTGTTTCTCTGTTCTTTCTGCAAATGATCTCTGGGCTGTTTTAGTTACCTCCTGGGGTGTTTACATTTCAAAGGCATGGTAAGATTTACATCTTCAAGGGACAGAGGAAGAAAAAACAAGCTTTCTCCTAGGAGTTTAGTGCCTTTTGGGTGGTTTTGACAAGTTCCAGTTAAAATGTATTAATGCCATCCTGTACTTAGGGGGAGTGTCCCGCAAGGAATAATTCTCTGGACTCAGGGTCAAATGGGGCCTCTTCGGGGTTGGAAATGAAGAGTTTAGGTTGAGGGATTAGCAAACCCGTTGGACCGGGCCAGTTTTGCACAGCGGGAGGTGGGCTCCTCCTAGTGTTTTCCGATCACCGGGAGCCTTAGTGTGTTAACGGTAGTGTCTGGATGGGCCTGGAGCGAGGCAACATGTACCCAAGTCTGGAGAAGGTCTCTGGTATGAATGTTGGTGGCTCTGGGAGCCATGCCTTCCCCATTCTGTCTCTCTCCTCATCTGAGGCCTTGATGATCCTCTCAGGGGATTCCACTGATGGCAGGGATGCCTTGTGAGGCAAGTTTCTTGGTTCTGCCCTGTTGGATGGGGGGAGGGGGTGGGAAGTGGAGGGAGCTTCCGGTCTGTGGTATCTCAGTGGAAAGAAGTGTAGAGCCCGGATGGGTCTTTAAGAATCTTAATGGATTTTAGGGGCTTTGGAGATACCAGCCCATTGACGTATCTTGGCAGCGGTGGGTAAGAATTCAGAGCCTGATAATCAAGGTTATCAGGTTCCAGATAATCAAAACCCCACGATTAGCCAGTTAATTCCCCTGTCTCCTTCCTGCTGCACAGAATCTTCAAGAAAGGTTTGAATTTTAGTTAAAGTATAGTTTGTGGTCTCAGTTTCTACTTCTTGATTTTTCTCTGTTACCCGAATCTGGGGTGTGGTTGCCAGACACTCTGGGATGACGTCACTGTGAGCCCTCACAGCTAGCAGTTTTCCTCTCCTGGCTTGAGGTCAGCCTCCACCGGTGAGATGTGCACAGGAGCTTCGAGAAAAGCCCCGAGGCCTCTGGAACAGAAGGCCAGACTCTTGGCATGTTGACTTGCACGGCATGAGTAACACCCAGGAAATGTCCGTGGACTTTTGCAGCTATCAGGGAGTTCTTAGGTGCTCCCACCAGATGTTGGTGACATTTCTATTTGTCCATTAATATTTTAGCAACATTGTGCCAGGAGTAGGGCCTGTATCCCAGTCAGGGGATGAAGAGCCACAGCAGTGAGTGAAGTTGTGACACAGAGACCGCAGGCCTCTGGTGTGTTTTTCCTCTGGTGGTGCCATTGGTTTCTGTCTGCAAGACTGTTTTCCCCCTTCTGGGTTGAGGACCCGCAGTCCGGGTGCGACCCACTGACTCAGTGGTCCCAGGTGGAGTTCTCGGGAACTGCTCACGCACGGGAATATTTTCCTCCTGCCTTTAACCTTGAGCCTCTCCTGGGGATGTGACAGTAGTCTTGTGATTCAGTTCACCCTTCTTAGCTCTCCTGGGCTTGAGGCGTGGAGGACCCTAATGCATGGTAATAGTCAATTAAGGCCTTTAGAATTACTGGTTTAACTGTCTCATTAGAGCAGAAGGCCTCACTCACGCTGCCCCGGGGAGATGATCTGATGAGTGTGACAGCTGTGACCTTTCAGGTTGGGTACCGCTGGCGTGGCGCACAACAGAGGCCGCGTGTGTAAGAGCACTAGCAGTGTGACAGACTCCCAGCAAGCAGATGGCGGAAACCCCCCCGATCTGCATACTGTTATTTTTTAGGTGCTTAGCAAGCAAGTTGCAGGTGAAGGGCATTTCTCTTTTTTTTTCTCCCCAAGTATGTTTTTTTTTAAAAAAGATTTTATTTATTTATTTGATACAGAGAGAGAGATCACAAGCAGGCAGAGAGGCAGGCGGAGAGAGAGGAGGAAGCAGGCTCCCTGCTGAGCTGAGAGCCTGATGTGGGGCTCTATCCCAGGACCCTGAGATCATGACCTGAGCCGAAGGCAGAAACTTAACCAAATGAGCCACCCAGGCGCCCCTCCCCAAATATGTTTATTTTAATTTTTCAGTGTTACAAGATTGATTGTTCATGCACCACACCCAGTGCTCCATGCAATACATGCCCTTCTCAATACCCACCACCAGGCTTGCCCA
>CM052799.1:7035523-7059813 GCA_028533885.1 Nasua narica | reverse complement strand
ATCACCCCCTCCGATTTCCCCCCATTCACCCTTCCCTTCCTTCTCACGGTGCCCTCCATAATTTTCTTTATACTGCACATGTGAGACCATAAGATAATTGCCTCTCTCCGCTTGACTTATTTCACTCCACATAATCTCTTCCAGTCCTGTTCATGTTGATACAAAGTCGGATGTTCATCCTTTCTGATGGAGGCATAATATTCCATTGTATAGATGTACCACATCTTCCTTATCCATTCATCTGTTGAAGGGCATTTTGGTTCTTTCCACAGTTTGGCAATTGTGGCCATTGCTGCTATGAACATTGGGTACATGTGGCCCTTCTTTGTGCTGCATCTGCTTCTTTGGGGTAAATACCGAGTAGTGCAATTGCAGGGTCCATAGGATAGCTGTATATTTATTACTCTTAATGAATTGCAAGGGCGGGCACACAGTCCGGCCACCTACGCTGGCCGTTCTAGCCTGCCCCAGCCTTTCAGTCCCCAGTGTTGTGGTTGAACTGGCCCTTGTGGTTCTGATTGCAAGACACCTTGCAGCGCTAACCATTAGGGGACTTTGAGAAAAACGGATTTGTTACTTAGAGAACCTGTTAAACACACAGCACACCTGGGGTCACACAGGGAGTTGGAGTTAGCTGGGGGCTGGGGACCCGGGGGCACGCAAGGGGCTTGCGATCTGCCTTTATTGGGGTTAAGGATGGGCACCTAGGGTTTCACGAGCTTTCTTTTGGTTGGTGAATTTCAAACACGAGATCGGGAATTTAAAGTGTTGGAAAAGAAAAAAAACAAGTGGCCCAAATAGTTATTGGAATCAATCAAGATGTTTACAACAAAGGCTCCCGTCAGTGCTGGGCAGCAGCTGTTCTTTATCTAGTGAATCAGGGTGGGGGGCTGGCAGGGTTTTTATTTGCAATGGCCATCTTTGAAGTGAATGCCCTAGCAATAAGTGCTTAATTCAGGCACTTGCATTACAACAAACAGACAAACAAACCAAAAAACAACTGTTTTTTACGCCAAGAACCTGGTCATAACTCTTTTCTGTGCAATTTCCCAATGACAGGGGATTTTCAGATTGTTTTCCTGGGCTTCATTACCGTTTCTGTATCTTCGTGGAAGTGCATGTTCAGATCTCGTTCCCATTTTTAATTGTGTTGTTGTCTTCTGTTCAATTTCAAGAGTTCTTTGGATGTTTTAGATACAAGTCCTTTATTAGGTAAGAGATTTACAAAGTTTTCTGACAGTCGGTGGCTTGTGTTTTCATCTCGTTAACAGCCTTTCTCTGAGCAGGAGTTTTTCATTTTATTTTTTATTTATTTATTTGAGATAGAGACAGTGAGAGAGAGAGCATGAGAGGGGAGAAGGTCAGAGGGAGAAGCAGACTCCCCGTGGAGCTGGGAGCCCAATGTGGGACTCGATCCCAGGACTCTGGGACCATGACCTGAGCCGAAGGCAGTTGCTTAACCAACTGAGCCACCCAGGCGCCCAGGAGTTTTTCATTTTAATGAAAACAAATTTATTTTTTTCTTTCTTGGATCTTGCTTTCATTGTTGTGTCCAAAAGGTAATCACCAAGATGCCCTAGATTTTATCCCATGTTACATTTTAGGAGTTTCGTAGTTTTATATTTTATACTAGATCTGTGATCCATTTTTATTTAATTGTTGTGAAAGGTGTAAAATCTTCGTATAGGTGTTTTTTTGGTTTTGTTTTTTCTTTTTGTTTGTTTTTGGTGCGTAGGGTTGTCTAGTTCTTTCTGCATTATTTGTTCTTGTAAAGACTACATTTACTATTGAATTGTGTTGCCTTTGGTCCTTTCTCAGAAGATCAATTCTTGTATACTTGTGTGGATCTGTAGAAAGTAATTGACATTTATTTATTCATTCATTCATTCATTTAAAGATTTTGTTTATTTGTGGGGGAGGGAGAGAGATCACAAGTAGGGGGAGGGGCAGGCAGAGGGAGAAGCAGGCTCCCCGCTGAGCAAGGAGCCAGATTCACGTCCCAGGACTGGTAGAATCCTGACATGAGCTGAAGGGAGCCCCTCAACCGATCAGCCACCCAGATGTCCCAACAATCGACTTTTATATATTAACATTTTGTCCTTGAGCCTTTCTTTATTCTCTTGGTACAGTTGACCCTTGAACATGGGTTTGAACTCTGTGGGTTATGTGCATTTAAAAAATTTTTTTTAAAGAGGTGATAGCAAAAGCCACAGGCGTTTATTTACAGCTGCCCAGACCAGTCTCCCCTGGACTGAATCAAAAGTGACGGGCTCGGAGGTAGTGCTTGCTTCCTTCTGAGTACCAGTGGAGGGCTGCGGAGGCTCGCAGAAGCCCCTGGGGACCCTGGGCCTGGCAAGGCCGCGTACTGACTGGATGGGTTGTCGGGCAGAGTGCTTGTTCTTCAGGAGGCTGGGCCGAAGTGGGGAACTCGCCCAGAGGCAGGGTCAGCCCTGCAGCGGGAGGCCCACCCCAGTGCCCCGCCCCCTGAATTCTAGACCGGCCTCTGGGGCGGCCCTGGGATAGCTTCAGTCCTTGGGCCCCTCCCTGGCCCACCTGGGAACCTTCCCACGGCTGCGCCTGGTGGGCCTGGGCCTGTGGTGCAGCCCCGGGCAGGAGGGGCCGCTCTACTGTGCCTCCGGGCTGCTGTCGCCACCCTCAGGCCTGAATCTTGGCCACCAGGCTGGGGAACGCGCCATCCTGGGGCGGGGCCCGCAGACACTTACCCACCCCCCGCCCCTCGGGGCTTGATGCAGCCCAGCCGGGCCTACCTATTGGCAGATTTTTTTTCAGTAAATTTTTCTTTATGATTTTATTCACGTTTACTCTAGCGTACTTTAGTGGAAGGTTATATAGTACGGATAACATAAAAATTACACGTTAACCGATTTCATGTTGTCAGTAAGGCTTCTGGTCAACAGTAGGTTGTTAGTAGTTATGTTTTGTTGGCAATCAAAAGTTAAGCTCAGATATTTGACTGCCCAAGGGTCAGTGCCTGTAACTCCTGAGTTGTTCAAGGGTCAACTATAGTTTAAAGGGTTTTTCTTGGAATGCCTGGGTGGCTCAGTCTGTTGAGTGTTCTCCCTTTGGCTCTGGTCATGATCCCAGGGTCCTACATCAGGCTCCTTGCTCAGGGGGAGCCTGCTTCTCCCTCTGCCGGCCCCTCCCCCGCTTGTGCCTGCTTGGGCGTGCGTGCGTGCATGTGCGTGCGCTCGCTCGCTCTCTCTGACAAATAAATAGGATCTTAAAAAAAAGTGGGGGGGGTTTCTTGTCACTTGGGACTCTTGGAGATTTTCTCCATACAGTCTGTCTGGTCTTTGGCCACAAAAACTGATTGATTGATTGATTGATTTTTTAAAGATTTTATTTATTCATTTGAGACAGAGATAGAGAGAGAGAGAGAGCTTGAGCACGGGGAGACACAGAGGGAGAGGAAGAAGCAGATGCCCCACAGAGCTGGGAGCCCGATGTGGGGCTTGATCCCAGGACCTGGAGATCACAACCCAAGCCACAGGCACACGCTTACTTACCCATCGCAGCCACCATGGCACCCCACGAAAACAGTTTTATTTTTATTTACTTTTACAAACTTTAATTTCTTGCTTCCCAATCTGCATACTGTTATTTTTTTGGTTTGTTTTTTGTTTTTTTCTTTTTGGGTCTAACTGCGTTAGTTAAGAATTCCAGTACGAGGTCGGCTAGGATTGGTGAGAGGGGAAATCCTTGCATTCGTCGTGCTGTTACCAAAAACATCTAGTTCTTTCAGGTAGTACACTTGTATGAAATAAGAGTCCAGTTGATGTAGAGGCCGGTGTGGGCAGAGGGGAAGCATTCTCCACTGCAGTGATTCGTTCTCAGTCTCCAGTGAGCCTGTGTGCCTGGACTTGACCTTCTGTGCTATAACGAGAAAGGTCTGTTATCTTCATCCCTAGTTCCTCAGAAAAACCTCCTGCAGCCCTTGGAATAACTCGAGTGATTAGGGTGATAGTGTCTTTTGTTTGTTTGTTTGCTTTTTAAAGATTATTTATTTATTTATTTATTTGACAGAGATCACAGGCAGAGAGAGAGAGAGAGAGAGAGGTGGAAGCAGGCTTCCTCCCGAGCAGAGAGCCCAAATAACGGGGCTCGATCCCAGGACCCTGAGATCATGACCTGAGCCGGAGGCAGAGGCTTTAACCCACTGACCACCCAGGCGCCCCTGTTTTTTAATTTTTATTATTATTTTTATTTTTTATAAAGAGGCAACTCTTGGCCAGCCCCTCGATGGCTTCCGGATGGGGATTGGACACCAGGAACACCAAGCTGTGATTAGGGGCATGGGACTTTGAGCCCCAGCTCCCAATCTCTGGAGAGAGGAGAGGGGCTGTAGAGTTAATTGCCAGTGGCCACTAATTTAATAAATTGTGTCCATTTAATGAAATCTCCATCAAAAGTTTTAAAGACCCGATTTGGAGGGGGGTGTCCAGGTTGGTGAACACATACATCCAGGTGCTGGGAGGTTGGCATGTCCGGAGAGGAGGTGGCACCCTTGCAGCTCCCCACACCTCCACCCCCCTCACCGGTATGACCCCCTTACTTTGACCTATGCCTCACTATCTTTGTTCCTGCCCTGTATCCTTTAGAGCAAATCAGTATAGTTCAGGGGAGCTCTTACCATTGCTTCGGGAACCTACCAGACGTGACGGCCGGCGGGACAGGGACCTGAGTGTGTGGGCGGCTGGGCACAGATGTGGGCAGCCTGGGCTCCCCGTCTGTGCCCGGCATCTGGAGCGGGGCCACCAGGGTGTGGGACTGAGCTCTTCACCTGAGGAGTCGGCTGTGAGCTCTGGGTGTTAGCGTTGGACTTGAATTGAGCCGTGCGACCCCCGTTCGGGGACACAGAGTTGGAGAGGTGACATCAGGACAGTCACCACGTATTGGGTATCGGGCGGAGGATAAAAACCCTACCGTCCTCACAAGTGTTCTGCCTTGTGGAAAAGGCTGGAAGAGACCCAGGTTGGCTATTTCATTCCCCAGGTCAGACAGACTCTGGGAAAATCCCGGTCCGTGACACTCTGGTGAAATAGATTGTGTTGAAGTTGGGCCTTTTTTTTTTTTTTTTTTTTTTAAGGTTTTTTTATTCGTTTATTTGACAGAAAGCACAAGCAGGAGTAGCAGTAGAGGGAGAGGGAGAAGCAGGCTCCCTGCTCGGCAGGGAGCTGGATCCTAGAACCCTGGCATCATGACCTGTGCCGACGGCAGACGCTTAACCACCTGAGCCACTCAGGCACCCTGAGGTCAGGCCTTGTTAAGAAGCATAGAATATTCCAGACATTTTTAAATGTCTACTTTTTTGTCTCTAACTTTATAGTCAGTGCTTTCCCCTGCTTCCTCGTTCTGTGACGGAAGAAGAGTTGTTGATTTCAGGTTTCTTGGCTTTTGTCTTCTTCGGCCTGGAAGCCGGCTTCTGAGCTCCTTGCATGTCCCGCCAGAGACCAGAAGTCTCTGACTCCGTCTTTGGATGTTCGACTGCTGACAGCTTTCAACCCTTCTCTCTCCTTCCTCCCCTTGTGCCCCACATCTGTACAGGGGGACCAGACAGCCTGGGTGCTCCTTCCTTTGGTTTTGGCAAATGATGCAATCCACTCCTTGTCCCTGTACCCCAACTCTCACCCTAGCTCACACCCCAAACCCAGGCCAGGCTGCTTTCCTTGCTCTCTGCAGGCATTTCCCACCTGCTTGAGAGCCCTGCCCTGCCCTCCCCGGACGCTTGCATTATGGAAGTAAGAAACGCTTTCATACCCTGTAGACCTGTGTGTTGTCAGTGTAGACGGTCTGAACCAAATCTCAGGTGGGTCTACCTGCCCGGGCAGTTGGCCCTAACAGTCATACAGTAGGTAACCTGCTGCGTATTTTGCAGTCCTCTTTGCTTTCTTTTTCTGTTGATGAATCCTCCAGATCTTTTGATATTAATGCATGCCATCCTTGTACAAGTCTCTGAGTGCAAATGCATGAAAAGTTCTGTGGACATTGTTGAAAAATTCTTACGCTGTAGGTAGTGATCAGATCAAACTTACGGGAAATAGCAATGGATTGAATCACTTGACCCTCCTGCATTCTTGCATCATTTATTAAATAACAACTTACAGGGGCACCTGTGTGGCTCAGTGGGTGTGGCTCAGTGGGTTAAAGCCTCTGCCTTTAGCTCGGGTCAAGATCTCCCGGTCCTAGGATCGAGCCCCGCATCGGGCTCTCTGCTCAGTGGGGAACCTGCTTCCCTCTTTCTCTCTGCCTGTCTCTCTGCCTACTGGTGATCTCTCTCCTCTCTGTCAAATAAATAAATAAAATCTTAAAAAAAAAATAACAACTTAAAACTCATGATGGTCTTCAATACTTGGTATTATTAAATTGATCAGTTTCTTTTCTATTCACAAATATTTGTTCTAAACACTTTGAAATGGGATCTGCTGGACTTTTTTTTTTTAAGGAAACACTTAGGGATTTTTTTTTAAGATTTTATTCATTTGTTAGAGAGAGAGCGTGAGTAAGAGAGTGCAAGCAGAGGGAACAGAGGGAGAAGCCGACTCCGCATTGAGCATGGAGCTGATATGAGGCTCGATCCCAGGACCCTGAGATCATGACTTGAGCCAAAGGCAGCCCTTTAACCAACTGAGCCACCAGGCGCCCTTCTGCTGAACATTTTCTATTTATTTTTCCTATTATCTCATTACCAAGGTGATGAACTTTCCCTATTATCTCATTACCAAGGTGATGAACTTTTCAATATACAGTATTTCATCTGTTCAATATATTTGACTTCCTTCCTTCCTTTTGAATATGCATCTGTTCAATTGACCTTTTATATTGCAAGTGTTGCTGATACTTTTTCTTGTTTGTCTTAATTATTTTAATTTTAATACAGTAGAATTTACCTGTTTCTAATTTTTTTTTTAAGATTTTATTTATTTATTTGATGGAGAGAGAGGGATAAGCAGGCTTCCTGCTGACCAAGGAGCCCAGTACAGGCCTCATGCCAGGACCCTAGGATCATGACCTGAGCCAAAGGCAGATGCTTAGTGACTGAGCCACCCAGGCACCCCACCTGTTTCTGATTTTATGGCTTACTCTTTTTCTTATGAGAAAATTCTCCCTATTCCTGTGTCAATAAAATCTCTATCTGTGAATTCTAAAAGTTTACTCATTTTATCTTGCACATTTAAATCTAGAATGAACTATTTTCCATGGAATATTGGGGAATACAGTGCCTTTTTCTAAGTAATTACCACTGTAAGCCTGCCTGTGTATAAAGTGTTCATGGTATTTTCCACTCTGCTTCAAGGACTGCTGTCCCTTGACTAACTTTTCATATTAAGTACCGGCCTATTGAAGGCAGTTGCTACCCTTGTCTATCTGCTTATCGCTCCGCTGGTTAGTACTGTCATTGTCTGGAATAGTATAGCTTCAAAATCCTTGACGAGCATTAGGTAGACCACCAGCCACCTTGTTCTTCAGAAGACTGACCTTTTCTTGACATTTGTTCTGTCTCTTGGGTTTGGAGGAGTACTTTCGTTGACTACTAAAGAAAATGTTTGGAAGATTATGGAATTCTATAAAAATACCATGTGGGGGACACTTGGGTGGCTCAGTTGGTTAAGCGTCTGCCTTTGGCTCAAGTCATGATCTCAGGGTCCTGGGATTTGAGTCCTGCATCGGGCCCCCTGCTCGGGAGGAAGCCTGCTTCTCCTTCTCCGTTTCTCACTGTCTCTCTCTGTGTGTCAAATAACTAAGTAAAATCTTGATAAAAAACTATTTGGGAGTGGTGATATCTGGGTGACACTGAATTCTTGTTAAGAACAATTGGCATCCGCTCACTTATTTTCTTCTCCTTTGACATTAAGCAACAATTTTTACATTTTTCTCTGCGGATCATTAAACATGCTTTAGTCTGCTTTGGTACTGAAATTGGCATGAGTAAATTAGGACCAAGCCTTCAAATGCCATCTCAGTGTGTAGCCACGAAGGATGGGCTCAATTCTTCAACATGTCGTGGGTAACATGTCAGTTATTGTCCAGTTGGGAAACTTTGTAGAGACTCAGCGTCTGGAGTGGTCATTGGGGGCTGATAGTGTCAACACTGTTTGCCAAACCTGTAACAAATGACAGACTCTCAAGGAAGACAGGAGTTTCACGTACCGTCATGTTTGCGTCCGTGCTTTAGGCACACTGAGGCACACTTCCGTAGAGTTCGTGGGGTCACTCCCCAAAATCCCAGTTCCCAGATACTGGTAAGGATGAACTTTGTCATCCAGGATTTCTAAGGGTGAGCAGTCTCAGGCCTGCTAATGTTCACTCTCCTTTGCCCACTGGATAGTGGGACCGTCTATGAACATGCTCTGCAGCTCCATTGTGGAAAGAGTTATTAGGACTGACCCAGGCACCTCATTACTCCCTGGACCCACAACACTTTCCTAGTTTGCTGTCGCCCTACCGAGTCAGTCAGTTCTAGCATTAGAATTGCCGGGTGGGAGCTCTTCTCTGCTCCCTGGGCATGGACACCGTTGGATGACTGCTCTCTTTGAGGGACCAGCATTTAGGGGAATTAATCCACTGAGGGGCTCCTGGCCTTGGGATGGGCTGTCCTGCTGCCTTCCCAGCAGAGGAACTCAGAAATGAGTGAAGTAGGAGGAGAGCCTCCAGAGTGGCTGGTTGGAGATCACTTGTGCCAGGAATCCGAGAAAGGGGATTTGGTGGGGGTTTTGGAGGAAAGCGCTGTTGAACTCTGTTTCACACTATGTGCAAATTCCCCATCGGTGGTATCGTGGAATTCAGTGACAGCCCTTGCAAATTCCACACCTTGACATGTTCCTCAAGGTCCCCAAGGCCCTGGTTACAGTGACACGGTTCTGTCAGAAAGTCCCGTTAGGAACTTTTCATCTCATCCTTATCAGGTCTTATCCTTAGCATCTCAGTATATGGGCCTTTGTGTCCTAAAAAGTGGTGGGAGGCAACCCTGAGGCCCATGAGTATATGGATTTGGAGGATGTCTACGTTGTCACTTTTCCTCTTGTCTCAGTTGTGTTTTCCAACTATCTTCCTGGTGCAGCTGACTCTGTGATACACATTATAACAAACAAATTATAATTACACTCTTCTATGAAAATACTGTTGTTCATGCAGCTGGATGTAACTGTTTGTAGTGGCCTGGAGGGCTTTAGGATATTATGGCCAGCTGGATCTTGTAACAGTTTGGATTCTCTTGGCTTCTCATGTTTGGGGATGGGAAGAGAAGCAAAAGCTTCCTTTTTTTCCCCTTCTATTTTTGTTGATAAAACATCATCCACTTGTGATGCTGTGCTTCACAGATGGGTATTTAAGGAGATGAAAGTTTTTCTCACAAGGAATTGATAGTCTTAAGATGGAACTATTTCTTGTATTTGCATAGTATTTCTCCAAGCTCATCTGCTCCCTGACAGTAAAGAGACATGGAGACTGGAAGTGATCACAATAAAAATGTAGCAATAAATTCTTGTGTTCGTGATGCTCTTAAATTCATGAGGAAGTGAGTGTGGCCAGAGAGGACGAGTCTGATGATCCAGTCATAGAATAAATGCTGAGAAATGGAAGTCCTATGTGAGTTTCTTACGAGTTGAGTAGAGATTCACCAGCGCTGTCCGTCTCACCCATCCTCCTATACACATACGTGGGATGTTTCAGGACTCAGTGGCCTTTGAGGATGTGACTGTGAACTTCACCCTGGAGGAGTGGGCCCTCCTGAATCCATCCCAGAAGAAACTCTACAGAGACGTGATGCAGGAAACCCTCAGGAACCTGGCCTCAGTAGGTAAGGGTGATGACATTCTTACTTGCTAAATCAATTAGAGAACCAGTGTGAGTTGCTCATCAGGGCTGTTTCAAGAGGTGAAATGTGGAAAGGGAATATGTTGGTAAATAAATCAGCCATGGTGACCACTCATCATGGATCTAGAATCTAAAAAACTTTAATATTCTTTTATAATTTGTGATTTTTCCTGGTCTGCATTTTAGGAGAAAAATGGGAAGACCGTAATAGTAAAAGTCTGTATGAGCATCATCAGATAAATCTAAGGTGAGTCCTCCCACTCACATAAGGACAGTGTCTCTGTGGGCGCCTGGGTGGCTCAGATGGTTAAGCGTCTGCCTTCGGCTCAGGTCTTGATCCCAGGGTCCTGGGATCGAGTCTCACATTGAGCTCCCTGCTCCTTAGGGGGCCTGCTTCTCCCTCTGCCTCTCTGTCTCTCATGAATAAATAAATAAAATCTTAAAAAAAAAAAATAACAGTGTCTCTGGGGGCGCCTGGCTAGCTTAGTCAGTAGAGTATGCAAGTCTTAATCTCAGGGTGGTGAGTTCAAGCCCCAAGTTGGTTGTGGAGCCTACTTAAAATTAAAAAAAAACAAAGACAAAAAATAGTTGTTCCATGAGAAAATCTTTGTCACAATACTAAAAAGATGTTCAATATTTGAAAAATAATATGTTGAAAACGTATTCAGAAACCTCATTTATGATTACCACTTTTGATCATAGCTGTGATCAGCTCCTTACAGAATGGTTAGCATGTACTCACTTTCAAACAATCAGAAGGCACAAAAAACATATGCATTTTTTTTAAATGTAAAAATGTCATTGAAATAACTTAATAAATACACAATTATTAAGAAGCCATTGATAACATGCCTCTCATTTTTACAGCAGGCCTGTGATAGAAAGACCTTGTAAAAATAAAGAAGGTAGTCCGTGTGGAGAATCCTTCAGCCAGAATCCAAATCATAAGCAGATAAAGAAAACTCCTGCTGGAATAAAGCTACGTAAATGCAGTTTCTGTGGACAAGTGTTCAGGCATCATTCTTCCTTTAGCAGGCACATGATCTCTCACACTGGCCACAAACTGTATGAGTATCAGGAATATGAAGAGAAGCCTTATAAGTGTAAGGAATGTGGGAAGGCCTTCAAGCATCGCCAGTCCATCCGAGTACACGTAAGGACGCACACTGGAGAGAAACCATACAAATGCAAGCACTGTGGGAAGGCTTTCAAGCACTGCCAATCCATTCGAAAGCATGAAAGGATTCACACTGGAGAGAAACCCTATGAATGCAAACAATGTGGAGAAACCTTCCGATACCGCCACAACTTTCAAAAGCACGAGCGAACTCACACTGGAGAGCAGCCCTATAGATGTAAGCACTGTGGGAAAGCCCTCAGTTGTCTAAGTTACTGTCGAATTCATGAAAGAACTCACACGGGAGAGAAACCATATGAATGTAAGCAGTGTGGGAAAGCCTTCAGCTATGCCGGTTACATTCGAATCCACGAGAGAACTCACACTGGAGAAAAACCCTATGAATGCAAGAAGTGTGGGAAAGCCTTCAGTTGTCCAAATTATTTTCGAAAACACGAAAAGACTCACACTGGAGAGAAACCCTACGAATGTAAGCAGTGTGGCAAAGGCTTCAGTTGTCCCAGATCCTTTCGAAGTCATGAAAAGAGACACAGGGGTGAGAAGCCCTATGAATGTAAAATATGCGGTAAGACTTACAGTTGTCCCATCTACTTTCGAAATCATGAAAGGAGACACAGCGGGGAAAAATCCTACGAATGTAAAATATGTGGTAAGTCCTTCAGTTGTCCAAAGTATTTTCGAAAACATGAAAGAAGTCACACCGGAGAGGAACCCTGTGAATGTAATGAATGTGAGAATACCTTGAGTCCTCTCACTGTATTTCAAAGACACGTGGTGAAGCACAGTGGAGATGGACCTTACAAGTGTAAGGAGTGTGGGAAAGTCTTTGATTGTCCCAATAACTTTCGATGTCATGAAAAGATACACAGTGGAGAAAAGCCATATGAATGTAAGGAATGTGGCAAAGCCTTCAGTTCCTCCATGTCTCTTCAAAACCATGAAAGAAGTCACAGTAGGAAAAAACCTCACGAATGTAAGGAATGCGGTAAAGCCTTCAGTTTTCCCTGCTCCCTTCAAAAACATGAAAGAAGTCATACGGGGGAGAAACCCTATGAATGTAAGCAGTGTGGGAAAGCTTTCACTTACCTCAGTTCTATGCAAAAGCATGAAAGGACTCATAGCGGAGAGAAACCCTATGAATGTAAGCAGTGCGGGAAAGCCTTCATTTATCTCAGTTCTATGCAAAAGCATGAAAGAACTCATAGCGGAGAGAAACCCTATGAATGTGATCAGTGTGGGAAAGCCTTCATCACTCTCTCCAATGTTCAGAGGCACATGATCAAGCACACTGGTGATGGACCCTGTAAGTGTAAGGAGTGTGGGAAGGCCTTCGATTGTCCTAGTTCATTGCGAACCCACGAACGTACTCACACTGGGGAGAAACCTTATCAGTGTAAACATTGTAGTAAAGCCTTCACTCGCTCTAGTTCTTTACGAAACCATGAAAGAACTCATAATGGAGAGTAGCCATGTGAATGTAAGGAATGTGGAAAGTTCTTCAGTTCTAGTTCTTTCTGAGTACATGAAAGAACTCACACTGGAGAGGAACCTTATGAACACAAACAATATGGTAAACTCTCTACTCCCTATGATGCTCATATTCGTGGAATTCATACCAGAGAGAAACTCTCAATGTAGGGAAAGTCGTGCAAGCTTTCATTGATCACACAGTCTTTTGAGGACACAAGAGAGTGCGCATGGGGGTAAAAACCACATAAACCTAAACAATCAGGGAAAGTCATCCATGCATTTCGATGGGAAGCCACGGGAGAACTCACTAGAGAATTCTATTGAACGTAAACATTGTAGGAAAATTCATTGCCCCACCTTCCTAAAAAGCCACATGAGAATATATAAGGGATAAATAGCTTATAAATGAAAAATAAGGGAAGCTTTTTAATTAAAAAAGATATGTTCAGGGTCATTTGAAAACAGCACTGGAAAGAAACAATGTAAATAATAGGGGTAAGCCTGGTGCAAATTACTGTATGGTAAATGCCCCCCCCATTCACAACATGAAAGAAGCATTAAGATTACACATATGTTGTCTTCATCAGTGGCTTATTCTTTATTCACCAGTTTCATTGAGAGAAGTTGACCTATTACTGCATAAGCTTAAGACATGTAGCCTGATGGTTCAATTTACATATATTGTGAAAAAGTTACAGTGGCTCATTCTTCAAGTGATTCTCTGTTTTGTGGATTTCTGCTTAGTTTCGCAAGTAAACATTGAGGTGGGAAAATACTGTGGGTACTCCTTAAGCAGTGGTTTCTAAGTTTAATGGGTAGTTTTACCCCCTTGAGTACAATGCTAGTGTTTCCATTTTGAAGACTTTCATCCCTGGATGAAGTGAAGTCTATTTCTGAACATGCAAGTAGGTTTAATTTTTACATAAATTTTTCATTTCTTTTTTTTTTTTTTTTGTACAAATAGGACCATTGAGCAATGACCTGTTACCTTAAAAATAAACTGCCAATTATTTTACCGGCAAAAAAAAATGGGTTCGATAGCAGAGAATTGCAATTCAGAACAAGGAAGCTACAAAATGCCATAGGCAATTCTGGGGAACAGAGGAGAGGAACGCTCGCCTGTAAAAGAAAGGGGACTTGGGGCTGTTAACGAACAAAACAATGGTCGGAATAAACTGGGGCGGTCGGAATAAAATGGTGGCTTCTCATTGGCCGAGTCGTGACTGTCATTGGCTGGGCTGTTGCTGGGTGAGGAGGAACCCTTCCTTCCTCCTGCTGGGACTCCTGAGTGGTCGCTGACACGGTATTTCACAGTACGTCTCTTCCAGTTGAGGGAGCAATTGAGGAGGGGAGGTCGGGCTGGGAACTTCCACTACTGAGCTGATTCCACTTCCAACAGGTTTCCTTTTGTTATATTTTACATTTCTTCTTTTGATCAAGGTCTTTCTTGGAAAGGATTGCTGATTAAGAATCAGGTTTTCCAGGGACATCTGAGGGGCTCAGTCAGTTAAGCGTCTGCCTTTGGCTAGGATCATGATCCTAGGGGCCTGGGATCAAGTCTCAAGGCCGGGCTCCTTGCTCAGCAGGGTGCCTGCTTCTCCCTCTGCCTGTGCATGGGTGCTCTCTCTCTCTCTCTGATAACAAACAAACAAACAAATAAATAAATATTTTTAAAGTTTATTTTGTTTGTCAGAGAGGGAGTGAGAGCTGAACTTGAGGGAGAGCTTTCAGGCATTTCCCCTCTGAAGTCTGTATCATCTCAAGGTCAGAAGTGGTAGACATCATCTTGGAAGTGTTGAGCCAGCATCACCTTATTGGGTACATTATTTTGTTGTGTTTTTAAGTATTTATTTATTATGAGAGAGACCCCAAGCAGGGGGAGGGGCAGAAGGAGAGGGAGAGGGACAAGCAGACTTCCCGCTGAGCAGGAAGCCCAGCATGGGACTTGATCCCAGGACCCTGGGATCGTGACCTGAGCTGAAGGCAGATGCTTAACTGAGCCACCCAGGCGCCCCTGGTTACATTGTTAGTATCTTGGCAGGCAACCAAAGATAACAGAAGTGACATGACAATTCCAAATTGTGGGATGATTCTGAACCAGGACTCTAGATCTGAAAGTAGCTAGTATTGACACTTAATCCAACTTAGAGGAAGAAGGTGCCCTCTGTGACTACTAACCTCGAGTCCTGTATCCCTCTTGGAATTCTCCACTTAAGCAGCCATGAGTGCAGAATAGTGAATATTGCACAAACGCACAGAAATAATTAACCACCTGCATTTGGGAGGAGAAAGTATAGTACAGGTATAAACATGAACCAATAGCTGATGAATTTTTTGTAGAACAACAAAGCTTCAAAGACTTTTAAAAGACTATTCTTTTTTTTTAAGATTTTATTTATTTGAGAGAGAGGGGGAGAGAAAGAGAGGAACAGAGATAGCAAGAGAGAGCACAGTGGGAAGGAGAGGGAGAAGCAGGCTCCCTGCTGAGCAAGGAGTCTGATGCGGGACTCGATCCCAGGACCCTAGGACTTCATGACCTGAACCAAAGGCAGACACCCAAACGACTGAACCACCCAGGTGCCCCTAAAAGATTATTCTTATCTCAGACTGTTGGTAGTTGTATCCAGTAAAGTTGCTAATTCAGAGACCATGAGTTTGGAGAATCCAGAGTCAGTTAACATTTCACATGAAAGAAAAACTTGTGAATTTTGAACTTTTCTAACTCTTCAGAATATGCTGTAGAAAAATTAGTTTCTCTCATGATTATGATTAGGCTATTTCTAAAAGGGCATAATTAAAAGACGAGATTTCTCCACTTTGCAAGGACTTGGGATGTGCATTGTGTTTCCACAAAAGTGCGGAGAAGAAGCAACAGTGAGAAAAAGGTACACTGGCCCAGTCTGGACCATTTTGGAAAGCTGGACAGATGTTGGCCCCTTCAGTTGTGGGAAGTCTGTACCTTCCATTCACCAGAGAGTGTGCGGGTACAGTCAGGGTTTGGTCCTTTCTTGAGATGTAACATGAGTATTCAAGAGCCTATTCCCTGAAGTTTTGGCAACCCAAGGGTTGGTTAGCAGTTCCTAAAAGGACCTTTTTTTTTTTTTAAAGATTTTATTTATTTATTTGAGAGACAGAGAAAGTGAGAGAGAGCATGAGAGGAGAGAAGGTCAGAGGAAGAAGCAGACTCCCCTTGGAGCTGGGAGCCTGATGTGGGACTCGATCCCGGAACTCAAAGATCATGACCTGAGCCGAAGGCAGTCGCTCAACCAACTGAGCCACCCAGGCGCCCTAAAAGGACCTTTTTAATGAGGTCGAAGAGGCTGGAGTTGTCTTTTCCAACACAAAATCTCCACGTTGCGAGGTGTAATGCTTAAGGTGGTAGTCTCTCGGAAGTGCACTGTAAAAAAGATTGTTCTACCAAAGCGTGGTTATTTTTAATAGAAGCGATTAGCCTTTGCACTATTGAAGTGTATTTCCTTGTGGATCACGGGAGGCAGGGGCTAGTGCGTCGGCTGTCCTGTGACTGTGTCAAACGGTGAGAATCTGTGAGTTCCAGAGGGTGGATCTGAGATTTAGAAGGACTAACGGCAGTGTTAGCAGCCAAGGTGTTTGGAAGGTCTCTACAAATTCTGCCTGTTGAGTCTTAATGGGGTCATTAGTGTGCTGGACCCTCCCTCAGGTTTGCGGACGATAAGCATCATGACCTTCGTAAAACCAGACCACACAGACCTGGGGAAGCACCTGGCAGGGAAAATTGGTTCCCTGATTGCCGTGAAGTTCCAGGAGGGGTGCCCGAGGTAGGGAAAATCGTCTCTAACAGAACTGTAGTGACTGAAAGGATGGGCCTGTCTACGAGGGAGAGCTTCAGACCAGTGAGAGAGGATGCGAGCTGTACCCAAAGCAGATTTCTCCCTGTTGCAGGAAAGTGTATGAGAACGGTTTCCCTGCATTATACGTGGACCAGTATGGATAAGTGAGGTTGGCACTTTCTGTGGCCTTATTAATATTTCGCCACCAAAATTCGTTCATGATTGCTGTCACTTCATTAGTAGACCATTTTAAAGAACGTGTATGGTAAACAGTGGAGGTTTATTTATTTTATTTATTTTTTTAAGGTTTTATTTATTTATTCGACAGCACAAGTAGATAGAGCGGCAGGGAGAGGGAGAAGCAGGCTCCCCGCAGAGCAGGGACCCCCCCAAGCCCACGCGGGGCTCCATCCCAGGCCCCTCAGACGCTTAACCGACCGAGCCACCCGGGTGCCCCAGCAGTGGAGATTAGAAGTTCTGCTAGGACCGAGTTGTTATTTGGCCCAAATTAGAGTTCTTTTAATCAGACCAACAATTATTAGATATCTAATATCTTCTATTTCCTGGCGCCAGTGTTGGGTGTCTCTTTTTTTCTGATTATCATTTGGGAGACTGTCCCTTCGGAACGTGACAGGGGTTTAGCTATTGATTTCCTCGAGTGGCATTTTTTTGTGTGTGGAAATATCAGCGAGGTGGTTTCCTTTAGTGTCCAGGACATTGAATCTGGAATGCCGGGGAACATGAATAATAGAGCAGCTGGCTCATATGTGACATCTAATGAATTTCGAGCCTATGACACATTTCTAATTTTGCTTTTTTTTTTTATTTTTTTTAAAGATTTTTTTTTAATTTTTATTTATTAGAGAGAGAGAGAGAGACTGAGAATGAGAGGGGAGAAGGTCAGAGGGAGAAGCAGACTTCCCGCAGAGCCGGGAGTCCGATATGGGACTCGATCCCGGGACTCCGGGATCATGACCTGAGCCGAAGGCAGTCGCCCAACCAACTGAGCCACCCAGGCGCCCTCTAATTTTGCTTTTTATTGGAGGTAGGGACACCTTGTTTTCGTAATAGTGTGAGGTCATGAGCTACCCCAAGGGCATACTGACTATCAGTACAAATGTTTGTGCTTTTGCCCTTGGATAATGTTTACTGGTGTATGGACTTACGTAACGCAGCCTATTTGCCTGACGTAGCCAGGGGTAAAGGTGCTGCCCCGTGGACTTCAGAAGGAGTTGTAATAGCATATCTAGCACCATTGTTTTAATCAATTATTTATTTATTCATTCATTCATTCATTTGACAGAGAGAGATCAGAAGTAGTCAGGGGGGGGTGGGGAAGCAGGCTCCCCGCTGAGCAGAGAGCCCGATGCGGGGCTCGATCCCAGGACCCCGCGATCATGACCCGAGCCAAAGTCGAGGCTTAACTGACTGAGCCACCCGGGCGCCCCAAGGCCCTTAACAGATGGATGCTGTCTCTCCTGTGAAAGGGAGGCAGAGAAGCTAATCCTCTCCATCTGTAAGAAAGTAGAGCCTGCAGTAAAGCTTATATCCTCCAAATCAGCTTATAAGGTTTGTGTATTGAGAAGGGCACGTATTGCATGGAGCACTGGGTGTGGTGCATGAACAATTGGTCTTGTAACACTGAAAAAATGAAAGTATTTGGGGAAAAAAAAAAAGGTTTGTGAAAGGCTAAGAAGGACTATGAAACCTGAGGGATGACTGTCCAGGTGTATTTCAGTTCTCAAGTGAAAGCAAAAAAGATGCTGTCGGTATCCCCTGGAATATGAAATGTACTGCATGGGTGAATTCTTGTGAAGCGTTAGCTTTCAGCAGGTGGGGCTGTGAGGGGGAACAGTGGGGGGCGGAGCAGTGAGGGTTCCGGCTTGGAGGTCCTGTACAAACCCTCATCTTCACCCATTGGTTCTATTCACAGGTAAATCAGGAATATTGCAGGAACTAGTGCCGGGGATAATGAGGCCCTGGGCTTGGTGATTGTTTTGGGCTTGCTGCCTTGAGGGGCTTCTTTATTTATAGGGTATTGATTAATTTGGGGGAGCGGTTTTGAGGGATCTGTATGCACTGCGGGTTCTACCGGTGTCAGTTGAAGAGGTGCCCGTAAAAACAATGGGAGCAGGTTCAACAGGGCCAAGGGATCAGTGTGTCCAGACTCAGCTCTGGTGCCTTCAGAGAGCGAGCAAATCAAAAGTGTTTAAAGGCCATTTAATTCACCAGTTTAGCTATTTTTGATCACTATAGTCAAGTTCTAGAATTATTTCCCCAAGTGGGAGAAAGAAATTCCAGGGATACTTTTTGTAAGAAATCTTGGTTAGATATACACATGGGAGCAAGGAACTCAGGAGGAAAGGGTGTGCATCTCTCAAAGGGCTAGAGAGAAGCTAATTCACTCAGAGACTAACCTGTTGAGGGTGTGAGTACTGAGAGCGTAGCTCGGTTGTCCCAGGACCTGGAGAGTGATTTCTCCAGGTCACTTAGGAGAAAGGATTGGGAAGAGCCTTGATAACTTCGCAGAGCCCCGTCTCTGGAAATCTGGAACACACTGGAAAGACTGACTAGTGGGTTGGGGGGCACCCGGAGCACTTAATATTTATAACAATCTTTTTTCCAGTGACTGGGCTCTTCGCAGTAGTTGCAGAGACTGGAAGGTTTTGGTTTTGTTTAGGGGCCTTCATTTGCTGGAGTTGACCACTGAGAATTTTATGGTCTTCCATATGGTGACTAGGTAGCAAGTATTGCTGATTTGTTAGATCTTGGGCAGGCATAGTTTCCCATTCCATCTTGGTCCTTGTAACTAAAGGAGAAAGATCCTAGTTGATAAACACAGAGTTATGTGCTACCCTGGTGGATTCAACATAAAGATCAGGATTTTTCTTTAGAGAGAGAGTCTGTGCCCATGTGTGGGGGAAGGGCAGAGGGCGATCATCTTTAGCAGGCTCTGTGCCCAATGCAGGGACCAACTCAGGACTTGATCTCACAACCACTGAGATTATGACCTGAGCCTAAATTAGAAGTCAGATGCTAGGGCACCTGGGTGGCTTAGTTGGTTAAGTGGCTGCCTTTGACTCAGGTCCTGGGATCGAGCCCTGTATCAGGCTTCCTGCTCAGTGGGGAGTTTACTTCTCTCTCTCCCTTTGCCCCTCTCCCACTCATTCTCTCTCTAATAAGTAAAAAAAAAAAGTCAGATGCTCAACCGAGTCACCCAGGTGCCCCACGACCAGGAATTTAAAAATTTTTTAAATTTAATTTTAATTTTTTTTTACAAGATTTCATTTATGTATTTGACAGAGAGAGAGATCACAAGTAGACAGAGAGGCAGGCAGAGAGGAGGAAGCAGGCTCCCTGCTGAGCGGAGAGCCCGATGCGGGATTCGATCCCAGGACCCTCAGATCATGACCTGAGCGAAGGCAGAGGCTTTAACCCGCTGAACCACCCAGGCGCCCCGACCAGGAATTTTTTAAAAGAGAATTTGGAATTGGCTGATGGCCATGACCAGACTCATCTGATTTTTGTGTGTAAGCCTCAGTTTTGTTTCAGTCATCAGGATTAGGAAAAGCTGCTGTATTTGCCTAGCGGAGATTTCCAGTGAGAGTTCTAGCATTTTGCTAAGAGATAAGAGTTTGTTGCTCTAGATCCTTCTCAGAGGTTCTCTTCCAGCTAGTTTGATCCATTCTCTGGCCAGGCCCTCATGAAGCATGTGGACTGATGGATGTAAATCTGGGAGACCAGGTTGGTAAGGTTGAAGAACTGTATTAAACTCTTCAGCAAAATTCTCAGGAACTTCAGTCATTTTAGGAAACATTTTAGCTTTAGCTATAGCTTGCAATTCACTTTTAGTCTGGGGAATATAAAAAATTTGGATCTTCAGAAGGCTTAACTTTTTTTTTTTATTAACATATAATGTATTATTTGCCCCAGAGGTACAGGTCTGTGAATCGTTAGGCTTACACATTTCACGGCACTTACCATAGCACATACCCTCCCCAATGTCCGTAACCCAGCCACCCTATCCCTGCCCCCCTAACCCCCAGCAATCTTCAGTTTATTTGGTGAGATTGAGAGTCTCTTATGGTTTGTCTCCTTCCCGATCCCATCTTGTTTCATTTCCCCCTAGCCCCCACAACCCCCTGCCCTGCCTCTCAAATTCTTCATATCAGAGAGATCATATGGTAATTGTCTTTCTCTGATTGACTTATTTCGCTTAACGTAATACCCTCTAGTTCTATCTATGTTGTTGCAAATGGCAAGATTTCGTTTCTCTTAATGGCTGCATAGTATTCCGTTGTATATATATCACATCTTCTTTATCCATTCATCTGCTGATGGACATCTAGGCTCTTTCCATAGTTTGGCTATTGTGGACATTGCTGCTATAAGCATTCGGGTGCACGTGCCCCTTTGGATCACTACATTTGTATCTTGAGGGTAAATACCCAGTAGTGCGATTGCTGGGTCGTAGGGTAGCTCCATTTTCAGCTTTTTGAGGAAGCTCCATACTGTTTTCCAGAGTGGCTGTACCAACTTGCATTCCCACCAACAGTGTAGGAGGGCTCCCCTTTCTCTGCATCCTCGGCAACATCTGTCGTCAGAAGGCTTAACTTTAAAAGGATGAGTTTTAATGGCTTCAGGAGAAGTGGGAGTGGGAAGTCAGAGGAAAAGAACATTCCACAGATTAAACTGAGGAAAATGATGCCAGAGGAGGAGCCTGAGCACACTGGGAAAATGTAAGAGGGTAAAAAGAGGTCTCAGAAGCCATTTTTACTTTTTTCAGTTGTTTGCCTCAAGTTCATTTAGGAGTATTTTGCTAAGAGGAAAATTTAGAATCCTGATATTTTCTGGAAGCCCAAAGGTGCTAATTAAAATAGGCTTCTTATTTTATTTTTTCATAGCCATGTTTAATTTAATTTTGGGAGAAACATTTTTGGGGATAACAAGCTCCCCATAATGCCCATTGAGGTTCTAAATTATTTTTTGTTTTAAAGATTTTATTTATTTATTTGAGAGAGTGAGAGCTCACAAGAAGGGGGAGAAGGGTAGAGGGAGAAGCAGACTCTGATGATCAGGGAACCAGATGTGAGACTTTATCCCAGGACCCCGGGATCATAACCTGAGCCGAAGGCAGATGCTTAACCAACTGAACCACCCAGGCACCCACTGAATTACTTTATATTAAGTCCATCCACTTAGAAATGCATATGAGGGAGTGCTCAGTTGGTTAAGCATCTGCCTTTGGCTCAGGTCGTGATCCTGGCGTCCTGGCATTGAACCTCACATTGAGCTCCTGGCATTGAACCTCACATTGAGCTCCCAACAGGATGTCTGTTGCTTCCTCTGCCTCTGCCTCTCCTTTGCCCAACTTGTGCTCTCTTTCACGCTTTCTCTCTCTCAAATAAAAATAAATAAAATCTTAAAAAAAAAAAGAAATGCATATGAGGAGGGACCATCGTTTTTTTGTTTTTTAATTTTTATTTTTTAAAAAGATTTTATTTATTTACTTATTTGACAGAGAGAGCACAAGTAAGCAGAGCAGCAAACAGGGGGAGAGGGAGAAGCAGGCTCTCCATTGAGCAGAGAGCCTGTTGCGGGGTTCGATCCCAGGACCCTGGGATCATGACCTGAGCTGAAGGCAGACACTTAACTGACTGAGCCACCCAGGCACCCGTATTTTTTATTCGTCATACTAATTTTTGTCATGAGACTGGTTTCTCCTTCATTCATAATACCAAAAACTTAATTCATTTTTTTCCAGTGCACTCTTCCCAAAGTCTACCAGGATCACATTTATGGTCAAAGAGAGTGATACAATGATTTCTAGCTTTAAGAGTGACAACAAAGGGGGCACTGTCCACACCAGATGAGTCTAGAATGTGGAACCCTCTGAACGTGGCTTTCCTTCTGTCCTGGGGGAAGCGGGCCGCTCCTCTGTGCCAGGTCCGATGTGTGTTTCCCGGATTCCTTTCCTGATGGAACAGTGCAGCCCTTTGGCTCTGGTTTCCCTCGGCACTTGGGCTCCTCAGCGGTAAGTTGATTGAGAGACAGGGTGGAAATCTAGAGCATTAGGGCAACCAAATAGAATTTGTGTGAGATGTGAGACGCATTCACTTAAGTTCTCAGGTCATTTTTCATTTTTGGATCAGCTTTTGTTTGTAGTTGTCCCGAGAGAACACTGACATTCAGCAGGCTACAGCAATTCAATTCCTTTTTTTTTTTTTTTAATTTTGCTTGAGAGAGAGTATGTGCGTATGCATTTGCATGCGCGTATGTGCTTGCGCACACATACACACACACAAGCGGGGGCAGGGACAGAGGGAGAAGGCGAAGCAGACTCCCCACTGGGTGAGGAGCACTTTGAGGGGCTTGATGCCAGGATCCTGAGATCATGACCTGAGACAAAGTCAGATGCTCAACCGACTGAGCCACCCAGGTACCCCGGAATTCCTATATTTATTGATGTGAAGAAAATTACCAAAGCTTATGTAAATCTTTGAAAATTTAATGTATTTAGGGAGCTAAACTCAACCCCCTGAAGCATTAGAATATTCTACTTATTCCTGAAAATAGAAAATATCCCAAGTGGTGATATAGGGGAAGGACATATTACAATATCCTGTGTTGTGTTAGAAGGAAACTTGAAGGGGAAAAATAAGAGACTTGAAAATTTTCATTTTGTATGGTTTACGCATTTGTATCTGTTAGTGTTACAAGGCATTAAATCTTAGAATGGTGTTTTTTTTTAAAGATTTTATTTATTTATTTGACAGAGAGAGATCATAAGAGAGGCAGGCAGAGAGAGAGGGGGAAGCAGGCTCCCTGCTGAGCAGAGAGTCCGATGTGGGGCTCGATCCCAGGACCCTGAGATCATGACCTGAGCCGAAGGCAGAGGCTTTAACCCACTGAGCTACCCAGGTGCCCCTTAGAATGGTTTTTTAAAAAATATTTATTTGAGAGAGAGAGAGAGAGAGAGAGAGAGAGGAGTGGGGGGAGGGGCAGAGGAAGAGGGAGAGAGAATCTGGAGCAGACTCAGTGCTGAAAACTGGGCTCGTCATGGGGTAGATCCTGGGGCTCGATCCCACAATCATAGGCTCTTGAACTGAGCTGAAATCAAGAGTTGGAAGCTTAACCTATTGAGCCACCCAGGCGCTCCTTAGAATGGGTTCTTATATATAAAAGTAAAAAAGAATATAAATATGCCTTTATTTTTTATTTAAATTCAATTAATATATAGTGTATTATTAGTTTCAGAAGTAGAGTTCAGTGATTCATCAGTGCTCATTATCCGCCCCCCGTGCCCCCCTTAATGCCCATCACTCAGTTGCCCCATCCCCCTACACCCTCCGCTGCAGCAACCCTCAGTTTGTGTCCTATGGTTAAGTGTCTCTTATGGGAAAAAAAAAAGTCTCTTACGTTTGTCCCCCTCTCTGATTTCATCTTGTTTTATTTTTTCCCCTCTTCCCCTGTAGTCTTCCATTTTATTTCTTAAATTCCACCGGAGTGAAATCATAGGATAAATTTTCTTTCTCCGATTGGCTTATTTCGCTTAGCATAATGCCGTCTAGTTCCTCCCACGTTGTTGCAAATGGCAAGATCTCATTTTTTTTTTGATGGAGTAATAGTCCAGTGTGTGTGTGTGTGTGTGTGTGTGTGTGTGTGTGTGTACGTGTACTCAGAGGCCTTTGAGGATGTGACTGTGAACTTCATCCTGGAGGAGTGGGCTCTTCTATTTTTTCCTGTTTTTGTTCATAAAACATCATGCACTTATGATTGCATGCCTCACAGAGTGCTGTGTGCTGTGGGTATTTAAGAAGTAGTTGAGGAAAAAAAAAAAAAAGAAGTAGTTGAGGGGCGCCTGGGTGGCTCAGTTGGTTGAGCAGCTGATTCTTGATTTTGTCGTGGTCTCAGGGTTGTGGGATTGAGCTTCACATTGGCCTTCAAGCTCAGCATGGAGTCTGCTTAACGGACTCTCTCCCTGTCTTCCCTCTTCCTCCTGCTGTGCTCATGCTCTCTCCAAATAAATAAAGTCTTTG
>CM052799.1:7002266-7035023 GCA_028533885.1 Nasua narica | reverse complement strand
CTTACCAGATACTTGCAAATTGGATGGCTCTGAATGGGAAAGCACATGGCTCTAGAATCTGACCAAAGCATGGTCACGCTATTAGTGTCTCCCTCCCCAGACTCCTATACTAGAGGCTTCTGCAGCCTCCTTTCAGACCTCCCAGGATCTCCAAACACCTGTGACATCCCCAGCTGGTGCGGTATCTCTTCTCAGCCTGGTACCAAACACTATTAGAGCAGCCGTTGTTGGCAAACCACAGTCTTCCTGGAAACAGAAGCTCTCACAGTACTTGAGCTGATGATCCAATGTAAGCTAGCCTTCCATTTTGCCTTGGATCATTAGTCCAGGCTTGCTTTACCACAGAGGCCCCAAGATATTGGTTCCTACAGGAGAAAGTGTGTTCCCCTGTCCTCCAGGTGGTATCATTCTGGAGGAGGTCACCCCTTTTCTAGACTCATTCACTGGCTATTTGGGGAGTCCCCTGGGACGACATGAATGACCAGAAGAGTTCATGGACCTGATGGACCCTAGGCCACCACCCTTCCTGATGAAGTCAACTGCAGAAATGCTGTGTTCCCGGATCAAACAGGCCATCCCTGATCGAAGACCGCACCCAAGCGTCAGCTCAGGGACTCTAGTTCCAGGCAATCACGCTGGCGCTACAGGATGCCCCGGCCAACAGTCAGGCTCACCCACACATTCTTACACAACCTTTGGCCACAGCCAATGATAGCTTGTTTGGTCACACCAATAGAAACAACTCCTTATCCAGGGTTGCTCCCTTTGGGATAAAGAACTCTAGGAATATCTTGAATCCCAATTATGCAATTATGTACAGGTCCCTCCTGACTCTGCACATACTAAACTTCAAACTCCAGAGGCTTATTTCAATACTCAGGGTGATAAATTAACTCAAATTAACTCAAATTTATGAGACTCCGACTGACATCTCAGACCTAACATTAACCTTGGCCCTGTGTGCCCATGAAATAGGAAACCACAGAGACTGCTATCATAAAGCTATAGGCAGAATGCAAAGGCCTTCTCCGACACGGCCTAGTGACTGACCAACGTACCTGTTGTGAAAAATCCCACCACTGGGAATATAAACAATGGAAGAATTCCCAGGCTAAGGAGGGAGTTATAGCAAAGAGAAAATAGGCTGTACACGGCCTCTTATCCCCTATGTAGGGCTATTTGCTATGATCAGACCATGTTAGATACACAGATATATTACTCACTTACCCAATCAGACTTGCCACTGATGAAACCAAAATGCAAGGACTAAGACATTCTAGACATTGATGTGATCAACTCATTTCTCAAAAAAAGAAATCCATGGAGCATGCGATTGTTAAGATTTAAAAACAAAACAAAACCCTGGGCTCTTGAAAAAGGCATTCACTGGGGCTTGCCTCTTATAAGCCCAGGCTACAGCCCTCATAGAAGTGAGAATGGCTTACTTAGACAAACCTTGCTATCTTCTAAATGGGTCTTCCTGCTGTTTGAGGCATTAGTTAGACTCAACCCTCAGTCTTTAGGGCCCATTACATGCTCCCATTACTTTGTTCTTGTCATCGCGTTTGCTGGCACATTATGAGAAGAGGCCTTTCTACATCTGACATTTATGTCAAAATGGTCATTTTCACAGGCCCTCATCTATTGTAATAGTGCCCAACAGCCCACACTCTTAAACCCCACCCCTGGACCTTCCTCCCAACATCAGCTGTACTCTGTACCCTGCATGTCAGTATTTCATTTGGGGCTCTCTCTTTCAAAACAACCTCTTTCAAAACACAAATGGGATATTTTCCTACCAAGTACATTCATGCACTCATTGTCACAGGAGTCACCGGCACTGTCCGGGCACAGATGATATCACTGAACAAACTCACATCATTGGTCCCAATCAAAAAATACCCAAAACACTCTAAGCACATGCAGCAGACAGCTTATGTTTTAGATGTTTTCCATGGAGGAAAACTAGCTGATGACTACTTGGCTTTGGACTATTTATTGGCCAGGCAGGGAGAGTTCCAACCCCTTAAAGGGATTGCTTGCTGCAGGTAGACAACACTGGCAAAGTGTCATCAATAACTCAACAAATAAGACAACAGATGAAAAGAACCAATAACATTACTAAAATAGTTGAACAGTGCTCTGAAAGCCTACTGACACGATATTCCTGGATCTCTCCCAAAACCATAGGATGACTAGATTCTGATGCTTTTTCAAGTTTTCCTCATCTTGATTATAACATGTTGCTTGGGCTTTTCATGTGGCTTTAAAAATTCATATTCAGGGGCACCTGGGAGGCTCAGTTGGTTAAGCATCTGCCTTTAGCTCAGGTTATGATCTTGGGATCCTGGGATCAACCCCCATGTTGGACTTTCTGCTCACTGGGGAGTCTGCTTCTCTCTCTCCCTCTGATCCTACTCCCTGCTTGTGCTTTCTCTCTCTCTCTCTTTCTTTGGCATGCTTGCTCTCTCAAATCAACAAAATATTTCAAATAGAATTCATATTCAAATTCAAATTTGTGTAAATGTAATGGGGCATAATTTAGTCAACAGTTATCAAAGAGTGAACTTTAATAAAGACACTGACTCCTAGGGTGCCTGGGTGGCTCAGTCGGTTAAGCATCTGCCTTCGGCTAACGTCATGACCCCAGGGTCCTGGTATCAAGCCCCACATTGGGCTCCCTGCTCAGGGGGAGCCTGCTCCTCCCTCTCCCTGCCACTCCCCCTGCTTGTGCTCTCTGTCAAATAAATAAATAAAGATTTAAAAAAAGACACTGACTCTTTTGATGTTTGACTATTGGCTTTTAGATACCCACTCATCCTGCCTGGCCCTCAATGGACAATAGACAACAAAACAGAGAGTTCACACATGACCCTTTTCTTTTTGTGCTTATGGTAGGACGGTCAAACCTTGAAAACCCACAGCCTCACTCCTTGACACATTAAAGGCTCCTCCTTTCTCCCTGTTGATCCAGCCACACGAATCCACTTGTACTTGCCCTACTTTCTTAAAGTGCCTCTGAGTAATGACCTGGGAGTGGGCCACTCAAGCCAGCGACCTTTAGGAACACAAACTATAAGAGATGAGTTGCTTGAGGATAGACCTCCTTGAGAATTAAATGGTTCGAAGAACCCAGTCTTGGGGTGCTCCCCACAATTCATAAATTCTTCCTGCAGGAGCCAAACCAGGTTCTCACCATGAAGATCAGGAAAAAATGCCTCATGCTTCATGCATTTTCATGGAGAAAATGTTCTGATACATACACAGTGCATTCTGTTCTCTGTAACTCAGGCCATCCTCCAAAGAAAACGAATTTGTCAAAGCTTTATCTGGTTGGGGAAAGAGCAATTACACAACTGCAGCCCTCTTCACCTTTCCTCTTTGACAAAAGGGGAGGAATACAGGCCAAGAACCTTTTCTGATTTTCATAGTCCAGGGATTCTATGCCATCAAAACATCACGGGTTTAATCATAATAGAATATGTTCCCTCCCAAAAAGCCTACTCATCATATCAGCAGGGTCCCAATATAAGAACTGGATTAAAACAGCTGCAAGACACAGACTCTACCTAAGATTGAGTTGCTGGGATACCCAGACACACTGGGGAGAAAAATACAAGGACACTGGAGGATCCTGAAGCCCCTGATACAATAAACTATTCAAGAATACATAAAACCCTATGAACACATAAAGGCCTATGTTCCTCAAATCCTATTCACTGATACACCATGTCTGGCTTTCAACCAAAAACTGGAAGGCATACTGAAAGGGAACAGAAAACATTCTTAAGGGACAAAGCAATCATCAAAAGAATACTCAGGTACAGAAGAGACTTTCAACGACTGGGCTATGAATTTTAAATAACTGAGTTTCACACAAAGCCAACTTCAGAACAAGGAAGATTATCTGGGAGAAATAGGGGCAATACCTACTAGTGAATGTGCCAATTCTCCAGGAAAACAGAATAAACCTTAATATATATGTGCCAAACTACAGACCATCAAAATAACTGATGCAGAATGTACAGAACTGCAAGGTAAGGTAGACAAATACACAATTATAGTTGAAGACTTCAATATCCCTCTATCACACAGATCCAGCCGGTAGAAAATTGGCAAATGAACTGTTGAAGGGAGCAGAACCATCAATCAGTCAGTCTTATATTTATATATGACTTATTCCAACAACAGCAGGATAGATACTCAAGACATTTATCTCAAGAAAACATGGAACAAGTACCAAATAGACTGCATTCTTGGCCATAAAACACATCTGTAAAAAAGTAAAGACTAGAAACCCTACGAAGTATGCTTTCAGACCATGATGGATTTAAACCAGAAATCAGTAGCAGAATGATAGCTGGAAAACCACCAAATATGGAAGACTTCTAAATAACACATGCATCAAAGGGGTCCTGAGAGAAATTTTAAAATATTTCAGCTGGGGCACCTCACTGGCTCAGTCAGAAGAGCATGTGACTCTTGGTCTCAGGGTTGTTAGTTCAACCCCCATGCTGGGCATAGAGATTACTAAAAAACGTTAAAAAATATTTCAACTAGGGGCACCTGGGTGGCTGAGTTGGTTAAGCGTCTCAGGTCATGATCCCAGGACCCTGGGATCAAGTCCTGCATCAGGCTTTCTGCTCAGCAGGGAGTCTACCTCTCCCTCTCCCTCTGCCCCTCCTCCCTGCCTGTGCACACTCTCTCACTCTCTCTCAAATATATAAAATCTTTTAAAAAAATAAATGAAATTTCAGATAACTGAAAACAAATCTATCTTATCAAAATGTGTGGGATGAAGTAATAGCAGTGCTTAAGGAGAAATTGATAGCATTGAATGCACCCATTAGAAACAGAAAATAATGTAATTTTCCACTTCGGGAAACTAGAGAAAGAAGAGTCAGAAGAAATAAACAAAACACAAACCAGTGAAAGTGAAAACAGGAAATCAATAAAGAAAATAAAAAAACAAAGATGTTTATTTTTTAAAAAGTCAATGAAATTTATCAAGCTCTAACCAGGATAACCAAGAAGACAAAGTGTTAATATCATAAATGAAAGAGAGGCCATCACAACTGATGTAATGAGATTCAAAGGGATAACAAGAATATTAACAACACCATGTCCACAAATTTGATAACCTAGATCAATTACACACATAAAGGTCTGAACAGACCTGTAGCTTTTAAAGTAATTGAATCAGTAACTAATTACTTTCCAAAAAAAAAGCACCAGGCCCAGATGATTTCACTGGTGAATTCTAAACATTTAATGAAGAAACATATCAATTCTTTTCATTCTATTCCACAAACTAGAAACAGAAGGAACAGTTCCTAAGTCATCCTATAAGGCCACAATCACTTTAATATCAAAACCAGACAGACATTTTAAGATAGGAGAAATTCAGATTAACATTCTCATGAATAGGGGCACCTGGGTGGCTCAGTGGGTTAAAGCCTCTGCCTTCAGCTCAGGTCATGATCTCAGGGTCTTGGGATCCAGCCCCACATCAGGCTCTCTGCTCAGTGGGGAGCCTGCTTCCCCCTCTCTCTGCCTGCCTCTCTGCCTGCTTGTGATCTCTCTCTCTCTCTGTCAAATAAATAAATAAAATCTTTAAAAAAAACCCAACATTCTCATGAACATAAATGCAAAAATAATAATTTATTAGCAAATTGAGTCTAACAATGTATAAGAACCATATACCATGATCAAATGCAGTTTATTCCAGGTAGGCAGGGTATCAACATTTGAAAATCAGTTAAAGTAATTCATCACACCAATAGGCTAAAAGAAAAAAAAAATCATAGGATCATATCAATAGAGGCAGAAAAAGCATTTGACAAATCCAACATCCATTGCTCATTAAAAAAACCCCTACTGATATTCTAGAAATAGAATGGAAATTGCTCAACTTGATTATGAACATAATATCACACTTAATAATATCATAGACAATAAAAGGAAATATACCCCTTCTCCCTTTCCCTTGTGTATTTTCCTCCATTTTTAACATCTTGCTTTAGTGTGATGCATTTGTTCTAATTGATGAGCCAATATTGTTACATTATTATTAACTAAAGGCTACAGTTTATATTACAGCTTACTTTTTGTGTTGTATACGTCTGTGAGTTTTCACAAATGCATGATGTGATATATATACAATTACTACATTTTCCTTTTTTTTTTTTAAAGATTTTATTTATTTGACAGAGAGAGATCACAAGTAGGCAGAGAGGCAAGTAGAGGAGAGAGGAGGAAGCAGGCTCCCCGCTGAGCAGAGAGCCTGATGCGGGCCTCAATCCCAGGACCCTGAGATCATGACCTGAGCTGAAGGCAGAGGCTTTAACCCACTGAGCCACCCAGGTGCCCCTACAATTACTACATTTTCTAGATACCATTCACTATCCCAAAATTTCTGCTTCACCTACTCACCTACCAATCCCCCATCCCTGTTTTTCAAATCCTTGGCACCCACAGATACTGCGTCCATAGTCTTGTGTTTCCCAGAATATCATATAATTGGAATTATACATAATATAGCCTTTGGAGATGGGATTTTTTCCCCCCACTTAAAATGTATTTAATGCTCCCCATGTCTTTTCTGGATAGCTTATTTTACCACTGAGTAATATTCCATTATCTGAATGTACCACAATTTGTTTATACATTTAACTTTTGAGGGGCCTCCAAATTGCTTCTAGTTTTTGGTATATGTGAATAAAGCTTCTGTGCATGTGTGTATGAAGGTTTTTGGGTGAACATAAGTTTTCAACTCATTTGGGTAAATATCTAGAGGCACAACTGCTGGATCATATAGTAAGACAAGAAACTGTCAGACTGCCCTCCAAAGTAGGCCTCTCAGGTCCAAGATGTATGGTTAAAAACAGATATAATTAGGGGCACCTGGGTAGCTCAGTTGGTTGAGCGTCTCTTGGTTTGGCTTGGGTCATGATCTCAGGGTCCTGGGATCAGGCCCTGCTCTCAGCACAGAGTCTGCCTGCAATTCTTTCCCTCTCCCTCCCTCACTGTCCCCTGCCCTGCTTGCTCAAATGTTCTCTCACTTGCTCTCTCAAAAATAACTAGAATCTTTTAAAAAAATAGATGTAATTATTAACTGGCAAAATACCTATGTTGGTTTCCCAACACGTTTCTTGAGGCAAATTCTGGCGAGAAAGGCTAAATGGATGTTTCTTGATCTGTTCCCCAACCAAGACAGTAACCAAGAAGTAACCTCACCCAGGGAGGAATTGCAGAGATAAATTCTATCAAACGACTCCCTGAAAGATACAGGAGAGTTGTTGTTTTGTTTTTAATCACTTTCTTTTTAAATTCACATGTTTGCTTGTTAACAAAACTATGGAAAGAGTTTAGAATATCACATACTTAAATAGTTTGAGATATTAATTATATTTTCCAAATATGGTATCATTACTGGGGCATACAAAGAAGGCCCATGGCATCTGGTATCCAGCTTCTGGTCTTTACTCATCTCTGCAAGTAGAGTTCATCAGAATCCATTTGCCTTTACTTGGTAGTCACAATGTACATTTACTGTCTTGTCTTAGGGCTGGGTCATGAGTCCTTATCTGTGTCAGAGTACAGACACATCCATATCAGACGTTGGGGCATAAATGCTATGAAAGTGTATGGGACATGCACATTTGTGGATTTTCTAGTTTCATTGAGAACAGGATGAAATATCACCTGCAGTATGGAAGGCATGTTGCTGCTCTTTGTACTGCCTCCAACAGGTTGGTATCAAGGTCAATGGGAATACTGAAATTATGGAGACCACATATACAACATCTGAGCCTGCCTTTCAGACTTATTTACTGGGAGACACATAAGAATGACAGTTTTAAGAACTAAAATCGAGGTACCTGGGTGGCTCAGTCAGTTTAGTGTCTGCCTTCAACTCAGGTAATGATCCCAGGGTCCTGGGACTGAGCCCCATATTAGGCTCCCTACTCAGCAGAGAGCCTGCTTCTCCCTCTCCTCTACACTCATACTCTCTGTCGCTATTTCTGTCTCTGTCTTTTGAATAAAGAAAATAAAATCTTTAAAAAAAAACCCTAAAATCTAATCAAATTGAAATAAAAAATGCTATTAACGAGGTGCAGTCAAAAATGGAGGTTCTAACTGCTAGGGTAGATGAGGCAGAAGAGAGAATTAGTGATATAGAAGACCAAATAATGGAGAATTGAGAAGCTAGGAAAAAGAGAAATAAACAACTACTGGATCATGAGGGGGAGAATTCAAGAGATAAGTGATACCATAAGATGAAACAATATTAGAATAATTGAGATTCCAGAAGAAGAAAGAGAGAGGGGGCAGATGGTATATTGGAGCAAATTATAGTGGAGAACTTTCCTAATTTGGGGAAGGAAACAGGTATCAAAATCTAGAAGACACAGAGAACCCCCTTCAAAAATCAATAAAAATAGGTCAACACCCTGTCATCTAATAGTAAAGCTTACAAATCTTGGAGACAAAGAGAAAATCCTGAAAGCAGCTCAGGACAAGAACTCTATAACCTACAACAGTAGAAATATTAGATTGGCAGCAGACCTATCCACAGAGACCTGGCAGGCCAGAAAGGACTGACATGATATATTCAGAGCACTAAGTGAAAAAAATATGCAGCCAAGAATACTATATCCAGGTAGGCTGTCATTGAAAACAGAAGGGAGATAAAAAGCTTCTAGGACAACAAAAACTAAAAGAGTTTGCAAACACCAAACCGGTCCTACAGGAAATATTGAAAGGGTTTCTCTAAGCAAAGAGAGAGCCTAAAAGTAACACAGACCAGAAAGGAACAGAGACAATATATGGTAACAGTCACCTTACAGGCAACACAATGGCACTAAATTCATATCTTTCAATAGTTACGCTGAATGAATGGCCACAATCGCCAAACTGTGAAAAGAACCAAAATGCCCTTCGACAGATGAATGGATAAGGGAAATGTGGTACATCTATACCTATGCCTCCATCAGAAAGGATGAATACCCAACTTTTGTATCAACATGGACGGGACTGGAAGAGATTATGTGAAGTTAAATAAGTCAAGCGGAGAGAGTCAATTATCTTATGGTCTCACGTGTGGAACATAAGGAAAAACATGGAGGGCATTGTGAGAAGCAAGGGAAGGGTGAATGGGGAGAAATCGGAGGGGGCGATGAACCATGAGAGACTGTGGACTCTGAGCAACAAACTGAGGGGTTTGGAGGGGAGAGGGTATGGGGTTGGGCAAGCCTGGTGGTGGGTATTGAGGAGGGCACGTATTGCATGGAGCACTGGGTGTGGTGCATGAACAATCTTGTAACACTGAAAAAATAAACATATTTGGGAAAGAAAAAAAAAATAGTTACACTGAATGTAAATGGGCCAAATGCTCCAATCAAAAGACACAGGGTATCAGAATGGATTAAAAAAAACAAACACAAGACTCATCGATATGCTATCTGCAAGAGACTCATTTTAGATGCAAAGACACCTCCAGATTTAAAGTGAGGGTGTGGAAAACCATTTACCATGACATCAAAAGAAAGCTGGGGTAGCAATAATTATATCATATTGGATGTTAAACCAAAGACTATAAGACATGAAGAAGGACACTATATCATACTTAAAGAATCTATCCAAGAAGATCTAACAATTGTAAATATATATGCCCCTAACATGGGAGCAGCAAGTTATATAAGCCAATTAATAACAAAAATCAAAGAAACACATTGACAATAATACAATAATAGAGGACTTTAACACCCCCCCCTCACTGCAATGGACAGATCATCTAAGCAGAAGATCACCAAGGAAATAAGGGCTTTAAATGAGCCACTGGACCAGGTGGACTTCACATATATATTCAGAACATTCCATCCCAAAACAACAGAATACACTTTCTTCTCTAGTACACATGGAAAATTCTCCAGAATAGATCACATCCTAGGTCACAAATCAGGTCTCAACCAGTACCAAAAGACTGGGATCATTCCCTGCGTATTTTCAGACCACAATGCTTTAAAACTCAAACTCAATCACAAGGAGAAAGTTGGAAAGAACTCAAATATATGGAGGCTAAAGAGCATCCTACTAAAGAATGAATGGGTCAACCAGGAAATTAAAGAAGAATTTTTTTTAAGATTATTTATTTATTTATTTATTAGAGAAAGAGAGAGAGTGAGAGAGAGCATGAGAAGGGAGAAGGTCAGAGTGAGAAGCGGACTCCCCGTGAAGCTGGGAGCCTGATGTGGGACTCGATCTCGGGTCTCTGGAATCATGACCTGAACTGATGGCAGTTGCTCAACCAACTGAGCCACCCAGGCGCCCTAAAGAAGAATTTTAAAAATTCGTGGAAACAGGGGCGCCTGGGTAGCTCAGTGTGTTAAAGCCTCTGCCTTCGGCTCAGGTCATGATCCCAGGGTCCTGAGATCGAGCCCCACATCGGGCTCTCTGCTCAGCAGGGAGCCTGCTTCCCCCTCTCTCTCTGCCTGCCTCTCTGCCTATCTGTAATCTCTCTCTCTCTGTCAAATAAATAAATAAAATCTTAAAAAAAATAAAAAAAAATTCATGGAAACAAATGAAAATGAAAACACACTGTTCAAAATCTTTGGGATGCAGCCAAGGGTGGTCCTGAGAGGAAAGTATATAGTCCTGCAAGCCTTTTTCAAGAAACAAGAAAGGTCTCAAATACACAACCTAACCCTAAACCTAAAGGATCTGGAAAAAGAACAGCAAATAAAGCCTAAACCAAGCAGAAGAGAAATAATAGAGATTAGAGCAGAAATCAATGAAATAGAAACCAAAAGAGCGGTGGGACAGATCAATGAAACTAGGAGCTGGTTCTCTGAAAGAATCAATAAAATTGATAAAGCCCTCACAAGACTTATCAAAAAGGAAAGAGAAAAGACTCAAATAAAATCATGAATGAAAGAGGATAGATCAGAACCAATACCAAAGAAATATGAACAATTATAAGAACATATTATGAGCAACTATATGCCAGCAAAATAGACAATCTGGAAGAAATTGATGCATTCCTAGAGATGTATAAACTACCAAAACTGAACCAGGAATCAATAGAAAACCTGAACAGACCCATAACCAGCAAGGAAATTGAAACAGTAATCAAAAATCTCCCAACAAACAAGAGCCCAAGGTCAGATGGCTTCCCAGGGGAATACTACCAAACATTTAAAGAAGAATTAATAGCTATTCTTCTGAAACTGTCCCAAAAAATAGAAATGGAAGGAAAACTTCCAAACTCATTTTATGAGGCCAGCATTACCTTGATCCCAAAACCAGACAAAGACCCCACCAAAAAGGAGAAATACAGACCAATATCTATGATGAACATGGATACAAAAATTCTCACAAAATACTAGCCAGTAGGATACAACACTACCTTAAAAGGATTATTCACCATGACCAAGTGGGATTTATTCCTGGGCTGCAAGCTCGGTTTCAACATCCACAAATCAATCAATGTGATATTACATTAATAAAAGAAAGGACAAGAACCATATGATACTCTCAATAGATGCAGAAAAAGCATTTGACAAAGTACAACACCCTGTCTTGATCAAAACTCTTCACAGTGTAGGGACAGAGGATACATACCTCAATATCATAAGCCATCTATGAAAAACCCACAGCGAAAATCATTCTCAATGGGGAAGAACTGAGAGCTTTTCCCCTAACGTCAGGACACAGCAGTGATGTCCACAATCACCACTGCTATTCAACATAGTACTGGAAGTCCTAGCCTCAGCAATCAGACAACGAAAGAAATAAAAAGCATCCAAATCAGCAAAGAAGAAGTCAAACTCTCACTCTCCACAGATGACATGATACTTTATGTGGAAAACCCAAAAGACTCCACCCCAAAACCGCTAGAACTCATACAGGCATCCAGGAAATTGTCAGGATATAAAAATCAAAGCATAGAAATCATTTGCATTTCTATATACCAACAAAAAGACAGAAAAAAGTGTAATTAAGGTGTTGGTCCCATTTACAATGGCACCCAAAACCATAAGATACCTAGGAATAAATCTAACCAGAGAGGCAAAGAATCTGTACTCAGAAAACTACAGAATACTCATGAAAGAAATTGAGGAAGACACAAAGAAATGGAAAAACGTTCCATGCTCATGGATTGAAAGAAATAAAGAATATTGTCAAAATGTCCATGCTGCCTCAAGCAATCTACACATTTAGTGCAATCCCTATCAAAATACCATCAACTTTTTTTACAGAAATGGAACAAATAATCCTAAAATTTGTATGGAACCAGAAAAGACCCTGAATAGCCAGAGGAACGTTGAAAAAGAAAGCCAAAGCTGGTGGCATCACAGTTCCAGACTTCAAGCTCTATTTCAAAGCTGTAATCATCAAGACAGCATGGTACTGGCACAAAAACAGACACATAGATCAGTGGAACAGAATAGAGAACCCAGAAATGGACCCTTAACTCTGTGGCCAACTAATCTTCAACAAAGCAGGAAAGAATGTCCAATGGAAAAAAGACAGTCTCTTCAACAAATTATATTGGGAAAATTGGACAGCTACATGCAGAAGAATGAAACTGGACCATTTCCTTACACCGCACACAAAAACAGACTCGAATGGATGAAAGACTTCAACGTGAGACAGGAATCCAACAAAATCCTTGAGGAAAACACAGGCAACAACCTCTTTGACCTCAGCCATAGCAACTTCTTCCTAGAAATATCTCCAAAGGCAAGGGAAGCAAGGGAAAAAATGACTATTGGGACTTCATCAAGATCAAAAGCTTTTGCACAGCAAAGGAAACTGTCAACAAAACCAAAAGACAACCGACAGAATGGAAGAAGATATTTGCAAATGACATATCAGATAAATGGCTAGTATCCAAAATCTATAAAGAACTTATTAAACTCAACACCCAAAGAACAAATATTCCAATCAAGAAATGGGCAGAACACATGAACAGACATTTCTACAAAAAAGATTTCCAAATGGCCAACAGGCACATGAAAAAGTGCTCAATATCACTTGGCGTCAGGGAAATACAAATCAAAGCCACAATGAGATACCACCTCACACCAATCAGAATAGCTAAAATTAACAAGTCAGGAAACAACAGGTGTTGGCAAGGATGTGGAGAAAGGGGAACCCTCTTACACTGTTGTTGAGAATGCAATCTGGTGCAGCTACTCTGGAAAACAGTATGGAGCCTCCAAAAGTTGAAAATAGAGCTACCCTACGACCCAGCAATTGCACTACTGGGTATTTACTCTAAAGATACAAATGTAGTGATCCGAAGGGGCACATGCACCCAAATGTTTATAGCAGCAATGTCCACGATAGCCAAACTATGGAAAGACCCTAGATGTCCACCGACAGATGAATGGATAAAGATGTGGGGTGTGTGTGTGTGTGTGTGTGTGTGTAATGAAATATTATACAGCCATCAAAAAATTAAATCTTGCCATTTGCAACAACATGGATGGAACTAGAGGGTATTATGCTAAGCGAAATAAGTCAATCAGAGAAAGATAATTATCCTATGATCCATGATATTTGGAATTTGAGAAACAAGGCAGAGGATCATGGGGGAAGAGAGGAAAAATGAAACGGGATGAAACCAGAGAGGGAGACAAACCATAAGAGACTCTTAATCTCAAGAAATAAATGGAGGGTTGCTGGAGTGAAGGGGATTGGGAGAGATGGGGTGGCTGGGGGATGGACATTGGGGAGGGTATGTGCTATGGTGAGAGCTGTGAATTGTATAAGACTGGTGAATCACAGACCTGTACCCCTGAAACAAATACATTCTATGTTAATAAAAAATTTTTTTAATTGAAAATGCATCTAAGACCTTACACTCACCCATCTCACATCTTGAGGTTCTCTCTCCTAAAAGGTACAAATATTCTGGGCTCCAGAATGTTCTTGCCTAACTCACACCGTATTTCACAATCAACTCACATTTTCAAATCCCAAGAAATCAAAACTCTTATATACTCACATAGGAAACAAAATTCCAAAATGCTAAGGGAAAATCAGAGTTATGTTAGGGCCACCATGTTCAACAGATAAAGGAATCCAAAGGAAAGAAATGCAAAAATTTGAATTAGCTGAGATAAGCAGCCTGCTTTCCTATAATTGAAGGGGAAAAGCCACATTCTGAAGGTCAAACAGCTTCTCAAGCTTTGGCTCCAGGCTCATGGGGCAGCCCCTGGTGAGGGGGGGTAGGGACGCCTGAGCAGCCACAGTAATGAACCCGCCCCAAAAGCATAATGGAAATGCTCCCTCCCTCCGGCTTCCATTCTCGAAAGTGAGGACAATCTCAGCAGGATTCTGACCCAAGTAACTTCCACAGTCATAGACCTTTCATCAGAAGACAGAATTCCTGATCTTCACAGACTTTCTTAATGTATACAATTTAGATCTGAATGCACCTACACTACCTCTGGAGGCAAAACTCCAACCTATGTCCCTGAGCCCACCCACGGGTACCATACTTACAACCGCAAAAAGCCATCATCTCATCATCCCACCCACCATTGAATGTGCATCCCCAGCTTTGCAGGGGGTTGTAGCTTCTCTCAGTAGACAGGGCTCCCCAAATTGGTGTAAGCAAGTAGGACATCTGCAAGGGGAGGCTTCCCAGGAAGAACCAAATGGTACTTCCCTTTGCAGTTAGCTTAGAAACATTGACCTCAGGCCTCTGCCCCCAGCCAGGTTGCTTTAGACCACCACTGATATTTTAAAAGTGATACACCTAGTGTTCGAAGAATTCAGTAAAATCACTCAAACCCAGTTGTTTGAGTGTAAAAGAAAGAAAATCATAAGGCACCTTTTCTAGCTCAACCAGAAAATTCACAAATCTCTATTCCTTTCAGAAAATAAAGATGTCAATTAATTGTTATTTCCATGGCAAGAAATTGCTTGGAAAACAATTCTATCTGAACGCTGCTAGGTGTTGCAAGTCTAAGTCCCAATATTCCATTTAAAATCACCCAAAGAACCTCCAAATAGTACTAAATGCCCCCAGGGGAATACAAAAAGGGAAAGAAGAATCTTTTAACAAATGTAATAATATGGAATCCATTCTTTCTTTTTTTTTTTTTTTTTCAGTTCTGAAATTTAGTTCATTCTTGCCTTTTTGGAAATATTTTACACTGTGTTTCAAGATTTATTGATTTAATATATATTTGTTTTAATTTATTGAGAATCAAACCCAAGTGAAAAAATCTTTTCAAGGTGACAAACCTAGGGAGGGACAGTGCTGACAGCAGAAATCACCCAGAAAAGTTTCCAAAGAAGCATCTCCACCCAAAGGACTTCCCATAGGATGTCTGTGCCCAGGAAAGATCCTGGGGGGAGAGGCGTGGGATTTCATACATCCTAGCTCCAGGTAGTTAATTCGCTGCTTCTCAAGGACAATATCCACAAACAAAAAATAAACCTTTTAAAAACAGCTGGCCACTGACTATGGGAAACTGATAAGCAATTAAAACACCGGCTCAGTATGAAACGCACCATGGAGACTAATAGTTGACAATGCTGTGAATCAGAAATTGGCGTTTGGGGAGGCGGAGAGAGATGCTGAAATTTAAGGATTTACTGCTACCCTTAGGAAAAGGATCCTGGATTTGGACCCTCTGCTTCCCAAATATCGGGAACACTCAGGAGAAAACCGGTGCCCCTCGGGAGGAAGGACTGGAGACCCCACAGACCACAGCACCCACACCCGAACCTCAAAAACAGAGTCACGACTGTCCCCTGACGACCCTCTCCGTGGTCACCGCACGATCCGGGGAGACGCGGCCGCGCGCAGGGACGCGACAGGACGCCGGAGTCCCAGCTGCCCGCCCAGCCCGCGCGCCGCGCGCTGGAGGGGACTGAGGTCCGAGCGGCGCCACCGGGGACTCGGCTCCGCAGACTCGGGGCTCCGGCGGGAGGTCGGGTCCCAGCCACCGCCCGTCGCCAGCTCCTCCGCCCCGTCCCGGCGCACCCGGTCCCGCACACTCACCATTTCCCGGCTGCTGGGTCCGCTGGCGTCGTCCCTTCCGCTCCCGCAGCCGGCGCAGGTCTTCGTGCGGTTGACTCCGCAGCAGAGCCACCTAGGCGGGTTTAGCGCCGGTGAGATTTGATCACAAGCGTTCACGTGGCTGCGGAGCGTCGCCACACCCACCTGCCCCGGCCGCGCCCCCGATTGGACAGACTAACTGCCGCTGGCGGTCACGTGGCTAAGCAGACTCTGCTTCCACCCCTGCAACAGTACTTGGCCGCTGCGAGGGTATTTGCTTTTAACTGCACCCGTATGGGAGGCAGGTGTGCCCAGGGAATTCAAGACTCAATTTTGGGGGGACGACCGGGTGGCTCAGCCCGTTAAGGGTCTGCCTTCCGCCAGGTCATGATCTCAGTGTCCTGGGATGAGCCCTGCATGGGGCTCCTTTCTGGGCCCGGGAGCCTGCTTCTCCCTCCGCCTGCTGCTCCCCCTACTTGTGCTCTCTCTGGCAAACAAAATCTTTAAAAAAAAAAAAAAAAACACAAAACCTCAGTTTCTAGATGGACTGACTCCTGGTGGAGGAAGAGGGGCGACCCTGCCAGGCCAAACTGGAACAGGAGGATCTGTTGTCCTCTAGAGGTCGGGAGCTTGGCATGAGAGCACTCAAGGAACTGGGAGCCTCCTTTACAGACACTTAAAAGTCACCTCACCATATATAATAAGGAGTCTGCCTCCATTTTGATTTTTTAAGAGGTTTCACTTATTTGAGAGAGAGAGAGAGAGCACGAGCAGGGGGAGGAGCAGACTCCCCGCTCAGCGGGGAGCCCAACAGGAGGCTCCATCCCAGGACCCTAAGACCATGCCCTGAGCTGGTCAGACGCTTAACCCACTGAGCAACCCAGGCGCCCCTCCATTTTTATTTTTGACCATTGATTGCAGTTTTCCACCCTTCCCTTGGCCACCCCCATGTATTTGGTAATTTAAAAGCCCCTTGACCTCTTCACCCCTTGGCTCTGATGGGAAGTTAGAATCTCACAGCCCTATCCTAAGCACAGGGACTCTTCTGGGAACAACCACAAACCATGGGCCGGGGTCAACAAGTTCTCAGGTGCGCGTATTACACTGGAAGGAAATTTACTTCACATCAATTTTTTGAGTGTGTGCCTAGAGGACTTTGACGTGTGAAAGGCTATAATATCCCTAAGGTAATTGAATTCTTATTTTCACTGATATAAGAAAAACAATCGTGCAAATTTGGGTTGCACTTGGAAACTATTAATACACTTGACAGATTGGATGGCAAAATTCTGGCACTGAAAAACTTAACGCGTTTACCCATTAATTTGAACAGTTTATTGAGATATAACAATACTATCCAATGGACCCCTTTAAAGTGTACAGTGCAATGGTTTTCAGTACAGTATATTAAAAATAATAAAAAATACATGCAATAATCACCATTTTTAGAATATTTTCATCATCTCAAAAACCTCTCACCATTTTCCTCTTACTGCATTCAGCCCTGGGCAACCATTAATCTACTTTCTATAGATTTTATTTATTTTTAAAGATTTATTTGGGAGAGAGGTCGTGAGCAGAAGGGGCAGAAGAGAGAGAATCTCAAGCAGGCTCTGCGCTAAGGGTGAGCCCCACATGAGGTTCGATCTCACAACCAAGAGATCAGACCTGAGCTGAAAACAAGAGTGGGATGCCTAACTCACTGTGCCGCCTAAGCACCCCTCTATCTATATAGATTTTAATATTCATTGACCTTCTTATGAATGAAATTATATAAGAAGTAGTCTTTGTGGTTAATTTCATTTACTCTGTTGAACTTGTTTATATTAGCATCGTGATCGCTTCTGCAGCACAAATACTAAAATTGGAACGTTTACATTAGCATAATTTTTTTAACATATATCCATGTTGTGTCAATACTTCATTTGTTTTTGCAGCTGAATAATAGCCCATTGTGTGGATTTTTCACGTCAAAAATAGGGAGCCTGGGTGGTTCAGTCAGGAAAGTGTCTCCTTTGGCTCAAGTCATGCATGATCTCAGGGTCCTGGGATCAAGTCCCTCATCTGGCTCCCGCCTTGGCAGGAAGTCGGCTTCTTTCTCTACCCCTCCCCCTTGCTTGTGCTCGCTCTCTCTCAGGCTCTCTCAGGTTCTCTCTCTCTCAAACAAACAAATTGCTAAAACAAACAAACAAAAAAAACAAAACCAAAAACAAACCCCACAAAAAACAAAAAACCTTAAACAAAAAACTTTAAAAAATAAAACCGGCAGTTATTTTACCTGCAAAAATGAGATTATTGGAGAAGAACAGAGAATTGCAATTTAGAACAAGCAAGATAAGGCAAAACCATAGGCAAGGCAGGAGAAAAAAGAGAGAAAGGCTCTTTTATGGAAGAAAAGGAAGAGAGTGGGTAGGCTTTTGCAAACAAAAAGTCTATTGGAATAAATTGGAAGTTCAAAGTACAGGGGCTTTTCATTGGCGGACTTGTGACAATCTCTCATTGGTTATTGCCAAGGGAGGAAAAAAAAAGTTTCTTCCTGCCCCCGGGGTAGTAAAGTAGCTAAGGTAGAATGAATTTACAAGGTGCACTTGTTCCTGTGGAGTTTGCAATTGATCACCAGTGGAAGGGCCTGAGAGCTCCCCCTGCTGGCCGCCTAACACCATCGTTAAGGAAGTTTCCTTTTACTAATTTTCACAGGATAAAGTGTGTTTTCTTCATCCATTCATCCATTAATGGATATTTGGTTTGCTACTACCTTTTGATTCTTATGAATGTTATTACTGTAAGCATTCATATACTTTTTATTTGGACATGTGTTTTTACTTCACTTGGGCATATGCCCGAGTGTGGAATTGGTGGCTCATATGGAAATTCTATGTTTAATTTTTGAGGAAATGCCAAGCTGTGTTCCAAAGTGGCTGAATCACTTATAGTTCCACAAGCAGTGTATGAGGGTTCCAATTTAACCATATACTCTAATACACTTTTTATTATCTCATTTGTTGAGTCTAGCCATTCTAGTGGGTATGAAGTTGTATCTCATTGTGATTTTGCCTTGCATTTCCTTCATGTGTGATCATGTCCAGAAAATTTTCATATACTCTTGGCCATTGGTATAGCTCCCTTGGAAAAATATGTTTGAATGCTTTGCTATTTTTATTTTTTTTTTTAAGATTTTATTTATTTACCTGAGAGACAGAGAAACTGAGAGAACATGAGAGGAGAGAAAGTCAGAGGAAGAAGCAGCCTCCCCGTGGAGCTGGGAGCCCGATGTGGGACTCGATCCCGGAACTCAAGGATCATGACCTGAGCTGAAGGCAGCTGCTCAACCAACTGAGCCACCCAGACGCCCTGGATGCTTTGCTATTTTTAAATTGGGTTATTTGACTTTTTATTTTTGATTTGTAGTTCTTTATGCTGTTAGATACTTGATACAAATACCTTATCGAATATATCATCTCCAAAATTTTCTTCCATTCTGTGGGACATGTTTTTACTCTCTTGCTTTAAAACATTTTACTCTTTTTTTTTAAGATTATTTATTTATTTATTTGACAGAGAGGGAGAGATCACAAGTAGGCAGAGAGGCAGGCAGAGAGAGAGGGGGAAGCAGGCTCCCTTCTAAGCAGAGAGCCCAACTCAGGGCTCGATCCCAGGACCCCGAGATCATGACCCGAGCCGAAGGCAGAGGCTTCAATCCACTGAGCCACCCAGGCGCCCCTAAAACATTTTACTTTTAATTGTGGCAATATACACATACCATAAATTTAACGTCTTAATCATTTTAAGTGAATGTAAGTAGTATGTTAAGTAGTATGTAGTACATTGACATTGGGAAACCATTCTCCAGAACTGTTTTCATCACACAAAGCTGAAATTCTATATTCATTAAACAACCACTCCCCATTCACACCTCTGTCCAGCCCCTGGCAATCACAGTTCTATTTTCCTTCTCTACAAATTTGACTACTATAGGAACTTCATATAAGTGGAATCATGCAGTATTCGTACTTTCTGAACTGGCTTATTTCACTTAGCATATTGTCCTCAAGGTTCATGCATGTTGTAGCCTGGGTCAGAAATTTTTTTTTCCTGTTAAAGCTGAATAATACCCCATTGTATGTATATACTACATTTTGTTGACCCATTCATCCCTTCATGGACACTTGGGTGGTTTCCATTTGGGCTATTGTGAATAATGGGCCTATGAACAAATGTGCGTAATGCTCCTATTTCTCTTTAGATCAAATAAGTCTTTTGCCTTTTACTAAAAAAAAAGCTTATAAATATCTGAGTTCATGTTTTGAATTCTTTGGGGTATATATACAGGGGAGGAATCGCTAGATCATATATAACTCTATAATTTCTTTTTTTTTAAGGTTATTTATTTATTTATTTATTTGACAGAGAGAGAGATCACAAGTAGGCAGAGAGGCAGGCAGAGAGAGAGGGGGAAGCAGGCTCCCCACTGAGCACAAAGCCTGATGTGGGGCTCGATCCCAGGATCCTGAGATCATGACCTGAGCCGAAGGCAGAGGCTTTAACCTACCGAGCCACCCAGGTGCCCCTAACTCTATAATGTCTAAGGAACCACCATATTGTTTTTCATATTAGTGGTACAATTTTATATTCCCACCAATAGTACACAAAGACTCTAATGAGTGTGTTTATTTTCTTTCTTTTTAAAAAGATTTTAGGGGCATCTAGGTGGCTTAATCATTTAAGCATCTGCCTTCAGCTCGGGTCATGATTTTGGGTCCTGGGACATCAGGCTCCCTGCTCAGCAAGGAGTCTGCTTCTCCCTCTCCTTCTGTGATCTCTCTTGCTCTAATTCTCTCTCAAATAAATAAAAATCTTTTTTAAAAAAAGATATTTATTTGGAGCACCTGAGTGGCTCAGTGGGTTAAAGCCTCTGCCTTTGGCTCAGGTCATGATCTCAGGGTCCTGGGATCGAGCCCCACATTGGGCTCTCTGCTCTCTGCTCAGCGGGGAGCCTGCTTCCCCCTCTCTCTCCCTGCCTCTCTGCCTACTTGTGATCTCTCTCTCTCTCTCTGTCAAAGAAATAAAATCTTTTTTAAAAAATATATTTTATTTATTTATGTATTTATTTATTTAGAGAGCATGAACAGAGGAAAGGGCAGAGAGAGAGGGAGAGATTCTCAAGCGGACTCCACACTGAGCATAGAGCCCAATGCAGGGCTCAATCTCAGGACCCTGAGATCATGACCTGAGCCAAAATCAAGAGCCACCTAGGTGCCCTGGATATGTTCATCTTCTTGATAGTGTCCTTTGAAGCAAAAAAGTTATTTTGATGAAGTCCAAAATTTCTTTCTCTTTCTTTTTTTCTTTCTTTCTTCCCTGTGTTTGTTTGAGGTATTGTTGGGAAGGAAAAAATTTTTTCTCTAGCCTTTAAGATTCTTCTAGATGGCCTACGAATTAAATTGACATGAGACAAATTAACAGGAGAAAAAATAAAATTTAATTACATGTACATGGAGGCCCAATAATAAAATTGAGACCCAAAGAAAAGACAAAGGCATGAAGCTTTTATATGTTTTAGACAAAGAAACATGAATCTTTGAGGAATAAACAGTACAATGAAAACTTATTTTGGGGACTTCAATTAGTAAGGAATTCTAAGCAGAATTTGGACTGGGGTACTAAATTAGCAAAAGTAACAAGGTTTGTTTATATAGGCTTTTCTAGCCCTAAATCCCCTGTCTCTAGCAATAAGGATGTCTCTCTACTGCCTGCTGCAGGGAGCATACTTCTTACTTGGGAGATTTATTTCCTGCTTTCTGAAAATAAAGGAGGGTCACAGTGTTCTTCCTGCACTGACCATTTCTCAAGTAAATAATTCAAAATAATCAATTTGGGGGTGGCCAGTCTTGGGCCCCTACAGTGTCATATATAAGAATTATTTGCCAAATCCAAGGTCATGAATATTTCCTATGTTTTTTTAAAGAATGTTATAGTTTTGGGATGCCTGGGTGACTTGGTCAGTTAAGCATCCAACTCTTGATCTCAGCTCAGGTCTTGATCTCAGGGTCGTGAGTTCAAGTCCCACATTGGGCTCCACAGTGGTCATGGAGCCTACTTTAAAAAAAAAGTACTATATTTTAACCTCTTATGTTTGGGTATTTGTTTCATGTTCATTAGATTATTGTATGTACTGTGAGTAAGTAAGAGTCAACTCCTTTCTTTTACATGTGGCTTTCCAGTTGCCTCAATAGTGGGATTTTCAGACCTCATCATAGTCTGACATCCACTGGATCTTTGCAGGGCGAATTGGTCTTATCCCGATTCAGTGTGGCAGAAGGGAGTCTTCTAGCCCACAAGCCAGTGCCTGACGGTGGATTTAGCCGTCAGGCACTTTAGGATTTAGGTGGATTTTTTAAGTTGAAAATTCAGTTCTACATAAAAACCTGCCCATGGATGTATATCACAGCTTTATTTATAATTGCCAAAAGTTGGGAGCCAAAAATTGAGATGTCCTTCAGTAGATGAATGGGTCAACAAACTACTCCTTGCAGACAATGGAATATTACATAATGTTAAAAAGAAGTGAGCTATCAAGCCATTAAAAGGCATGGAGGAAACTTAAATGCATATCACTAAGTGAAAGAAACCAATCTGAATATTATATATTGTATGATTATGACTATATGATATTTTGAAAAAGGCAAAGCTATGAGACAGTAAAAGGACAGTGGTTAACTGCAGGGGGGAAAGAGGGATGAATAGGTAGAGCACAGAGGATTTTTAGGGCATAATGCTTAATCTATATAATACCTTAATGATGGATACATGTCATTAATACATTTGTCACAACCCATAACACGTACAACTCCAAGAGCGAATTCTAAAGTAATCTATAGACTTTGGGTGATAATAATGTGTCAATGTAGGTTCAATGATGGTAACAAATGTACCACTCTGGTGTAAGATGTTGATATTGGGGGAAATTGCACACATATGGAGACAGGGGCATGTGAGACCTTTGTACTTTCTGTTCAATTTTGGTGTCAAACTAAAACATTCAAAAAATATAAAGCTTGTTGGGATGCCTGGGTGGCTCAATTGGTTAAGCATCTGCCTTCAGCTCAGGTCATGATCTCAGGGTCCTGGAGTCGGGTCCCACATCAGGCTCCTTGCTTAGCAGGGAGCCTGCTTCTCCTTCTGCCTGCCCCTCCTTCTGCTTTGTGCACTCTCTCTCAGTCTCTGACAAATAGGTAAATAGAATCTTTTAAAAATAAATAAAAAATAAAGCTTGTTAAAAGCAAAACAGGGGCACCTGGGTGGCTCAGTTGTTAAGTGTCTGCCTTCGGCTTGGGTCGTGGTCCCAGGGTCCTGGGATTGAGCCCTGCATCAGGCTTCCTTCTCCATGGGAAGCCTACTTCTCCCTCTCCCACTTCCCCTGCTTGTGCTCCCTCTCTCACTGTGTCAAATAAATAAATAAACTCTTAAAAAATTATAAAAGCAAAACAAAAACCCAGACCCAGACGGCTTCACTGCTGAATTCTACCAAACGCTTAAAGAATTAATACCAGTCCTTCACAAACTCTTCCAAAAGATAGAAGAGTGAACACTTCTCAACTTAGTCTACAAGGTAATACACCAATCAGAAAAAGACATCACACATACAAACACACACACACTAATTTCTTATCAACGTGGGTGTAAAAGCCCTCCACAAAGTACTAGCAAACTGAATTCAGAGACATATAAAAGAATTATACAATATGACCGTGTAGATTTTATATCCCAGGTATATAAGCTTGGTTTAACACCCCCAAATCAATTATTGTAATACGTCATATCAATAGAATAACAAACAAGAATCACACGATCATCCCCATAGACAGAAAAGCATGTGACAAAATCCAACACTGTTTCATGATTAAAAACAACATGCAGCAAACTATTAACAGAAGAAAACTTCCACAGGCTGACAAGGGATAGCTAAGATCATAATTGTGATAGAAAGGATGCTTTTACCCATAAGATCAGAATGAGGACACGAATGCCCACTCTTGCTACTTTTATTCAACGTGGTATCAGATGTTCTAGCCAGGTCCGTTAGTCCAGGGGACAAAAAAAAATTAAAGGCATCCAGGTTGGAAAGGAAGGAATAAAACTATATTCACAGATGACATAGAATATCCTCAGGAATCTTTTAAAAAACTGTTAGAATGAATAAATGAGTTCAGCAAGATTTCTGGCACAAAATTAATATATGAAAGTCTATTGTATTTTTATACACTTGCCATAAAATATATTGAAAATGAAATTAAGAAAACAAGTCTGTTGTAAGAGTGCTGACAACACTGACTCAATCTTTGGCCCTCCCTCTTGTTCATGCCCATGCAGTGACCTTCCTTGGCCTATGAGTTCCAGGCACCTCAGAGGTTGATGTATGCCCCCACCAGAATGTGGGAAGACTTGTTCTGATCTTCCCTAAATGACTCACAGAAGGCCCAGCTTTTAAAAATAAATAAAAAAATAAAACTTGTTCAAAGCAAAATGGGGCACCTGGGTGGCTCAGTTTTTAAGCATCTGCCTTCAGCTCGAGTCGTGGTCCCAGGGTCCTGGGACTCTGCTTCCTGCTCCACAGGAAGCCTACTTCCCTTCCCCACCCCCCAACCAGTAGAGATAAATGATCCTGAGATCATGACCTGAGCTGAAATCAAGAGTTGGATGCTTAACCAGACACTTAACCCACTGAGCCTCCCAAGCACCCCCAGAGGGTGCCGCGTTAGGTAACTACCCTATGGCCTCACTACTATGTCCTTTGCTCTATAAAAGCTGGAGATTAAAGTCCAGACTTGGCAGAGAATAGCTGCATAGCACCCGGACCATTTGTCTGCCCAAGTCCTCCCTGTCAGTAAATTACCCTAAATAAAACTGTGTAAACAGCATGGAGTGGTTTGCTTCATTTATTGGTCTTTAAGTGCCTTCTCCTCTGGAGGATACATTACTGACCGTCCTTTACCTTCTAACATCTACTTATCATAGCACCTATAAAATATATAAGAATAAATTGAACCCCAAAAGTGTAAAACTTTCAGAGTGTAAAACTCTGAAAACTACAAAACCTTGTTGGAAGAAAATGAATAAGATCTAAATAAATGGGAAAACATTCCATGTTCAGGGATCAGAAGATTTAATATTGTTAAGATGTCAGTTCTCCCCAACTTGAACTATAGACTCAACATAATCCCAATCAAACTCTTAGCAAGTTATTGTGGATAACAACAGCTGATTCTAAAGTTTATATAGAAAGGCAAAAGACCCTTGGGTACCTGGGTGGCTCAGTCAGTTAGGTGTCCAAGTCTTGATCTCAGCTCAGGCTTCATCTCAGGGTTGTGAATTCAAGCTCTACATTGGGCTCCAAGATGGGTATGGAGCCTACTTTAAAAAAAAGGAAGGAAGGAAGGAAGGGAGGGAGGGAGGGAGGGAGGGAGGGAGGGAGGAAGAGAAAGAAAGAAAGAAAGAAAAAAAGAAAGAAAGAGGAAGGAAGGAAGGAAGGAAGGAAGGAAGGAAGGAAGGAAGGAAGGAAGGAAGAAAGAAAGAAAGAAAGAAAGAAAGAAAGAAAGAAAGAAAGAAAGAAAGAAAGAAAGAAAGAAAGAAAGAAAGAAAGACAGGCAAAAGACAGAATAGCCAACACTATACTGACAAAGAGCAAAGTCACAGGTCTGGTACAACCTAACTTACTATAAAGCTACAGTGATCAAGAAAGTGCGGTTATTGTTGTTGTTGTTGTTGTTTTTCAAAGATTTTATTTCTTTATTTGACAGAGAGAGATCACAAGTAGGCAGAGAGGCAGGCAGAGAGAGGGGGGGAAGCAGGCTCCCCGCTGAGCAGAGAGCCCAATGCAGGACTCGATCCCAGACCCTGAGATCATGACCTGAGCGGAAGGCAGGGACTTTAACCCACTGAGCCACCCAGGCGCCCCAAGACAGTGTGGTTTTGAGGGAAAAAAAAAGATAGATAGGAAGATATAGATAAATGGAACAGAAGAGAGAACACAAAAATAAGCACATATATATATATATAGTCAATTTTTTTGTCAATTTAAATTCAATGGAGAAAATCCTTTTAAGGAATTGTCTTTTCAACAAAAGGTGATGGAATGCCTGGACAACTATGTGCAAAGAAGTTAATTAGACACAGACTTTACAATATTCACAAAAATTAACTAAAAACGGAACTCATAAACCTAAATATAAAATGAAAAATTTTTAACTTCTGAAAGATAACGTAAGAGAAAATCCAGATCACTTGGGTTTGGCAATGAAACTTTCAGATACAATCCCAAAACCATGATCCATGAATGAAAAAATCGATAAACTGAACTTCACCAAAATCAAAGTTTTCTGCTTTTCCAAAGACCTTGTTAAGGGAATGGAAGGACAACCCAAAGACTGAGACAAAACATTTACAAAGTACACATCTGTTAAAGGAGTAGTATCTAAACTATACAAAGAATTCTTAAAACTCAGTGAGAAAACAACCTAATTTAAAGATAGGCCAAAAAAAATCTGGAAAAACAGCTCACCGAAGAAGATACTCAGATAGCAAATAAACACATGACAAGATGCTCAACACCATATGTCACTGGGGAATTGCAAATTAAAACAACAATGAGATGCCACTATACACCTAGAAGAGTAAAATCCAAAACACTGACAGCAAAAAATCCTGGCAAAACTGTGGAGCAACAGGAACTCTCATTCATTGTTAGTATGAACAGAAAATAGTACAGTCACTTTGGAAGACATTCTGGCTCGCTCTTAGAAAGCTAAACACCGCCTTACCATAGAACTCAGCAATTTCACTTCTAGATATTTACCCAAATGAGCTGAAAAGTTATATGCACACAAAAATCTTCATGCAAATGTTTCTAGCAGCTTTATTCACAACTGCCAAAAACTTGAAGCATCCAAGATGCACCTTTGAATAGATGAATTGATCAGCAAAGTGTGGTACATCTATATAACTAAATGTTATTCAGTGATAAAAAGAAATGAGCTATCCAGCCACAGAAAAATATGGAGAGATTTCAAATGCATTTTAGTAAGTAAAAGAAGCCAGTATGAAATGGCTAGACACTGTATGATTCCACCATATAACGTTCTGGAAAAGGAAAAACTATTGAGATAGTAGATAGATCAATGGTGGCCAGGGATTTGGTGGGGCAAAGCAAAGAAGGGGAAGAGAAATGAATAAATGAAACACAAGGGATTTTCTGTCTACAAAACTACTGTCTGGTACTGTGATGGTAGATACATGACATCATACATTTGTCAAAACCCATAAAACTATAAAACACAAAGAGTGAGCCCTATTGTGAACTATGAATTTGATTAATAATAATGTATCAGTTTATCACCTCTAATTGTAATCAAATGTAATACACTGGTTCACCAATTGTAACAAATGCACTCTAATAATGCAGAATGTTAAAACTTGGGGAAATTGTGAGCTGGGGGGAAGGGGTATATGGAAACTCTGTAATAGCGGCTCATTTTTTGAGTAAACCTAAAACTGCTCTGAAAAATAGTCTATTAACTAAAAAAAAATGAATTACCATTCCATTAAAGATTCATAAGTGTGTAAAAATGAAACCTGACATACAATAGTACATACATTATAATGCCATTTGCATAAAAACACATACGTAAAATATATAAACCTAGGGATGCATACACAAGTTACAAAACTATGAAGAAAAGCAAGGAGATTGCCTTATAATTCATGACACTAACTCCATCTGGAAAGAGATGGAGTGATTCTTCCCTTAAGTATCATCTTGAATGGTATGGGTGGTATGAAGTCTCCTTCCAAGTTCTGGCCTGATTGACAGTATATGGATTCCCTTTATGATGTTTCAGTTGACTATGCAATTATTTCATATATCTTCCCCATAGGCAATATTTTAGTAAGTTTCCAGAATGTAAAACTCAATATAAAAATAAATCTCAGGGCACCTGAGTGGCTCATTCAGTTGAGCGTCTGACTTGATTTTGCCTCGGGTCCTGGGATCGAGCCCTCGGTCAGGATCTGCACTCAGTGGGGAGTCTGCTTGGGGATTTTCTCTCCCTCTACCTCTGCCCCTGCCCCTGCCCCTGCTTGCATGCTCTCTCTTCTCTGTCTCTCAAATAAATAAATCTTTAAAAAAATAAAATAAATTTCATGCAGTTTGAATTACTAGCAATGAGACACTAGAAGTAAATTTTTAGAAGATATCATAGCTATAGTTTTAATAAATTTCTATTAAAGCTAATTTTCTTAAAATCCTAAAATATGGCTAATTACGTCTATTAAATGGTTATAATGTGAAAAAGTATAGATCGAATGACATCAAAGTATCATGAAATAAATGTTAAAATGATGTATGTCCGTAGAAAGGAGACTGAATATCACCATGATATAATCACTTTCCATGTAGACCTAGTGTTTTAGTAAATTCCATTAAATTCACAATCAGGTTTTTGTTTTGTTTTGTTTTTGCTTTATCTTTTAAAGATTTTATCTTTAGGTGATCTTTACACCCAACATGGGGTTCAAACTTACAACCCCAAGATCAAGAGTCACATGCTTTACCGACTGAGCCAGCCAGGCGCCTGTGTTTTGTTTTTGAGCTTAATTAAAACTCCTTTTAAAGGGTGCCTGGGTGGCTCAGTTGGTTAAGCAACTGCCTTCTGTTCAGGTCATGATCCCAGAGTCCTGGGATCGAGTCCCACATCGGGCTCCCAGCTCCACAAGGAGTCTGCTTCTCCCTCTGACCTTCTCCCCTCTCATGCTCTCTCTCACTGTCTCTATCTCAAATAAATAAATAAATAAATCTTAAAAACAAAACAAACACAGTAACATCTTTAAAAAAAAAAAAAACTCCTTTTAAAAACCAAAACAGAAGACAAACGTCTAAGAATAGCCAGGATTTTGTACAGAACACTGTTAGAGAGTGTCATGGGACTGAATGTTTGTGTCCTCCAAAATTCACATGTTGAAATCCTGCCCTGTGTTGTGACGGTATTAGGAGGTGGAGCCTTTGGGAGGTAATTAGGTCATAAGGATAGAAACCTCATGAATTGGGTTATATTCACAAGAGAGTTTGTTTCTTCCCTCTGCACTCTACCATGTGAGGATACAATGAGATCACAGCCATCTGCAAACCAGGTGTAGGTCTTTACCAGGCATCAGAGCCTCTAGCACCTTAAACTTGGGACTTCCCAGCCTCCATAACTGTAAGAAACAAATGTTTGTTGTTGAAGAGACCCAGTCTATGGTAATTTGTGATAGCAGCCCAAATGGACTAAGATAAGGAGGTACTTTCCCTAGCCTACATCAAGGCTTTTCAATCTATAGTAATCAGGACAATATGGTTTCAGTAGAGATGTGTACAAATAGACTGGTGGAAATTAGGAATTTCTGGAAAAAGGGCATCAATTTAAAATACAAGAACCTATGACAGAGCAGGTAATGATAGAAGTGATGGACATTTTAACACAGAGAAATGACAAGGGGTTACCTACAGTAGAATAATGAATCACCTGCTCATCATATCCACATACAATAATTATTGTAGAGCTACCTATGAAAGACAAAAATAGAATGCTTTCAAAGTTACGGGCAATTTTTTTTTTAATAGCTTCATAGTAGGGAGAGCTTTCTTATATAATAAAATAAAGCAGGGCCTTTCTCTACCTTTGTGGTGTGTCTGGTTGACTTACCATGTCTTCTCACAAGACTTTTAGAATCAAATGATTCCTGGCCAAGAAACAAAAGCAGAATTGTTCCATTCTCCAGTGGACACAGATGAAAGCCTGTAATAAAATCAAGTACAACTCCAAGAAGAGATGTTGGAGAAAAACCATGCTGGGTCTGTAAGGAATCACATATGAGATGGCCCATGTATTTATACTGTGCCATGGTCACTAACATCTTACCAGGCCACAGTGAAAACATTACCACAATCTCTGAAGAGTCGGGCATGTTTTATTCAGGAAATCATTTTTCTCTTTGTTTTGATGCTTCTGTGTTAGTAGGTAAGTTCAGAAATAAACATGTGAGAGAAAAATCAAAAAGGAAGAAAAGAAAGTAGATCCAAAGAGATGGACAAATTCAACTCTATTAAAATTAAGAACAGGAGTGCCTGGGTGGCTCAGTTGGTTGTCTGCCTTCAGCTCAGGTCATGATCTCAGGGTCTTGGGATTGAGTCCCACATTGGGCTCCCTGCCCAGCAGGGAGACTGCTTCTCCCTCTCCTCCATGCTCCTGCTCTCTCTCACTCTCTCTCTCTCTCATTCTTCCTCTCAAATAAATAAAATCTTTAAAAAAATTAAGAACAGGGCGCCTGGGTGGCTCAGTTGGTTAAGCAACTGCCTTCGGCTCAGGTCATGATCCCGGAGTCCCGGGATCGGGTCCCATATCGGACTCCCGGCTCTGCGGGAAGTCTGCTTCTCCCTCTGACCTTCTCCCCTCTCATTCTCAGTCTCTCGCTCTCTAATAAAAAAAAAAAAAAAAAAAAAAAAAATCTTAAAAAAAAAAAAATTAAGAACAGTCAATCAAAATGTAGAATTGAGTGAAAATTTGGGAGAAAATATTTTAATACCTACAGATAATAAAGTATTAGTGTGCAGAGTAGTAAAAAAGTATAAGAAATCAATAAATGTACAAATAAATTAAATATGAGAAAATGACTGAAACTTCAATCAGGAGATGAAAGACCATCTAGGAAAAATGCTCAACACCAATGGTAATTAACAAAAACAATATATAATCACATGGAGACTCTGTGTAACACCATATAGGCAAAAATAAAAGGTGTTGGCAAATTGCAAAGAATAAATAAATGCACGTGCATAAATGGTCAGATAGTTAATTCATACCCTCTACCAGCATTTCCTAGCAAATTTGAATATATCTATAATCTGTATCCCAGCAATTTTTCCCCAATGTGTAAAAAATTTAATAATGCACTAACACTTGAAGACAAAAAGATGAATGACATTATCAACAAGATAAAAAAAAAACTTTAATCAACTCTGTTCCATAAGCAGGGTAAGCAAGGTGGGTAAGTAAATTGGGTGATGCACAGCTTCACAAAGCAGTATGTGTGAAACAGACTGAGGCAAAGAAACCACCAAAAAGTCTTTTCAGCGTAAAAAAATTATATATTAGTGGTAATATGAACTTATTAAAATTCAAAAGAGGCAGAACTCTGCTTCAAGATAAATAGATGTAGGTCACCATATAAAGTTAAAAAAAAAAGTCAGTTGACCAGGAAGATACAATATTAAATACGTATGCATCCACCACATAAATACACTTAAGTACATAAAGCATATATTTACATGTGAAGGGAGAAATCGACAAAATCATAATAGTATGATTATCATAATATCATAATAGTATGAGACTTGGATAACCTGCTTTCATTAATGGACAGAACATCCAAACAGAATATCAAAAAGGAAACAGCTTGAATAATACTATATATCAAATGGAACCAACCAATTATACACAGAAAGAGAGAGATAGAGAGAGAGAACTTTTCACCCAAAGCAGAACACACATTTTTCTCAAATCCTCACAGAACATTCTCCAGGATAGATCATAGGATCACAGGTTAGGTCACAAAACAAGACTTAGTACCTTTAAGAAGGTAAAAATCATCCCAAGTATCCTTTCACACAGTATGACATGTGATGAAACCAGAAATGAATTAACAATGGGACACCTGTGTGGCTTAGTCTGTTGGGGGTCTGCCTTCGGCTCAGATCATGATCCCAGAGTCCTGGGTTTGAGTCCCATGTCAGGCTCCTTGCTCAGAAGGGAGCCTGCTTCTCTCTCTGCCTGCTCTTCCTGCCTCTCCCCCTGCTTGTGCTCTCTCTCGCTCTCTTTCTTGGACAAGTAAATAAATTAAAATCTTAAAAAATAAATAAATAAAAAGTTAAAAAATTTAAAAAAAAAAGAAATGAATTAACAGCAAGAAAATTCACAAATATGTGGAAACTAGTCCCCACACTCTTGAACAACAACCACTGGTTCAAAGAGGAAATCAAAAAGAGGTTTTCTAAATATCTCAAGACAAATGAAAATAAAAATACAACCTAACAAAACTCATGTGATGCAGCAGAAGCAGTGCTAAGAGGGAATTTTATACCAATAAATACCAACACTAAAAAACAAAACAAAAAACAAAAACAAAAAAACCTCAAATAAACTAACTTTACACCTGAAGAACTATAAAAAGAACAAACAAAGCCAAAAGTTATCAAAAGAAAGGAAATAATAATAAAGATTAGAGCAGAAACAGGGGTGCCTGGGTGGCTCAGTGGGTTAAGCCTCTGCCTTCCGCTCAGGTCATGATCTCAGGGTCCTGAGATCAAGCCCCACATCAGGCTCTCTGCTCAGCAGGGAGTCTGCTTCCGCCTCTCCCTCTGCCTGCCTCTCTGCCTACTTGTGATCTCTTTCTCTCTGTCAAATAAATAAATAAAATCTTTTCAAAAACACAAAAAAACTTCCCCTGAAAAAAACCTGATGGCAAATCTACTAGACAAAGACTTTAAAAAATTGTTTTAAGGTTGCTCAGAGAACTAAAGGAAGATGTGGAAAAAGAAAACAGTGTATGAACTAAGTGGATATATCAGTAAGAAGTAGGAAACAAAATGGGACACCTGGGAGGCACAGTCAGTTAAGCATCTAACTCTTGGTGTCAGCTCAGATCAT